>CM062818.1:273391446-273739190 GCA_031772625.1 Pinus tabuliformis | reverse complement strand
AGAGCAAACCCAGAAGAAGGATTTGAGGCAACAAAGATATCAAACCTGAACCCCAACCTATTATAGGCTTCTTACTACAAAACCTACTTGAAGAGGGAAAAATTATTCCACAGAATTTTGCAGTCCCACTTTTCTTTGAACTGGAAAAAGAAAGGGTAAGGAGCCATAGATGGATGCAGATCGCAAAGTCCAAAGGGGTGGAAGACATTGGGCACATGGAAAACAAGTTGAGAGAAATGGGCAAGGAATTGAGCACTGTAAGACATACAGAAGCCATCAAAAGATCTCACTTGGAAGTAGAAAATGAAATGTTAAGAAAATAGATGCGAGATAGGGAAACCCAAGTAGAGACTGAAATGTTAAGAAAACAACTGCAAGAAAGGGAAACCCAATTAGCCTGCATGGCCAGCTGGGCTATTGAGGCACTATAGTGTAGACAACCAACCAAATCATATGGAGTATACCTCAGAGATCAGTGGCTATAGTTCCAGATCAAGACTATGGCCCAAAGAGGCACCATACCTTTCCAGGATTATAGGCAGTTCATGGATTTATGTGATCATAGTTCAGAAGAGGACAAGGCAAAGTTGGTAGAGTTTTGTTTACATAACATGGCCCTTACTGATATGAACCTATGGGACCCCAATGTTAGGTTAGCAGACTTGCAGCTGATGGCCATGGCATCATGGAAGAGTCATGAGGAGAAAAGAGCAACATAAATCAAGAAGTTGATGGAAAAAGAACAAAATGAACCTCTGATGATTAGAGTAGAGCCAATAGACCCTATGGCTCTCCTTAGCACACACCAGCAACTTGCAGCTGATCCTCAAAGTGCCCCCAAGCACATCAATGATTAGGCCCAGGCTATTGCACATTTTGAGGACATGGAGAGATTGCTTGGAGATGACTGCATTCATGCCTGCATGAGAAGGTGGAACACACTCCCACACAGCCTACAGATCAGGAATTATCACTCCCCAAATAGGATGAGAGAAGCATTGAAGCGAGTGCCACTGTATAAGCACTCTATGCAAAGTTTGAAGGCCAATTTTATTGGCCTTAGGTTGAGTCCCCCACTGTTGCTAGGGCTGCTAGAGGGCACAAAGGAGGAAAAAGAAATATAGCAGTGGGAAGAGGTGGACAAAAAGGCTGGATTCCATGATAGGAAGATGATCTCACATAAGAAGCATGGAATTTCAGGGAGGCCATCAGGTCCATCAAAGATGAGGAGATAGACTAGTTGCTCAGAGGACGAGCAACACATTCAGTAGGGGGTGATGATGAGCCTCATAAATGGGTAATTATATGGGCTCATTTTGCCTCTTAACTCAACTTAATCCACTATTCTCACTATTTTATTGCAAATTTTTTTATTATAGTTAGAGTGAATTTGGTTAGTCATTATGCCATGAAGTCTAATGTGTGCTTTACGCAGATTTTTGGTCAATTTTGGGACAAAGTCAAAGGATTAATGAGCATTTGGCAACCCATATTCGAGGAAAACAAGGGAGAGGATTTGTAGGAGGGTTTCCCCTTCATTTATGACTCCCCACCTTGAATCCTCCTTCAGAAAACTCGGAGCACAAGCAACCACATTGATGCATCAAAGGGGTAGTCGAATAAGTGAAGAAGAACTATTGTCTATCTCTAGTCTTGGGAGCCGAGCCTCCTTGATTTTAGGAGAGATGTTGGAGGCTCCAGTTGTATAAATAGGAGGGCTTAGGTGCTCAGTATTTTAGTTGGTTGTTAGTCAAATTTTCTCACTTTTGTTGCAGCTCTTACTTAGCTCATTTTCGAGCTTACTTTTGTGAACAATTTATGTAATGTGACTTTTATTTTGATAATGGAGATGAAATATTTTCTGAGCCAGCACTGATTTCTTTTATAGGGCTGAAGCTCTTGGGTTAGGGTCCAACCCAAGTTGCCGAGCACCTCTTTCTTTTTACTTATATGTTTTTTCTTTAGTTCATGAATTAATTTTTGTTAGATAGATTCATTTTCCCTTAGTTAGAATAGGTTTCTTTTGTTGGTTTACATAGCTGTTTCCATTTTAGTTGCTGAAGTAGGTTAAATAGAGATTGGAAAAGATCCAAAAATGCCATCAACAGAGCCTTGATCTCCTTTCCTCCCTTTGGGGCCATGAGTTGAGGTGAAGGCACTCTCGCTGCCATTAAAAACACAATTTTGCTTTCTCCATGTAATTTCTAGTGTTGTAGTTTGATTTAAAAGTTAATGCTCTGCTTCAGATCCATTTTGCCATGTTCATTTCTATTTCTGCAATAAATCTCTTTCCATGCATTCCTGTTCAGATAGCACTATTCAGCATTTTATTTTTCTAGGTCAGAATTTAGGTTAACATGAGATATAATTATGTTCTTTTGGTACATCTAGTTCTTTTCTTGCTCAGTTTCAACATTTAGATGTGTAGCTCTCCTAACACACACCTCTACTCATAATATATCAATAAAGCATCCATCATCATCTCTTTTCTCACAGGTCTCACAAGTCATTCATAGCCCTTCATGAATTTGCGTTAATTTCAACATTTCTCTCATAAGCTTTCTTCTCGTCCTTTGAAAGAATCCAACCATCATTTTCTTTCCTAATCCTCATTGATGAGATTTAGACACCTTGACACCTCCCTCTAATCTTCAGCTACCCTTTCCCACCATTTTTCCACCTTTAAAACCTCTAAAAATCACTCTCGGCATCCTCCTGTAGATCCTCTTGTAGATCCTCCTGTAGATCCCCTGCAGCCTCCTGTAGAATTTCTTGAAAGTGAATTTTTGAAGTCTGATTGCAGAGGAAGTCTCTAGAAGGTTACCAGATGCTTGTTAGGAGCCCTCCACACCTTCCTACACCTCTAGAAACCCCAAGGTCACCTTCCGTCGCCACCAAATCTTTGCCACAACCACAAATAGATAAATTACAAGCATAACAATTTCACATAAAATACATGAAAACCCAAAAAGATGTTTTTTTTCTCTCATTTATTTCTTGAAATAGCTTGAATAGATGTAGTTTACCTCCTCAGTAGGTAATGGCATTCATTCCATAGGTTTTTATCTCTCTTTCTGCAAAAGTAGGTTTAGTGGGTAAATTAGGGTTTGCTAGGGTTTGCTTTATAATCCAATGTTCTTTCTCTTTCTGCAAGTAGGATAGCCTATGTAGAGTTAGATTTCTTTCATCACAGTTAAAAGCTTATTTTGGAAACTCATAGAAGTTTGGCTTGAGCTCCTAGTGATCTTGCGCCAGCTGACCAAGTGATAGCCTGCAGTAAGAGCTAGTACTTGTGCATACAACATCGTTGCTTCCAAGTTTTTTACGAACTATAGGGTTGATAAAAGTAAAGTAGGAAGCCCCATGAGTTGCAACATTCTTGCTGCAATACTGGTGCTCACCACTCCCTAGACTGCCCCTTCACCTCTAGTCGGAGGATATTTTTAAACGAAATGGCAATACTCTAGGGACTTACCTTGTCCTTGAAAAATCCTTCCTTTAGATGGGGAATATGGAATTTGCCCCGTATACTGGTTCATCTTGACACCGTGAAGGGCTCGAGGAATGTTTGAAGATATTGTGGAGAAACAACACAAGAGTTGAAATTTTGGAGTACGAAGGAGTACCCTTCCACTGTAGTCGATGCCACAAAGTTGGTCATCTCTGGCAAGAATGTCCATTTCTCTCCAATGTCAATCCTCCTTTGATGACCTCGGATGATATCACTAGGAATGTTGGGCTTCCTCCTCGTAAGGAAGAAGAGTCGAAGAAGATAGGGCCAAGCAATTCAAAATCATTTGTAGCTAATCATAGAAAATCTACTGCTCACACTCAGTTGCCTTCGCCAAGGGTCACCAAAGCTCATTTAGTTGCCTCCGGTCCTCCTTCAAGTATTGTTTCCTCCATCCCTCTCTCATTTCCTTTTGTTTTGAATGAGAGAAATGTATCTTATTAGCCTTGCATGTAGGAATTTAATGTTTCTGGTTGTCACCTCTTTCTGATTACCTGCCCTTCTACTGCGTCCATTGATTTATTTTCCATACCTCGTCCTTCCATCTAGAATTTTCCACCATGCTCCTCCTCTGCCATTCCTCTGATTCTCTTTCCAGGCACCAATACAATCTGCAATCCCATAACAGATCATCTGCACCTTCTGGGTGTGGACTGCGTACATCCTCTCATTCAATGATCTCCAGATATACCCGTGGAAGGCACTCCAATATGTCCAAACCCATTCACACTGTTGGAACTGATGTAGCCAAAGGTAGACAACTATCTATTATAGGGGTTCTTACAGCAAGAAATATCCCCTCCTCATCTCCCTCATGAAGTGACTCTCCTTCAACTGTCACAAGTTGGCTAGTCGCACCGAATGACTATCCCTTAAGAGACTCCTAGAAGTTGAGAAGGTGGACGTGATCTTACTATAGGAGACACTTGGTGATTATGAACATATTTCCCTGCACTGGTTGCAATTGTCCTAGCTAGACACTCCATGCCCTTGATGCCTGTGGTCGATCTGGGGGAATTTCTATTGGCATTAACCACATGGCATTAAGGCTCCTGAGTTTTTTGGGTAGGGAGGGAGTACTGGTTGCGGACCTATATATTGAACAACTTGGGCTAGAACTCCAATTGGTGAATATCTATGGTCCATATCATAATCGATTGGAATTTTGGGAGACAGTTTTGAATTCATCATTCATGCAAGATGATAACATCATATTGGGAGGTGACCTTAACTTTTCCATTACTCTAGCATAATCGTGGGGATCACATGCACAGTCAGAAGTCCTCTCAGATTTGATTGGCCCCTTGCTAGAGCGACACCACTTATTCGATATTTTGATCACTCATCTTCAACCTAGTTGGTGAAATAGGAGAACTTGGAATGCCATGCTTGCCAGGAGGTTGGATATATACCTTCTTGAAGAAGATCTCTTGGAAAATTGACACTATACAGTTAATGGGTTAGCTCTAGTGGTATTTCTAATCACTCCTCGATATACTTAGAGATCTCTGGCACTTTTCCTAAGCCCAGAGCCCCATTTAAATTCAATTCGATCTGGCTTCAGGATGAGACCTATATTAAGCTCGTCAAGAATGCCTGGATTTCTAAAAAACCCTCCCCTAAATAGACTACTTCAACCTTCTTTTTTAATAATCTCCTTTGTCTCAAAAATAAAATGATTGAATGGGCTAAGGCCAAATGAATACAAGATGATATTGCTCTTAGATATGTTGAAGAGAAACTGTCTAGGCTTAACGATCCTAGGAGTGGAGGATACTCATTTATTGAATGTAAAGATATGGTAATTAAGTTGGAAGTGAATAAGCTGATGATCCTTAAGGAACGAAAAGGGACTTACAGGCTGAGGAGCACAACCACATGGTTACAAGCCAGAGATGACAAAAACCAACTTTTTCCAACAATATGCTAAAGTGTGCAAGGCCATCAACACCATTTGGTCTCTTGAAAATGAGGAAGGACTACCCTTTTCCTCTTTCAATCAACTAGCTTCGTTAGGCACATCCCATTTCAGACGACTCTTTAAAGAACCACAAGAAGTTGCCCTCGCTGAAATCATTAAAATTGTTGGCTATTTCCCTCTATTTGTTGATGAACAAGCAACTGAGGACATGAACAAACTTATGTTAATGGGGGAATTAGGGGCTATGCTCAAATGGTTGAAAAAGGATAATATCTTGGGCCCGGCCCAGATGGATGGCTAGTTGAGTTTTATCTATCCTTCTTTGAAGTACTCGAACAAGATCTTCTTCGAGTGGGTGAAGAATCCAAGATGAATGACCACATGTATGATGCCTTTAACTCTACTTTCATTGCCCTCATTCCTAAATTAGATATGCCCTGATCCTTCACTGATTATAGACCAATTTCCCTCTACAACTTCATCCATAATATTATTGCAAAAATCATTGCCAATTGCCTTAAGATTATACTCTCTCATCACATATCACAGAAACAGTTTGCATTTCTAGACAATCGACATATCCATGATGCAATTGGCATTGCACAGGAAGGGCTCCACTCCATGCATATAGAGAATTTGAAGGAAGTGATTCTAAAAATTGATTTAGAAAAGGCCTTTGAAAGGACTAGCAAGTTATACATTCAGATGCTCCTAACTCATAAGGGTTTCCCTATCTCTATCATCAACTGGATCATGTGTTGTATTTCTATTGTGTCATACAATGTTCTCATCAATGGTTCTGCATCAAATTTTTTCCATGCTGAGCGTGGGCTCAGGAAAGGATGCCCCTTATCGCCCCTACTTTTCTTATTGGTAATGGAAGGACTGAGTAGGCTACTAACTGATGAAAAAAACAAAGGAAGATTGAAGGGCATCAAAATTGTTGAAAACTGTGTACTATCTCATCTCTTATTCATCGATGATGTTCTCATATTCTTGAATGGGGCTATCATCGACTCTTTGATTTTCAATTCACTCCTCAAATCATTTTGCATAGCCACTAGGATGTGCTGCAATCATACAGAATTCACTTTCTCAGCGTTGGGCTTCTCTCAACATGAACTACAATTTTCCCTTCAGATATTTCCTTTTACCACCCTAGCATTTGAAGATGGCCTCAAGTATCTTGAATTTCGCCTCAAGCCCAATAACTACAAAATCACTGACTCATCTTGGCTGGTGGCGAAAATTGAAAGTAGACTGAACATTTGGCATCACAAATGGATCTCAAGGGCATGACATCTGGTCTTCATCAAATCTGTCTTAGAAGTGATCCTGGTATACTAGATGTCACTTTCTTGGATCCCCAAGGGAATTCTCTCTAGAATTCAACAGATCTACTACAGATTTCTTTGGAAAGGATCAAAGGATGGCCACACATTTTCCTGGACCAGATGGGATCTTATCGCACTACCTAAGAAATGGGGTGGTTGGGGATTAAAGGACCTCTCAAGCTTTTCCAAAGCACTTGCTACTAAATTGGGTTGGAAAATTCTTACTGCAGACAATCTATGGACCAAGGTGGTTATCAAGAAATACATCAGTCCCCTTCACCCCATTGAATGGATCAGGAGACCGATTGAGAACATGTTAAATATTTCTACGATGTGGCATGCCATTATCAACTCTATAGAGCACATTAGAAATGGTTTGTCTTAGAGGATCCAATCGGGTAGTCAGGCTCATATAGAGATGGATCCCTGATTAGGTTGCGATGATGTGCAAATGTTATCTCCAGATCACATCCAGTTTTTGGAACAAGCAGGCATCACTAAAATTAATAATATTATTGATCCAACCGAGACCTATATCTTCTCTCAAGCCTGGAAATTGGCACATGACCTCCACATTCCTGTACAGTGGCAATAGGAAGAAACAAACTACATAAAAGTGCTATCAGAATCACATGTAAGAATCATGGATAGAGACGATGAACTTATTTGGGCCTTCTCACAACATGGTATATATACCCCGAAGGATGGATACCCTATCATTTATGCAAAACATCAGCCTCCTGATGTGGTATGGTGGTGGTGCCCTCTCTGGAAATTAAAATGCCCTCCAAAGGCCAAGCTATTTATGTGGTGTATTTTTGCAACAAGGCACCCACAGGAGACAATCTATAGAAACAGTCTCGTCATGGCCCCTCCTGGTGTGTCCTTTGCATAAATGTTGAAGAAATTATTGAACATCTATTTCTACACCACCCCTCTACCATTTCTTTCTAGCACCATATGCTTAATCATCTGAATACCAACTTAACCTTGACTTGACAGACAATTTCATCAACTTGGGAATCATGGTGGAATCATGCTCTCCACACTAAGCTTCAAAACCTCCCTCCTCTGATTTGCTGGGGTATTTGGATATGTAGGAATATGCTTATATTCCATGAGAAGAATCCCAACTGGAACATTATCTCTGCACATATCTCCACTTTATATCATATGATACTCGAGGATGATCCCAAGCATCCACACATAATTATCATAGGAAAGACACTCGACAAATCTTATCCATCGGCATATTTTGATGGATTTGCACAGAATGATGGATGTGGAGGAGGTGAAATATTATATTTACAAGAGGATCATCACTTCAAATTAAAAATTGGACTTGGACAAGGCACTAACAACTTTGCTAAACTATCTAGCCTCAAACACCTTCTCTCTTTCTCACTTGAAAAAGGATGTAGGCACCTTCATATATTTGGAGACTCTAAACTTATCATCAATTGGTTCAATCAACAATCTTTATGTCACATGCACACACTTTGGAACCTATTGGATGAAGTTTTATTATTAAAATCACAATTTGATATCATTTCATGTCATCATATTTACAGGGAGAGGAACCACCTTTCCAATCTACTTTCCAAGGAGGCAATGCTCCAGCCATACAACCACTGGATGATACAAGAACATAATGGACATGATTTCTATCAATACTTTCACAGACCTTTTGATGATCAACACTCACAGTGGGATGATCAGACTTTATTATGAGCTAGTTATGGATTTATAATAGATCTTTTTTCTTACTTCAGACTTATGTATTTAGATTATCGTTTGTATATTTATCATGAGATAGGTTACAATAATGTAACCGACTCTTTTACAGTATATGGCTTGCTACTAGATTTTGATATATGCTTTCTGTGAAGCATCTACAACATGTAATTTTCAGACATATTAATAAAAATTACAATTTTTGCTCGGGAAATTTTTTTTAATATAAAACACAATTGATATCTCCAATTCACTTTGTAATTTATTTTCATATTTTCATATAATCTTGAAATTTTAAAATAAAACATAATAAGGTTTAAAACACTTTTAATCTAATTATATTTCAAATATATGACAATGATACCTTAAATGCTTCTTCAAAACAAAACCCATTTTGACGATGACATCTCCCAAATTGTACTTAATTCCAATTTTGTTTATGCCTCTATAATAATGAGATCTTTGTTAAAGTTGAACCTATAATCTCTCCGTTAATAACGAATATATATTAAACAAGTTTTGTCATTTTGTGATGTTAAAACCACATCTTGACCAAGACCTCTCTCAAATTCCGCATAATTCTAGATATGTTGATGCGTTTATAGTGAGACACTTTTTTGAATTTAACCTATAGTCTCTCGGTTAATGACAAATACATTAGTAAGTGTTTGTCATTGTGATTTTAAAACAACATCTTCACCATGACAAATCCCAAATTGTACATAGTTCCAACAACGTTCATGCTTTTAGAGTGAGATATTTGTTTCAATTGAATTTCTAATTTTTTCTAAATAATGAATATATAATTAAAAGTATAATGATAAATATATAAATAGATATGTTATTTTGAAAATAAAAAGTTTATTATTTTTATAGCAGTAAATGAGTTGAAAATGAAACAATATTTTTGATGAATATTTTGAGTACACATTATATTAAAAAATATAAATAAAATATCTAACATATAATCAATATTTATAATCTTCTAATGACTCAAAAGTATTTAATTATTTTAATTTTGAAACATTTCTATGTTTACCTTTTCAACATATAAATAGAAAATTCTAAATTTCTAAATAAGTTTATACTATATTAAATTCTAGTTAATGAGTTTACTCTTAACCGTAACTGCTATTATTGAGTGGATAAACTTATTCTACAGTCTAGTGTCAAAGCGATGTGGAAATATGTTTGTCTCTCTTAAAATAAAAATAAAATATTTTCTAAGTAGAAAAGCAATGTCGACTACGATACAAAATAAATAAGAATATGCTATGCATATTTAATTAGTTGTCTATATAAACAGATATAATTTCATGTAAAGTAATTAGAAATAAAAAAATATATATGTGATCACAATATTTAAACATTATACTTTTCAAAAGTGTTTTAACACATGATATCAACTTCATATATATCTATATATAGAAAAAATAACTTAAAAGAATATATTTTAATGTTGTATAAAATAAAACATCTAAGGCTAGTTATGAATAAAATATTTTAATACGAAGTAATGTTCCCATATACATAAAAATATATTAATAATAAAACATTAAATTTAATGTGAGTTGATAAAATGGCTCAATGTACATGTTATGTAATCTTTATAACATTCAAAAATAGAATTTAAATAATAAAAAAATACACATTTTTTTTTGCATTTAAAATAAGTTTGCACCTAAAGAAATTTGATCTAATTGTTCCTTCTTATTACTCTAAAATAAGTTTGCACCTAAACAATTACACTAATTGCTTCTTCTTATTATATATTTAATTTTCTCCTTAATCTATCTCTTGATTTTATTTAATATTATTGGTTCCTATTAATTAATACTATAAATTAAATAATTTTATTCTTAAACTAGTAGTTTATTATCGTTGTTATGTCTTTTTGACTTCACTCGTTTGACTTTGAATATTTGTTATTTATTTCAAACCTTTACTTATTTCTTGATTTTATTTAATATAATTGATGCTATAAGTTAAATAATAATTTTTATAAACTAGTCGTTTATTATAACTGTTATATGAATGAAGGGCCTCTACATTTTGATCTATATTTAAACACGTGCCATGATCTATTTCTTCTTCTTTTCCTGACCATAAATTACACTTGATGGTTCGAAAGGTGTTGGCAATTTTTTAATGTGATTTCTACTGAAAAATTTGTTTTCTTAATTTAATATAGATCACACAAAACTTAATTTAAACTAATATAATTAATTAACAATATAATATAATTTACTAAAAAATGAATTTTATTATATATATATATAAATATCAAATTTGAATATAATTTCGATTTAATAATCACGATATAATCAACTTACGATCTAATGTAATTAGAAAGGGGAAAATGAATTTTAATCATTAATTTATTTTTAATTTTTAAATATAAAATAATGTTAAATTTAGTATATTTTTAGTTTATTAAAATTTATTTTATAAATTTTATGTTAAATTTTGAAATTTTTATTATAATTTAATACAAATAAATATTAATAGTAATATTTATATATATGATATGAATAAGATATGTAATTTTTTTCATCGGGTCTTGTGCTCAAATTCAAGTGAGGGTGATGACTAGTTGCGGGAAAGATGAATATGGGCCAAATCCATTCACCTTTAGGAGTTTTAAGGGGTACTTAGGAGGAGCAACGATTTTTGAGCAGGCACAATTAGCGTTTGACACATATAGTGTTCAAATGGGGAGGGAGTGGGGCTCCCTCTTATCAAAATGTGGTAACATACAAGGGTAAGGGGTTCAAGGCAGGATTTGGGTTCACAGTAGACGATATGTTAGAACACAACTAGGGAGTGGTTGGATTAGGTGGGAATTGTGAGAAAAAAGATTAGGGTAGAAGTGTGGTAGGGAACCGGGCAGACTAGTAGTAGTAACAAAAGTCAAAAGGGACCTCAAGGATGTGTAAGCCCAAAACAATAGTGGTCCCTATGGGATTAATCATAGACCCTTAGACATAAGCCTTTAGAGATCATATGCGATCATATGCGATCATATGCAAATTTATGGGCCTCTGGCCCATAGAAAATGCTTTGTGTGACTAGATCAAACATCACTAGAAACCAAGAGGGGAGATTGAGCTAAATCTAAGGTCAAAGGGACTTTTTCTTGTAGTCTTCACCAACATGGAGGAAAAAGACCAAATATTTGGTGGTGTTCCCTACTTCTTTGCATTAGTTGGACTATACATGCAACCATGGATGGAAAATTTTACCCCAGAGAAGGAGAACTTCACTAGAGTCCGAGTTTGGGTCAAGTTGTATTCTCTACCTTTAGATTATTGGTTACCTTTTACCCTAAAGCTCATAAAAGATACACTGGGAAAGTTCATCAAAATAGTGGAGGCAACGTTACAGGGAAGATACACATTGTATGCAAAAATATGTGCGGAAATGGATTTATTTAACGCCCTACTTGAAGCATTCAAATTGGTATTCAGGGATGAAATATGGCTACAATTTGTTGACTATGAGTAGATTTCCTTTAGGTGCAAGTGCTACCATGAAAATGACCACCTGATCTGAGAGTGCCCTATGAATAAAGTGGAAGAACAGTTGAAATAATCACAACAAAAGGACGATGATGGATTTGTAAGACCCAACCAAAGGGGAAGGGAAAATCGAAGACAACAATAGATAAATCTGGGAGGTAGAAAAGCACAAAGGAACAATTTTGAAATCCTATTAGAAGAGAACCTAGAGAGTTGCGAGACTGGAGAAGATAAAATTGGGGAGAAAGAAGGGGGTAAAGACAAAGAACTATTGCATCGGACATAATACATTTTGAAAAAATTAGATATATTGGATTTGTCAAAATAATTTAAACGAGACATCTTGATGACCCTAAGAAAAGTGGGTATAGAGGACTCAGATGTATAGGAAATAGTAGAAAGAAAAGGAATTGACCTTCAAACCATGGTGGAATAAGCGAGAAAAAAACGACTCGAATCCATCCCAACTAACCAAATGGATAATATCCAATATCTATACATGATGCGAGAAGAAGAAAAATTAAGAAGTCAGAAATATTCACATACAATCATTGTGGAGATGGGAGTTAGGACGCTAGAATCTAAAACTCTATTAGCACAATGGAACGACCATCAGAAAAGAGGAAGGAATTCTAATAGTGTATCCATCTAGGGGATTGGATCCATGGAGATAAATTCAAGTAAGATGAGAACGTTAAGCTCGTACCCAATATTTGTAGTTAATCATGAAATTTTTAACATGGAATATAAGAGGCATAAGTAGCCTCAGGAAACAAAGATTTCTTAAGAAGAAGATTAAAATGGAACAGCTAGACCTTACTTTCTTGCAAGAAACAAAGCGTTTTGATGAAAAAATCTAGGAGTTAAGTGGGAAATTAGGTAGGTAGTTTGAGGTTATGGAGATCACGGCGCAAGGTTCTTCTTGGGGATTGGCGGATTTATGTAAACCACAATTACTAAATTTAATTGAAGCGGAAGTGAAGAGATAATATTTATTGGTGTAGATGCAGGTTATAGTGGATATGGGATCGCTCGTGTTCATGAATGTTTATGGGCCTGAAAGAATAGAGGAGAACCTCAAACTCCTCTAAGATCTCAAAAAGCTAAGAAACATGAAAAGACACCTCCCTTGGATTTACTTTTTTATGGGGGCAGGGATTTTAATATGATAACCCCCCTATCCGAGAAAAAGGGGGGCCAAAGACACATAAGAAGGATTTTGAATCTTTTAAGAAACTTATTGATGAAGCTAAGATAATTGACATGGAAACTACCAATGGTTGCTTCACATGGAGTAGTAAGCGTAGAGGGCAGCATCAAGTAGCATTAGGACTTGACATATTTTTAATTTCAAAGGATTTTCTGATGAGAGTAATAGTTATGGAAGAAAATATCCTTCCCTATGGAGGATTATATCACTAGCTGGTGGTATTAATGATCGTAATGTTAGGCACCCCTAAAAAGACCATTCATATTTGAGGCATTCTGGCTAGATCATCTTGCCTTCATCGAAAATATCAAATAGTGGTGGGGAGAATCGATCCCATTCAGGAGTTCCAATATGTACATCTTGCATGTAATGTTAAAATATGTAAATGGAAATTAAATAGTGGAATAAGATGGAATTCATTAATATCTTCCAAGCAAAGAAGGACTTAGAACATCTGACGGAAACATTACAACAAAAGCTAATTACATAAGGCTTTTCAAAGGAAATAAGAATGAAGGAGACTTGGTTTTTGAAGCAGTGGGAGGTTATATGTCGACAAGAGAAAAATATATGGAGACATAAATCACGAGTGTTATGGCTCGGGGAGGGTGAGAAGAACACTAAGTTATTTCACCACTCTACAATTTCACATAGAAATTCCAACCAAATCCTCAGTACTAAGGATGAAAAGTGGCACACCTATGAAATTCATTAGTATATTGAATAAGTCCTTTTGCAACGCTTCGAAAAAATAGCAGAGGAGCCCCAAGTGGCTAGGAGGGATGACATCGAGAGGATAGTTAGGCACATCCCTAAGTTGATCATGGAAGAGCACAATAAGAACTTAAATGAGCAAATCTCCATGGAAGAGGTGGCCCAGGAAGCAAATGGGATGATTAATGGTAAAGCCTCTAAATCGCATGGATTTACTATTGAATTCCTCAAAGTGTGTTGGGAAATAGTTAAAACTGGTAGAAATGAGGTGGTCGCAAACTCTCAACAGTCAACAACCATCTTGAAAGATTTAAATTCGACCTTCATTACCCTTATTCTAAAGGAAGATAGAGCTATTACCCCAAGGAAATTCAGGCCAGTAGACATATAAAATGTATTATGAATAGCATATCTAAAGTAGCAATAAACAACATGAAAATGGTTGTCCCATTTTTTTTTATCTTAGAAGTAAAGTCTAGGTTTGTAGAGGGAACACAAATCTCAGATAATTTGATTCTTGCGCATGAGATAACCCATTCTCAAAAGATCCATAAAAAGGCAAGTATGATTATATTTGTCGAAGGCTGACGATAAAAACAACTCCAAATATATGGAATTGGTACTAGGGGAGTTTGGATTCGACAATCAATGGATAAGTTGGATTATGGCCCTAATGTCATTACTTAGTTTCATAATTCCCTTAAATGGAGCCCCATAGACACCTTTTTTCCCCAATAGAAGTTTCCATCAAGGGGAGCCTATGTAATCCTTCCTGTTTATCACAATGATCGAGGGAGTGGGGAGAGAAATCTCCTCTACAAAGAGAGAAGGTTATATAAAGAGCCTTGAACTGCAAGAAGAAGGTTATTCTACAATACATTAACAATTTGTTGATGATACCATGTTGCATGGTATTCCTACAATAAATGCGGATTTTTATTTTAAGCTCATTCTGGAAACCTTTACATCTACTTCAGGTATGGAGAGAAAACATTCAAAGTCCATGATTTTTTCTTTAACACTCATATTGTTATCTAGAAAAATTGAATTGATATCTCTAGTTTTTGAAGGAAATCCCTCCTATCCAAATACCTTGCGCTATCGCTTATAGTGCAAGCTTGGAATAAATAAAATTTAGAAAATGTTATCTCCAACCTTGAGGAGAAGTTTAAAACATGGACCTTTAGTGTTGTTAACCTCACTCGATGTTTGGTACTAACCAAAGTAGTGCTACAAGATATTCAAGTTACATGTTATCTATCCTCCCTACTCCTAAGGGAGTGTTGCAAAATACCAGTGATATCCATAGGAACTTCTTATGGTGCGGGGGAGAGGAAAAAAGGTAATGGGCACTAGTGGCTTGGAATACAGTTTGTAAATATAAAGATGCAGGTGGTCTTGGTCTTCAGGATCCAGAGATAACCAATAAAGAAAATGGAGAAAAAATATGGTGGAGGTAGTTTAGGGCGGGGTTGGCACCATGGGCAAGGCTGTGGAAATAAAAATATGTACTTAATTGCAACACAAAAGACCTAGTTCATTTATCAAACTCTAGTTAGGGGTTGACAATTTGGAATTTATCTTGGAATAATATAGGTCTCATACAACATAATTTCTTCTGGGAAATTAGAAATGGAAGGGGGGCCCTGTTATGGGATGATGCATGGAAACAACAATCAAATTTAAATAGGGAGGAATGGTATTCCATCCAACTAATCATGAAAAACTAGGGTTATAGATAAGTCCATTAGTTATGGGATCACATACTCGAAAATAATAAATGGACATTATGGAGTTTTAATATCTTTCAATAGCCAGCCCGGAATGACTTGGATATTAAGATTCTAATGGAGGAGTTGAGAAATAAAAGTATTTTATTCAATGGGGACCAAGACCAACTTAGTCGGGGGGAAAAAGAAGGAGGAAATTCAATCTTAAGGAATCTAAAACATATCTCAATGATGGAAACATTCATAAAAATGACCCATCATGGACTAAATTATGGATGTCATCACATTGGACAAAAATTAAAATTTTCATGTGCCTAATTTTACATTGGAAGGTTCTAACCTTGGATAATCTAGTAAAGATGGGATTCATAGAAGCTCCTTGGTGTTACCTCTATGAGAATATAGAATATAATCTTAACCATCTAATAAAGCCAAATAGTTATATGAGGATTTATGGGACTGGATGACTCTCATATTTCAATAAAAGAACCAGAAAAAGGAAAGTATACATGAAACAATAAAGAAATGACAATTGCAGTATACAAAATTGGGGATGGTGAAGCTCACCTGGATTTTGGTTGTGAGTTTCATCCTCTAAGTAGTCTAGAACGAGCACAATCGATGAATATTATTTGATAAGAAGCCCTATATGGAAAACCTGGTTGAATGAATAAGGCGTTCATTAAAGGAAACAATAATTAGCACAAGGATTAAGTCTTGGGAGGAACAACCATCCCCCGGGAAGTAAGAATTATGAAGTATTTTGATTTGGAATAGCTGAGTAAATAGGGGCACTAGCCTAGAGAATGCCATATCCAGCTGGGATTTTGGGTCAAGTTGGATCCCCTTATGGCTTCCTAAAGTTGAACTTTGATGGGTCATCCAAAGGGAAACCACATAACGAAAGGGTTAGAGGATTCATATGATACTAGACATGCAAAAACCGCAAAGTATATTTCATAAATTGTGGTCATACATCAAACAATACAACATAATTCTAGGCCTTGGAGCATGGGCTGGAAACTATGATTCATGATGGAATGATGAACATAATGGTTGAATCAGACCCTACATTGGCCATCTAAGCAATATGCAGGTTATAATGTGGCACACATTTAATAAAAGTAACAAGAAACTAGTTCCTCTCCCATTCAATCTAGCACATTCAGAAATATTTGGAGGTGTTAAAGGCCGTGGACTTTGCCTTAGTCCGACAGGTAGCGAATGCATTGGCATACAGGGTGGAAAATGAAGGGGTAGAGAGCACCCAGACCATAATCAACTTGGCGTTGGACGAGCTGTCAAAGGCTCAACTAAAGGAGGATTGTCATAGATTAGTGGAGTGGTATAACTCCATGGCATTAAGGCGGGATGATAGAGAGTGGCTGGGCTGGAATCAGGATAGTAGCCCACCAAGTTATGTGAATCAATAAACCCTCATTATGGGTATACAAGTAGAGGTTAATTGGGATGCGAGAATGGATACGTGTTTTCAGTACAAGGATAAAATGACGATTGATGATGGGGAGGATAGGATTTCTATCGTAATTGGTCATCATTTAGATCGACTCATTAAGAAGAGAGAGTGGCGATAAGAGTGAGAAAGTATGAAACTCTTTATATACCGCTAGGAGTGGAAAATCACTGGAAAGTCAAAGTTACCACAAATGGAGTGTGAAAGTACAGAAAAATTAGTGAGGCAAGTCTTGTTATGGGTGCTTCCTTTAAATTGGGGTCTGGGAGCAACCTTTTTTTATCTAAGCCATAAATATGAAAGGTGATGTGACTTTGAGCTTGTGGTAGTAAAAGAAAAAACATAATCAAGCTTTTAGGAGGTGCACTGGGTAAGGGTCAAAGTGTGGGCAGTAATCTGAGAGGAACGCCCTGAGAAAATTCTAAGGGCTCAGGGTCAGCAAGTGGACATGCATGGGGGAGGCAACAAGGGCTGCTGCTACCAATTACCAATTGTCAATCCCATAGAAAGGAAAGGAGATAGTGGAAGTCTAGTAGAATGAGGTTCGAAGGTAGCAGAGGGTTATCTTGGATGGCAGAGTAGAGGAGGAAGCGGATTGGATCATTGACACTGGGAAATATAAAATGTGGATGACTATGTATCACAAGAACTTGGAGAGTACTTGGAACATCAAGACTCTAGTGGGGAAGTTGTAAGCATAGGAAGTAGAGGAGAGGTCTAGTGATCCAAATGGATCCTAGAGTACTCTCTAAGTCTTCAAAATCTTCTTAAAATCCTTTAAAGGATCAAAACTATCACATGGGAAGAATCCTTAGAAACATCGAAGAACACTATTGGCAGTGAAAAACAAAATAAAACAAGGAAAATAGGCTTATTAGAGGCTTCAACAGTGAATGCACAATAGTCGTTAGATCTAGCCGATCAATGGTCTAGATCTGATCAACATATCGCAAATCGGCAGAGGCAGTCACATATATGTTGCGATAGTGATCGACGGGGTCAACAAGGACTGTCAATCAAGCACGCAGATCGACGACCCATGTTGCACTGCCATATCGCATTGATGGATTTCAACAGAAGCGCTTACCATGACCCAGAGCCAATGCGACATGTGACTACAGCAAGTCACATCACAAAGTCACATCAGAGTCATATAGAGGGGAGGACATTTATGTATATATATACGCGGCAGCCGGACCTGATAGACTTACAAACGATATTCTATAAGATTTGAGATCCGTTGATTGGAATTTTTAATGTAATTCCTTGTATTTTGTTTATTAAATGAAATACAAAGAAACAACGTTGATGCGATAAAACCCGGACCCGAAGGGGTTTGGGAATGAAAATACATAATATTTGAAATCTGTCATAAGCCTTTTTTGTGGTATTTTAACAATTTTAATGTATTTCTAAAATACAAAGGGATAGGCCATTTGCGACATGTGATAGCGACTCACAGGCAGACCCGATATGAAAATAGTTCGTATTTAAGGATTTTTGAAGTCTGAAAGATTGTGTTGTGGCGGATTGACACAGTTGTTGAATGCATTTCTTTGTGTTAATAGAAATCATCCATTTTAGGGATTTCAATGGCCCGATGCAGTCATCCATTGCAGATTAGGTGGCCACCTCCTGTGAATGTGTTATGCAATGATTGTTTAACGCTAGAAGAGAGATTTGTGTAGATAGATGCCGAGGGACAGAAAGTTAAGAAGAGAAAAGAATAGGCAGTGCAGATTGGCTTTAAAGCCACAAAACCAGAGCAAACAGAAATAGGCGGTATTGAAGGCAGTGTTGAGACAGAGCAAAGACAGAGACAAAGAGTGATTGAGAGAGTCTGTGTACTCAGAGAGGCTTGAGAGGTTCAAGCAAACCCTTGTTGTTGTATCTTTTGTGTGTTAAGTCTCAAATTGAGCAGATACTGTTGTAAAACTCGGTTTGAAGACATAATAGAGAGGTCACCACTAAAGGCTGGACCAGGAGATGTAGCCCAGGAGTATTGGATGAACTCGTTATTAAATTTGCTATGTTTATGTGTGTTGTCTATTATGCTTCTTTACTACTTCATTGTCGGTGTAATTCACAATCTTATTGATCCATTGCATAAAATAACATAGGCAAATCCATTCACATGAGTTTGTAATGCCTTAATAGTTGTTTAGGATCTCATTTTTAGATCAAGTGGTATCAGAGCTTTAGGTTTGCTAAGGTTAGACAAGCTTGTGCTAGATTGTTGCATACTAACTAGGTTAAAGCTAAAACTAGGAAAAGGAGAATTGGTAGAGGCTAACCCAGAAATTGGAAAAGTCTATCGTAGGAGGAAAATGACAGAAGAAATTCCCTTGGAAACAGACTCTCAGTTCATGGACAGTTTCATGACCATGAGAGCCATGGTAGAAGAGATGTACTGAGAATTTAAGAAAGGTCGAGGTGAAGATACTTCAACCTCCATACAAGACAAAGGAACATAGGAACCTCTTCTAGATCACTATTTTGAAGGCAAAGGGAAACGAAAAGAGCCTCCTTTATCCACACCTCCTTCTAGCCCTGAAAATAAAAAGAAGAAAACATCTTTGATTAAATTAGATGTAAAATTTGATTTGCCAATATATGATGGAGAATTAAATGCAAAAAAGCTAGATAACTGGATTAGAAATATTGATGTGTACTGCAAGCTGTAGAATATTGATTTAGACAAGAGTAAAATTCAGCTGGCCAACCTATGCCTTGGAGGAACTACCTTAGTCTGGTGGGAAGGCAGGACATAAGTTGATTTGAAGAAGCATGGTAAAATTCTTTCTGCCTGGAGTGAATTTGTTTCTGCCAATAAAAAACAATTCTATCCACTAGTTTATATGCAGTAAGCTATAATGAGTTGGCAAACTCTTCACCAATTAAAGGGGAAAAGTGTACAAAGCTATACCTAGGAATTTAGAAAAAGGGATTTGATTCTAGGCATTTCTTTAGACTCACCTAAAACTTTGCTGAAGCATATAGGTGGTCTACATAGTTATTTGAGGCACACCATTCTCATGTTTAACCCTACTAGCATAGATGAGGTATCTGTTTAGGCTACACATCTAGAGGCTAGAGGAAAGAATGTGAACCCAGAGATTGGGGTATCATCAAACCCCACTACAAGAAAGAACAAGGAAAAGAGGAAGCACAAATGGAAAGAGAGAAGACAAATGTTGTACAGAAGGCCAAACCTTTATGCACTCACTGCAAGAACGATGGACATGATTATGAACATTGCTGGTCTTTTCATTTGGAGCTGAAACCCAAGAAGTTTGATGGAAAAAAGAAGAAGGTTGTTGTTGTTATACAGAAGGATTTGGGGTCAGAATCAGGTGACGGAACAACAATCACAACTACAGGTATAAAAGGTAAAAATTTGCAAGCATCTACTAGTAATTCTACACAAACTGTTGATAGTGAAGAAAATGAGAGGAAAAGACATGAGATTTTTCATATTAGAGTTATTTTCAAGCATCAAAAGATTGATACTTTATTTGATAGTGGCTCACAAGTAAACTTGATTTCTGAAGCAATTGTAAAGAAGTTGGGATTACTAACCACACCTCACAAGAAGCCATATCCATTAGGTTGGGTATGTGATAAAGAAAATCTACAAGTCACTAGATAATGTAAAATTAGATTTGCCATCGGTTCAGCATTTGTAGATGATGTTGAGTTAGATGTAATTCCCTTGGATATATGTGGTATTTTTTTAGGAATTCCTTACTTGTATGGTAGAAAACCCATTTTCTATAGAGCTAAAAATAAGTATCAACTCATTAAATATGGAATAGAATATATTGTAAGAGCTCATAAACTCAAGAATAATTATATTCTCATAAACTCAGGGAAAATGAAAAGAATTGTAAATTCATGCAAGCAATTTTCACTGATGGTCGTAAAGGAAAAGGAACCTGATAAAACCAATGTATTTGAGGGTTGTGATGCTAAATAGAAAGCTGATTCAGAAAAATTTGTTTCAGAATATGATATCCTATTTCAAGAACCTAAAGGTTTGCCACCCAAAAGGGAAATTGTACATGATATTCATTTGCAGCAAGATGCTCCATTGCCTAACATCGAAATGTACAAGTTATCCGCTTTAGAGAAAGCAGAGATCAAGAAGCAGGTACATGAGCTACTTGAGAAAGGGTTCATAAGACCAAGCACATCACCATGCGGATCTCCAATCGTGTAGGTGAGGAAGAAAGATTGTTCATGGAGGATGTGCATTGACTACAGAGCAATGAATAAAATAACAATCAAGAATCATTATCCCCTTCCTCGCATTGATGATCTATTGGATCAGATGAAAGAAGTTGTTTACCTTTCCAAGTTGGACTTGCATAGTGGTTACCATGAGGTCAGAGTAGCAGAGCAAGATGCATGGAAGACTGCTTTCAAAACAAAGCAAGGGTTGTATGAATGGCTAGTTATGCCTTTTGGCTTGACTAATGCTCCTACCACTTTCATGAGAGTTATGAATGATGTACTCAGGCCTTTTATTGATGATTTTGTAATTATATATCTAGATGGCATTCTTATTTTCAGTAAAACATGGGAAGAACATTTGAAGCATGTAAAGCAGACTTTAGATGTTTTGAAAAAATAAAATCTCTATGTTAAGTTATCAAAATGTGAATTTGGGAAAACATCTTTAAATTATTTGGGTCATATTGTATGGGGTGGTGAATTGAAGATAGATCCTCTAAGGTTGAAGTCATTGTACACTAGCCTAAACCCAAATCTACTATAGAAGTTAGAAGCTTCCTAGGAGCAGCACAGTAATGGAGAAATTTTATTGCTAGATTTTCCTTAATTACAACTCTCTTACATGCTTTAATAGGATTGAACAAGGTATTTCAGTGGGGAGGCAAACAATAGAAAGCCTTCAACACCTTGAAAGAAAAAATTAGTACAACACCAGTACTAGCATTTCTATATCTTCAAAAACCATTTGAGATCGAAACAGATGCCAGTAAATATGCCATGGGAGCAGTGTTGATGCAACATGGTAAACCCATATGCTACCATTCTGAGACATTTAATTTTCCAGTAGTTAATTATCCCACATATGATAATGAATTGCATGCATTAGTACAGAGTGTAAAAAATTGAAACATTACTTAATGGGAAAAGATACAATCATCCATACTAATCATCAGCCACTTCAGTATTTGCACTCACAAACTAAATTGCAGCAATCAAGACACTATAGGTGGATGGGTTTCCTACAGCAATTTCATCTAGTCATTAGATATAAGAAAGGCACATATAATAAAGTTGCAGATATGTTGTCCAGACCAATCATAAATGCATCTACTATACTTAAGCATAACTCAGTAATGCATGAAAGCTTCATTGAACAATATGCTCAGGATATAGAGTTTAAAGATGTATATGCAACTTTAAGTCATGGCAAACAAGTAGAAGAATTGGATTACTATGTCAAGGACCAACTCTTGTATCATTTGGGAAACTATGCATTCCACAAACTGAAAGAGTAAACATAATTAAGGAAGCACATACTTCTCTGATATCAGGTCATTTTGGTGTAAGTAAAATATTTGCACAACTACAGAGATTCTGCTATTGGACAAAAATGCATGAATAAATAAAATAAAAATAAAAATAAGAAAATTAATAGAAAGGAAGATAAAAATTGAAACAAATAAAACTACCTATAATCAAGGGAATAAACAGGATTAATAATCTACATATTAAAATCAGTTAAGTAAAACAATTAAAATCAAATCAAAATTAATTAATTAAACTAAAATTATTATAATATTCATATGTATATATAAGGGTCAGTTTCTTTATAAAATTTATCAAGATTTAGGTTTATTTATACTCTGATCGCAAGATTCTTCTCTCAAGGAACTATCAATCATATTCTAAAATTAGTCCTGATGATGGACCCCCTTTGGGGTTTGAAATGTCTACAAAATGAACATGATATTATGGATAATCCAGATCATGCTACTCCAAGAGACAACCACAAAAGCTTAAAATCTAACAATTTCTAGATATGTAAAAGGGTGTACCATGTGTGCTAAAAGCAAGCCCAACAATAGAAAACTAGGCTTGTACACTCGACTTCTAGTTACTTCTCATCCTTGGTAAAGTGTTTCCATGGGCTTTGTTGGGGGATTGCCAAAATCTAGAAAATGTCATTACTATTTATATGTTATTGTGGAAAGGTTCAACAAAATGTGTATTTTAATACCTTTTAACAAGCAGATTACAACTGAACAAATAGCGAAGTTGTTCTTTCAGCACATCTAGGTGCATTTTGGGTTACCCACTTCCATTCTATCTGATCGAGATTCCCGATTCGTTGGGAAGTTTTGGTCAAGCTTGTGGGAATTGATGGACACCAGACTGAAGAAGAGTACAACCTTTCATCCACAAACAGATGGCCAAACAGAGGTGGTCAACAGGACAGTGATTTAGTTTCTTAGGGGTTATTGCAGCATGCATCCTAAGATTTGTGATGAACATTTATGTTATGTGCAACATGCTTACAACTCTGCCAAGCATTATTCTACACAGAGATCTCCTTTTGAGACTTGTTTTGGTTTTATACCAAGGTCTCCCTGGGATTTTGTCTTTGAAAAAGACATAGTGGTTGATGGACACATCGATGTGGACAAAGCAACTAGGTTCATTGAACAAATCCAAGAAATTTACCAGGCAATGCAGGAACAGCTGAAAAAGAGCCAAGCCAAGTACAAGGCAAGGCATGATAAGCATTATATGGAGCATATCTTCCAAGTTGGTGATCAAGTCTGGCGATATATCAACAAAGATAGAATGCAAGGAGAAGGAAAGAAGCTGAAGCCAATAAGGTATGGGCCTTTCAAGGTACTTGAGAAAATTGGTGAAAATGCTTTCTGCCTTGATTTTCCAGCGTACATGCACATCTATTTAGTGGTAAATGCAGAAAATTTAACACTGTTTGAACCTTCATTAATTGAAGATCCCGAAGAGTAAAGTCAATTGCCTTCCATTGATGATCTGTTGCCTGAATATCTCAATGAGCTACAGGAAGATACAGTTCTGGGCAAGAAGGTGAGAACTACGTGTATAGGGGATGTTGAGTACCTAAGAATCGAACTCAAAGGTTCAAAACCCAACAGTGCACGATGGATGGAAATTGGGCAAGTGAGGGAGCAGTATACTCACTTGATCGCTTCTTAAAAACCAACTTTTGGTGGTCCAAAAGCCTTTTCAGCAGGAAGGTGTGATCCAAAATGGATCCTATAATACTCTCTATGTCTTCGAAATCTTCTTAAAATCCTTTAAAGGATCAAAACTATAGCATGGGAAGAACCCTTAGAAACATCGAAAAACACTATCGACAATGAAAAACACAAGAAAACAAGGAAAACAGGCTTATCGGAGGATTCAATAGTGAATGCACAGTAGCCACCAGATTTGGCCAATCAATGGTCCAGATCTAATTGGCATATCGCAAATTGGCAGAGACAATTGGAGGCTATCGGAGGCGGTCGCATATATTTTGTGATAAAGATTGGCGGGGTCAATGAGGACCGTCAATCAAGCGGGCAGATCGATGACCCACGTTGCTCCGCTATATCGCATCGACAGATTTCAACAGAACTGCTTACCATGACTCGGGGCCCATGTGACATGCGACTGTGACAAGTCGCATCACAAAGTCACATCAGAGCCATACAAAGGGGCAGACATATGTGTATATCTATCTATCTATCTATCTATCTATATCTATATATATATATATATATATATATATATATATATATATATATATATATATATATATATATATATATATATATATATATATATATATATATATATACACACACACACACGACAACCGAAACCGATAGAATTACAAATGATATTCTATAAGATTTGAGATCCGTCGATTGGCATTTTTAATGTAATTCCATGTATTTCATTTATTAAATGAAATACAAGGAAATAGTGCCAATGCGATAAAACCCGGACCCGAAGGGGTTTTGGAATGAAAATACATAATATTTGAAATCCTTCATAAGCCATTTTTGGGGTATTTTCATAGTTTTAATGTATTTCTAAAATACAAAGGGACAAGCCATTTGCGACATGCGATAGCAACTCACAGGCGGACCCAATATGAAAATAGTTCAGATTTAAGGACTTTTGAAGTCCGAAAGACTGTGTTGTGGCAGATTGACACAGTTGTTGAATGCATTTCTCTGTGTTAACAGAAAGCGGCCATTTCAGGGATTTCAAAGGCTCGATGCACTCATCCGTTGCAGAATAGGTGGCCACCTCCCCTGAATGTGTTACGCAATGATTGTTTAATGCTAGAAGAGGGATTCGAGCGGATAGAGACCAAGAGACATAAATCCAAGAAGCAGAAATGAATAGGTAGAGCAGATTGGCTTTAAAGCCATAGAAAAAGAGCAAACAGAAACATGTAGTATTGAAGGTAGTGTTGAGACAGAGAAAATACATGGATAGAGAGTGATTGAGAGAGTCTGTGCACTCAGAGAGGCTTGAGAGGTTCAAGGAAACCCTTGTTGTTGTTTCTGTTTTGTTTTGAGTCTCAAATTGAGCTCATACTATTGTAAAACTTTGTTTGAAGACATAATAGAGAGGTCACCATTGAAGGCTGGACCAGGAGATGTAGCCTAGGAGTATTGGGTGAACTCCTTATTAAATTTGTTTTATTTATGTGTGTTGTCTATTATGCTTCTTTACTGCTTCATTGTCTGGGTATTTTTCAATCTTATCGATCCATTGCATAAAATAACATAGGCAAGTCCATGCACATGGGTCTGTAATACCTTAATAGTTGTTTAAGATCTCATTTTCAAATCATCCAAGAGGTAGCTCGAGAGAGAGATTCAATTAAATGCTATAGACCAATGCTTGAGGGGAATTAATGAAGTTTTGAAGGTTCTGAGGAATATAGAAAAAATGTAGGATGGTAAAATTAAGGATATGAATACTATGTTCTCAATCTACCTAGAGTATTTTCATAATGTGGACATATTGTTGGGTGAAGATAAAGGAGCTATGGCCTATCTAATGAAATATAGAATTCAGGAGGCAGGAGGAGTAGGCGCCCTCCACCACCAACTTCATAGGCTCTAGTGGAAACTCTTATGACAGATCTAGGTGTGGTTTCAATGACGGCCCTAGCTCTAGTTAAATGAGGACAATGTTTGGGGAACATATTGTTACTTGAACATGGCATTTACCAATCTTTTATAAAGTTTTGTTTTTTCCTTTATAGGTAGTATTGTATTTTTCTTGTTAAGTATAGGTATAAAGAACAAAGCTGTAAATATAGGCAGATATGTAGACTTGAAAATAGTAGTAGTGGGAAGGGGTAATTTTTGAATTGCCTAATAAATACTAGAGATAGAAAAATATGATCGCATACCTGGTTGAATCTATGATCAATATAATCTTCTTTTGCAGCTGGTTTGGTTTTGAATCTAGTAGAACAACCGCCATTTTTGTACTTTGTGTTTATTTAGTAATATAATGAATCTCTGGTAACTTACAACAAAAAGAGATGTAATTATTTATATATACAATAAAGAGTTGATATGATATGTAGAAAAATATTCATGGTAAAAAAAACATTTAATATGTTTTTTAAATAGAATATTAAGACGTGTAATTTTCTACAAAACAATATATTTATATTCCATATAAATAATATACATATAAATTTTAAATGAAATATTTCATGATGAATTTCATTTGTAATCTATATATATATATATATATCTATATCTATATATCTATATATATATATATATATATATATATATATATATATATATATATATATATATATATATATCTGTGTGTGTATGTATGTATATTCTCTCTCACACACATACAAGGGTTGGTTGGAAGAAATTAAATGAAATATTAAATTCAAACAAGGTGTTCTGTTATCCACTACTCCTTTCGTCATATTCATTGATAATCTAGAAATTTTTTGGGAAGATGCATATTGTATTAGCCCCACATTCACTGGTATGGTCATAACTCATCTTCTTCATGTTGAAAATATTGTTCTTTCAACGAGAATAATTACTTAAATAGAAAATGCAATATTTTATATATATAGTTTGTAAGTATATTCCTTATATTCCATTAGAATAATATACATATAAACTACAAATGAAATATTTCATTATCCATTTAAGTAATATTTTTAATATCATGTATATATGATGTTTAAAAAATTACTTGAAATGGATAACGATAACCCACCATTTGTCTATACGTCGTGCCATTCATGTATTTTGTTTCATCATTTCTATTAAGCTTAAAATTATATTGCAATAGTGTCGATACTACTTTGCATCTATTCATATTGACTCTTTTGATTAATTTATTTGTTCGTTTACTTTTTTTCAACAAGTTTATCCATTATCTCTCCAAAATTCAAGGCCTAAACAATAATGCAACTTTGCAAGATCCTTCATTTCAAATTCCTGTAATAGACAGCTTTTGATCTTTTCAAATAACTTGGTAAAATTTTATATTATGATAAGATCATGAACATATAAAAAAATCAAAACAATATGTCCTTTATCACCCCTCTTGATATACAGGTTTGGATCTCCTTTACTTTTAGGAAAACCTTGTTGAAAGAATAATGTATCAATATTCACATACCAATACTTGGGTATCTATTTAAGCGCATATAATGCTTTATTTAACCTACAAACAAGATTTTCTTGTCCCTTCTTTATAAAAAAATCCTAGTTCAAAAAGATAAGCTTCTTCTCTTAATTATCCATTTAGAAATTCTCGCTTAGCATCTAACTGGTTTATTTTCAAATTATTCTTCTTAACCAATGTAATCATCATTCCAATGGTATTCAATTTTTCTATAGCTGAAAAGTGTCTTCATAATATATCCCTTATTTTTGTGAATAACTCCTTCTCACTAGTCTCACTTTAGTTTTATCAATAGCTCCATCATTAAATTTAGTTTTGAACAAAAAATTTGAGCCTATAGGGACTTCATCCTTAGGAAATTATGTTGATTACCATGTTCTGTTTCTTGTAATAGAATCATATTATCTTTTTATTAAATCCATCCATTCTTTATGATGTTTTTCTTGTCCGTAGTTTGAAGGCTCTACTATATTCATAACTTGAGTCATTAATACATAATATTTATAACTGATTGGTGTCTAAATTTGTCTTGTTGATCTTTGTAATGGTTCATTTTCTTTTATAGTTTCTCCACTTCCTCTTGCCATGGTAGTAGATTTAATGCTACCTTGTTCTTCAACACTAACTTGTTAATATCTATATTCTTCTACTTTGTTGTATTTACAACATTTTCATGCATTATCCTCTCCCTGTTTTCAAATCATTTATATATATTTATGAAATGTGGAATATCTACATGCAAAAACTATGTGAGTCATTGGATCATACATATCATAAGGTTTATAGTCAGAACAATAACCAACAAATATGCATTTGATTTCCATAGCTTCAATTTTTCTCTTGTCTTCTTTAGAAACATGAGAAAATGTGATGCCACCAAATATTCTCAAATCACTGGTATTGGTTTATAGACCCTAAATGCTTCATAAGGAGTTTTTTTCTCTATACTTTTTAGAGGATATCTATTTTTCAATATACAATAATGGTATTTGCTTCAACTGAAAAACCATTAGGAAAGCTTTTACCTTTCATCATGCTTTGTGCACATTCAACCAAATTTCAGTTTTTTTTTCCTCTGCTACACCATTCTATTGAGGCGTGTGTAGCATTATAAACTAGTTTTGAATTTCATGGTTTTGTAATAGTTGATGAATGCCCTTTGTGTGTAATATCCCCCTGGTCTAACCTAACTATCTTGAAGTATTTCCCTATTGGTGTTTCCACCTATTTTAAAATTCTTTAAAACATTCAAATACATCACCTTTTCTTTTGATAAAGTATACCCATGTTTATCTAGTTTTATCATCAATGAAAATAAGGAAATATAAAGCTCCACCAAATGACTTAGTTTACATGGGACCACAATCATTATAATGTATTAACTCAGGAATTTAACTCTTCCTCTTTTATATTATTATAGGAAACTATGCCTTATGTCATTTTCCTAATCCACATTATACATAATATTCATATTCATTCTTAAAAATTGGAAGAATTTTTATGATTTCTTACTTTTAAAGTAACAAAAGGTAATTTTGATTGATATGACCATGTCTTTGATGCCATAGTTGTTTATCTAATTATCATAAATGTTGAATGGGGGGGGGGGGGGGAAGGTTGTGGGTTAATCAATATTTCATGCTAATCCAAATTTTAGTTAGTTTATGTTTTCATTTTCAAAGTTATATGAACCATCATTTCATTAGTACCACATTATGCAATAGATATAAGCATATTCAATAAAGCATGAACAATATTAGACATGGAGCATGTAAACCATAAGTATGAAGCACTTCATTAACACATCAACACATAGGGACAACATATTTTTATGTGTAAAACCAACCTTGGAAAACCACTGATGTTGTTATCTCTTTCTTCTTATTATTATTAAGAAAATATTCTTACATATTTCACTCGTGAAAAATCTTACTAGTGTAAAGGCTCCTACATGTCGGAGGCTACCACCTCCTTTCATTTCTCGAGCTTTGACTGCAAAGAATATACTACTCCTTGATCAATTTTACTAGATTATAAAAACAGATGGAGGTTAGCACTCCCTCAGTGAAGGCTCTAACCCTCAGACACTCCGTGGACCATGTTTCAAAATATATCACACTAAATCTACCTAACCTAACCACAAATCATGTAAGCCATGTTTCATCCAATTTTCAAACTGGACCCACATATACCATTAAGCTAAATCTGAATAAAAAATTCCAAAACCTCTCTAAATAGATCTTTGATCAACAAAATAGATCATCAAACACTAGCTCATCAAATTCCAAATGCCGAAGCATTATGAATCAAGACATCCTTAGTAATAAACAACCCACCAATTCCAAACCCTATCTCATGAATATTGTCAACACATCAGCTATAGGAAAGCCATATCCACATACAAAAACATCAAGTTCTCATCAATATTAACTGCATCAATTTGTTTTTTTGTTCGCCTTATGCTTCCACTCACAAACCATAACACTACTCAATCTCAATATTGTTCATGCTTCAACTAAACAAACTCACTACAAAATCATTTTTTCTCCAATAATATATCCAAAACATATGACCATACAATTCCTTCTAGAAATTCAATAAAATATCAAACCCCAAATGAAATCAATAACACAAGTTCTCATGCATCAACATTTCAAATTTAGATGTCAAAATCATCAATAAAAGAAGTATACAACTCATTAATTGAACATAACCATTCTTGCAATTTTCCTCTATATAATATGAATACATTGATAACTACCAGCGGCTAGTTAGGCATCAAGAAACCATAATAATTCAACTAGTCTCATTAAGTCATTAATCAAATCTGATCACCATTATCAAACATTAAGCATAAAGATATGCAATAATAGTCTCAAATTCTTGTACTAAGTTAGCTACCAGAAGCCCTAGCATACATCAATCAACCCTCTACACCTTTCACAATAAGTGAAGTCCATATCTCTGCATAATAGCAACAATAAAAGACTAAAAGTATAATATTTCTTTGAATATTGATTTTCTTTCTTTAAACTCATGTAACTAGCACATTAGAGCATACCAAACTCACATGGCCTTTTCTCAAAGTACCACACACAACCAAAGTTGCATGTACCTTAAGTAATGATACCTCAGTCAATAACCAACATATTATAGAATCATAACCAATAATTCTTAACAAATAGTAGCATAAGGTGTAAATCTATTTTTTCATCCCTACAATACGTGATCAAGCAATCTTAAAGATAAGCACGTGATGGATTCTTGAATCCCTTGCTTGCACTTTTACAAGAATACACATTTTTGTCACATCTCTGTCAAATTGTGTGTGCAAACTAGTTTTAAACTAGAGATTCAAGACCTCAAGGCACTAATAAACAACTAAAATATGCATAAGTTGCACCATCCTTATGTCCATGAAACGAACACAATTAGTCACATCAATATCTGCCTCACTCCAATTAATTCCTATAAAATAGCCAATGTTATTTCATACAATGTTGATCTCTGTCATAACTTCTCTCTGAAAGACAAATAGTGACATTACAGATATCCCATTCAATTATGATCCAAGCAATGCATGTAATTCCTCTCCTATGTGCACTAATAAATATAGCCATTCAAAACCCTTATGACAACAATGAAAAATCATTATAGTTTTCATTTCCCCTTCAAGAGACATAAACCAAAGACCCATGCCAAAATAAAATTGTTTTTGTACCACAAAATCTAAGGATAGCACACAACCCACCCTTCAAACATGTAGTCTTTGCTATAAACCTATCAAAACATGTGCTTCTAAATATATAAAACATTCAGTATAAATGATATAGATCATGACATTCTCTACATGGTTATTACATACACAACACTACCATAAACTTTGGCATACCTATAACAAACATTGCACACACAAAAGGAATTCTCTAGTAAGTACAATCAACAAATTATCACATCCTTCAAACCAATGTCTAATCTACAGATTAAGATAGCTAACACAAAATATCTATATATATACAAGCACTATCATTTAGCTCTAAGTGTGCAAACACAACTCACAATTCATCACATGCACAACCAAATTTCTATACATAGATCTAATTGATAACTTAAACATACAACCATATAATATTATAGATTTAAAGAGATTGGATTTATATGTGATCCACATATTCAATCATATTATTTAGATCAACCTTGTCCTTTTCTTGCAACTTGCCATCATTTCTTACTTCTGACCTATACAGGAACAACGAACCAAACAAAATATCTATCCACCTTTTTAAAATATTTTTCACACATACATGAATGATCAAGATCATTTTCTTTATACAAAATTTTGGCCATGTGAATACCACAGGAAAATTAAAGGTATTTTTTGAATGGTTTCGTTGACCTCTTAAGTTGCCATCTTGCACACACAAATTCCATGGGAAAACCATTGGTTTTGATCATGGCTTCTCATTTTTGTTACCTGCAAGACTCTTCGCTTCGATTCTATAGTCCTCCTAGAGATGATTGTCACTTGTATGCTATGGCATTTCCTAATATAACATTGCTATCCTTGCTTGGAGCATAACTACTTTCCATAAGAAGATACTCTAACCCACGCAAATCACCTCCACTCTGCTTAGAAACTTTCCATTGGTCTTCAATACTTCTCCAACACCTGTAGAGCCTCTGCAATACTTCAACATACCTATGTAGGCATCACTCTCATAATACATTATAAAAACAAACCTCTACCTTTTCTTACGACACAACTACTTCCCAATAAATAATCAATGTAGATAAAATGTGATGAGATCATAGTACATGTTGACATCGAGGCCAACACATTGGGAAATGATGCCAACACTGACATTATTAAATATTTGATTGTATAATGATATTTGTTGTTAACAACATCATAAAAAAATACTCCTCTTTCAATGAAGTTGTAGTTATCCTACATATCCTTCACAATACAATGTGACTTCAAGAATTAAACTTTGAGACTATGATCTACAATTGTGAACATTGAGATTATTTTTTTCTTGATTCGAGGAATATACATCACATTTTGTATTTTTCTCACATGGCCACTAGGTGAAGTTACACATACATTGCCATAACCCTTGACCTCAATGAGATCTATCATCTCCTAGATAGATGTGAGAGGCGTTATTATTTTAATGATATGCATCAAACCATTCTTTATTTCATGTTATGACGCAGGAGCATCAAGCCAAACAAACCTCATTTCCACATATCAAATTTCATTTTTTTCCTTTCAAATTTGCAACTATACTATGTGTAAGGAAAATATATCATGTTAGTTTTTACGTTGAGTTGTCCTCATGGGATAGATTCACCCATTCTATTTTATGATGTGGCATCTAATGTTCTAGAACAAGGAAACTGACTCTAATCTCTAAGATTTGCTAGTTAAAACTCTATTATTTGTTTATAGAGATATTTTCTAGCATCGATGACATAAAATACAAGAGATTCATGATGTTAAAGGATGTTCAAGCATGTAAGCTATTTTGTAGTGCATGTAATTAGTGATAATAGAAGTCTAATTGCATTATATATCAAATTGTGTGTCATACTTATGTACATTTAATGACTACAATGGAAGGCGGTGAGGGAAGTCGTCTTTAGAAATGTGTGTAATGTTGTTTTACTTACATGAATATTTTCATTTTAGTATATAGTAAAACATTATGTTTTCTTGGTTTGAGATAGAAACAATTCTATGTTATGTTCATGTTTGTGGAGGGATGAGCTAGTCGGAATCTACATATTATAAGCTATTGGGAGGAGCTAATACTATGGTGTAGCTTGGAGCATAGATGGGTATCAAATTCTGGTAGATTACCACATCTCATATGCCATGCCTGATAAAGAGGATAATAACAACATGAAACTAGAGGAGGAACCTTACATTGTTGGCCGCAAAGGAAAGTAGCTCGACAAATGGAACCTTAATGGAGGAATGGTTTGTGGGGATTCCCCACCCCCCTTGACATGAAGGCCCCACCCTACAGGCTATGGATTCAGTGCTATATACCATCACTATCGGATAAGTTGGTGGAACGTTGCATGCGAATCATGAGTGTGAACCACCCTCTCCCTCCCCCCTTCTCTTGCTTATATAAAGGGTGCCTCCTACCCCCTCCCTCATTCCTATTGATGTAATGGGTACTGCTATCCCCCCAATCCCATGTACCTTACATTAGTTTTCGAACTAAAACATTGAATTCTGACCATTGAACCGAACCCACATGATAATCACACATGTCACCAAAGTTGACTAGGTATTTGGGTCACAATGTGACCAGTTTTTATTAGTTTTAATGCCAAGTATATTTGGAGTGTTGATAATGACTTACTGTGTAATAATGAAGGAAAGCATTGAATTTACATATTGTGCAATAGTCAGAGGAAGCATGGCTATATGAAAACTTAGGACCACGTAGAAATTAGGATAAAAGAACACGTGGCTGAGATTATGCATGAACAAGTTCACTTTTCTACCCTTACCGAGCACTCCATTAATACTAAGTAGCATACAAATCTTAAAAACACTGATATCATTGCCATAGAAGACCATTATTTAAAAATACACTTTAGAGAAGCTCTGGAGATCATAAAAAACCTTAACAATCTAAGCAGAGACAATGACCTTGAAATCAATAACTATTGGATTCCCCTCCATAAGAATTCTCAATAATTCTTAAATTCCTACCCCATTTCCTTCCTTCCTTACATTTTCCTCATAATATTCTCCCTTATTATATTTTTCTGATAACTTCAATTAAATTATTGATAGAAGATTAATAATAAGATTAATCAAATATAATTGAATATAAACTATGTATAATAACATTTTAACTACTTTTATAAAATTCTAGTATTTAGGTCAATTAATATCTATATTATTACCTTAAATATCAACATTATTTTAATATTAACATCATTATGTTATTATACTTTTATGATAACACAAAGAAAAATAATATAATAATATAATATTATGCTTTTCAAATTCTCCTTAAATAATAATAACAATGATATAATATTATAAAATTCAATATCTCCTTAGTTTATCAAATAAGATAAAATATTTTTTTTTTAATATGTATTTTTAATATATCATTATATTATTGCTACGGTTAATAATAATACATATTAATTCATTATTAATAATATACTAACTAAATAACTAATACCTTAAAATTTATTATTATTATTATTATTATTATAGTTTTAAACTTATTATTATTAGGTTTTTGTAGTGAAAATTTCTTTTTTTTTTGTTTTTTTTTTTTTGGGTCTATTTATATATTTGTTCTCTCAACAATATATCCTCAAGGATTTGAAGTTCTGATGATGGATCTGCTTACGGACATGAAACTTAGAATTTCCTATAAAATGATTGTGGTAAATCTGAACTTCCAAACTGAAAATTTCAGCTACAAAAAACTAAAAACCCTTATATTGGTAATGATTTATTCCAGATTATTTCCATATGGTTTTTAAGGTCACGTGGAGGGAGTGCAATGTGTGTGCAATGTACCATGTGTATTTCGGAAGAATGGAAGAATGACTTCAACGTCAAGCAAGGTGTACTTAATGTATCGAGATTTTCTAAAAACAAACAGTGATTTTCATTTGCAATGCACAAGATCGAGCCGACATTCAAAGTTATGAATGCACTTAGGAGTTGGCAAAGGTGTTTCTCTTCATAATTGGGTTAACTTTGACAAAAATCCAAAATAATCATAAATCACAAATTTGACAAATTGTTGTTGAGTCCCTTCTAATAGAGAATTAAATAATTCATAAATAAAAAATTAAATAATTCATAAATATCAATATTTGACATGTACATTATTAATGTTTTTTTTAACGACGTTTGCTCTGGAGAATTCTTTTATTTTTATATAAATTTGATTTGTTTACAAATATATTTGAAAGCGACATAAAATTTTTCATCTATTTAATATTTACGGATTACAAAATAAAAATTTTAATTACATAAATTTGAAACTGAATTTTTAATTTCCAAAATATTTAATCTAATCTTTTTTCTTTTGTAACTTTAGTAAACATTATAGATCCTATTTAAAAATTTGAAAACTAATGGAAAGACCAAAAAAAAATAGTTTACGGATTACAACATAAAAGTTTAAATAAAAAAAATTGAAACTTAATTTTTTATTTCCAAAATATTCTATCTAATCTCTTTTTTTTTTTAACTTTATAGATCCTACTTAAAAATTTGAAAACTAATTGAAAGCCAAAAAATAGTTTGACAAATTAATTACAATATAACTGGGTATAAAAGAAGTTTGCACATAAAATATTTTATGTTTTTAAAACTCTTTCACAAATTTCAAATCATAATAAATCTATGTTGGAATTGATAATGCAGTTGTTGGTGTAGTGTTGTTGGTTCGCATTGATGTCAACCTAGTAGCCTCACGGTAGTATGAGTTGGAATTTTTTATGCTTGAGTGGTTTATGGCATTATTTTCCTGTGTGTAAAGCAGATTGGATTATTGGTGTTGACATACGTAAGTTGACAATTTCTAGGGTTATCATAGATGTGTTGAAAGTTGTGCAGGTGATGAAAAACTACGTCAAGTTCTCAAGCAGGTTGGCAGAGGTTCTGTGTTGAGAAGTTTCTTATTTTTCTTTACTCTACCAGAATTGCATGGAGTCAGACTTATGTGTGTTGTTGTATGCTTTTAACTCCACGTATGCAATCTTATGAGTGTGATTGCAGCCAAGTTATTGATGCTTTGTCTGTGTAGTGGCAGGTTTAATTAAGACTTGGTTTTTCCTAGTACTGAGTATGAGTACAACAATACCTTAGTATATGCCCTTAGTATTTGATTTGAGATCGTGTATAATACTCAAGTTGTTACTTTGTATTTGTATTACCATGTTACATGTGTTCTTGGTATTAGTATTACCATGGTATAAGTGTCCTTGGTATTGGCATTACCATGGCATGTGGTACTAGTATTACCTCGGTATAAGAGGTCTTGGTATTGGTATTACCATAGTACAAGTGTCCTCCGTATTGGAAATAGCATTATATTTTCCCATGGTATTGGTTTGGAGATAACTGAGGATAATTTGGCATATACTTGTGTGAGAGCATTGAGTTGCGGGATTGACAAAGTGAGAGTATGGATGGATTGAGTGAGTGCCACAGTACCTTGTATAGATGATTGTACATTTGTAGTTGAGTTTGGTGTGTGCATATCAGATTTTATTTTTAGATAAGAGAGGTTGTTGTGTTGCTCATGTTGAGCAGATTTGAGCTCGCTCAGTTTGAAAATGTATGAAACATTATTCACATGGGGGTATTGAAGACATTGAGGCTTCATAGTAGACAATGCATAGATAAGGTGGGGACATTCTAGCTAGAAAATCATAATAGGAAGCATATTTCTCCATATTCAAGTGGTATTGGGTGAGGCTAATTGGTTGTGGTGGTTTCCAGCGAATGGTTGTTCATCGAGTCATGAGAGAAGAGTCTTTCTATCTGGTGTTTCTAGTAGATTGTCATAGTAGTTGAGTCTTCCAGTAATGTGCGCTAGCTCTTCCATATAAAAAATATTTCAACACTTGATATAAGATTTGAGTAGCAGTAGCAGTAGGTGGCTTTTTGTCGTGGAGGGGGATTTCCATCAGATACATTTGCGTCGTCTTCTGTGCATGTCTTCATATTGTTTATGATGTTTTATTTTATGGCTATGATTCTTCTACGTGTTTTTTGACATTAATTTCATTATGGTTTAATAAGTTTTTTTGATGGGTTATTGATTCTTGTGCTTTAGTAAAAGGAGATAAAAATCATAATAACACCATCACTATTGATTCCAACCCCCTCTCAGTATTGTGGCCATTTCAAACATTTGGTATCAAAGTTGGTGCTATTTAGTAAAGTTTAACTATTTTGAGAGCAGATCATGGGATGATAGCGAAGAATAAGAGGAAACAAACTCAATAGAAGAAGAGTTGCAAACAAGCCAAGAATGTTGCAAAACCTGGAGAACCTCTTCTGCTAGTAAAATTTATGGTAAATAGTATTTTTAGTCATGGACGTTTTCCTTGCTAGTCTAGTGATGATGATTTTGGGGTCATTGAAGAAGATGATAATCAATGTTTTAAAGTTGATTCCTCAAGGGGTGAGGAAGGTGTATTTCCAGTGGAGGAAAATGAATATGAAGAGCTTAACAGACTAGTCACCCTTGAAGCAGAAAACAAATGTCAACAAAAATTGACTGTGAAGCTTTGGAGAATAAAGATCTAAATAAATTGCTCCAAATTCTTAAGGAGAGAGATCATGTGTTCAAGGAAGAAATTTCTAATTTGATAAATCAGCCAGAGAAGGAAAGGAATACTAAAGAGGAAGTAGAAATAAACTTAAGGAATAGATAACAAATTGAAGAAAACTTGTAGCAAAGTTAGAAGAGAGCAAATTCATCCTAATGGGAGAAATAGTTCAAAAGGCTAAAGCAGAAAGTTCGAGCTATTAGTGTAAGTTCAAATGAAATGATTTTAAAAAGGAAATAAAAATATCACGCACTATTGAACTTATTTCTTCATCCAAACAAAGTCAGAGTATTTATATGATTATCAATCAAATGTCGCATTACAGTACTATAGGTTTTAACCCTATACATAAATTACCTGCATATGAATTCTAAAAACATAAAATAAACAATAGCAAGAGCATAACACATCAAACAAATATACGCAAATATTTTCCCCTAGATCCCAAAACTGGGACTATTAGATTGATTTTTCATTATGTTCCTTTCAATGTTACAATACATATATATACATGCCGAAGCATCGAATACCATGGTCCGAAAGCCATCGTGCCCAAAACCATGTGCAAAAACCATGCAAAAAACCATAGGTAGGTCTGCCCACCTAATATAGGGTCAAAAAAAATAAATTCCTGGGGTGATGCCCTAGACCTTGTAGAGGGGGATTACCACCCTCCTCAAACCCCTCGTACAGGGGGGGGATGTCGCCCCCCTGACCCCCCTGTTGCACATCGGTGCAACCAAGGGGGCGCTCAGCCCCCCCTCTGACCCTCTAGTTAAACTACTGGGGCTAGTTGTGGAAATAATATAACACAACCCAACATGTACAAATATTGATGATTTATGTAGATTGATAAACATTTCTTATGTGAGCATGCACTGTATGCCAAGGATCTAGGCTATATTTCTTCTTATCCCTATTAGGTTCTATGATATAATTCTTCGCCATATTGTATATCTTACGCTCTATGCTATTCTACTTGATTTAAACCCTACATTGGTTTTTTTTCCTATGTTATTATGTGAAGCTTTAATTTTGCAAAGGACATGGATTTGTTCAAAGTAAAATAGATATATATATCATGGATACATTATTGGATTGTTTGATGTCAAGTTTTTAATGTAGTGCACATGCATAGAAGAATATTATGGGCTCAAAACTAGAAAAATTGCCCATATAAATGTAGATAATGTGTCCACAAGAAGATCTAGTCTATAACATTGCCATGATTTCGTCTTTCAATTATCATTGATTCAACTATTGATTTGGTCGACAGTTAATTTTTTTCCTTATTTAATATTGACTTGGACATGGTCGTATTAATCAAGTGTGTTGCATGAAGTTTTGTGAATACACGAGTGGAATGATTTGGTATAGTGTTAGTATTTGGATTTGTTCATATTTCCATGATTTAATTCACTATAATGGAGTGTATTAAAATCTTTGCAACAATTAATTTGGTGAATATTTCCACATAGATATGTTACAAGGTGATTGTGACAAAGAAGAAGTTGCCACATTTACATAAGTGAAATTACCTGTGAAAAAAGGTTGGAACTATCAGAATTAGATCAAAGGCTTGGTGGCTTGTTTGAGCATTAGTTTATGTGTGGATAAAATCATGTCAAGGAATATGATACAAGGAAAGCATGATCACAGACCAAGATATTTGAGGCCGTAAATCTAGAGGAAGATGAAAAGAGCAGAGCTGAGGCACTTTCTAAGGGAGCACAAAGGATTCCACCAAAAATGGATATAATAATGGATTTCTAAGAATTTTTGCAAGTTGAAGTCTTAATTATGGCAACTTTAGACATTCTCCAAACCCTTTATATATTATTATACGAAATGATTTCCATGGGAACTCTTGATGCAGGCAGCTTCTTCCAGATCGAAATTTGTGAAGATGGCAAGTAAAGGCACATGGTTCTCTCCTGTAATGCCATGGCAAAGGACTCTAACGTCTCCCTCATCAACCACACGTGGTCCTTCCAGCTCCCAAATGCTCACAATCAGCTGCAAGAAATTCTAAGACAAGCTAAAAGAATGGGTAGATTGATGTGTGTAATGGGCGAGTTTGATCCAAGGAATTTTGAAGATGTGACTTGTGAAAAAGAGAATGAATTGATTGATCAATCTAAAGAAACCTTCATGACATAGTAGAGAGGGATTTATGTAAGCCTAATGAAGAGGAGAATGATATTTTGTGGTTGGAGGTTGAGGAGCTTGACATTATTGATGAAGTCCTATCATTAGAGGAATTTTGAGGTCTAAAATGGGCCTCCTAAGGAAATAATAAAATAAGATTACATTACATTATCAAATTTTAAAGGGAGAAAAGAAAAATCTAATTTTCAACTCATATTTTCAACTTGTCTCCCTATGGTTTTACTCAAATTTCAAGAGGAAACACTCATTGGATGAAAATTCTAATTCCTCATCCAAGGGGTACCCATGTTGCATACTTTCGATGGACCCTACTACATGAAAAATGAGAAATACATGAAAAACATGATTTCAATCATGTTTTTTCATGTATTTCTCATGTTTTGTGTAGCAAGGTCCATCGAAAGCATGCAACATGCGTACTCCTTGGATGAGCAATTAAATTTTTGTATTTCTCATTTTTTGTGTAGCAGGGTCCATCAAAAGTATGAAACATGGGTACTCCTTGGATGAGGAATTAAATTTTGCATCCAATGAGTAATCCCACTCGAAATTTGAGTAAAACCTTAGGGAGATAGGTTAAAAATTCGAGTTGAAAAAGTAGTTTTATTATTTCATTATTTTTTAATATTTTTACTTTTTTACTCCAAAAATGGTGAATCATCCAACATGGTTGACATGATCATATTGAATCCTATCGGTTCTTATAAAGTTTATTTTGGTTTCACATTTTTCTTAGGAGGCCCATTTTAGAACGCAAAAGTCCCCTAATGGTTCATTGGAATTAACTTTTAAGTTTCCAAGTCTTATCGGCCTTGACCTTTGTGGTAACGAAGTGCAAACAATGGAAGTGGTTATACAAATAGTTAGTGAATTGAGTAAGTTGCGAGATCTTTCGTTAAATTTAAATCTAGTTTCTAAAAGCTATGGTGATCCTTAAAGAAACACTTATTGGAATATTTACCTAAGTTAGAACTATATAATTCTCAATTCGCTACCAATTATAGTGCATGAGGAATTAGATTATGTGCTAGAATTTATGGAGAGAAGAGGTATCTTTGTACTCAACAAGGAATACACATATTAAAATATGTTAAAGAAATCAATTTATCTACCCGATGAATTCGTAATCTTTTAGATAAGGCGTTCAATGCTTTAGAATTGCCACTTCTTACAACTTTGAATCTTCAGGGGGAATTCACTGAGCTGGAATTCAGAAGATAATTTGTTGGAGTTGGTGTGATGTTTTGTAAATTTAGTATCGCTAGAGATTGATATTCCAACGATCCTTGAAAAGAGTGCAGTAAGCATTGTGGAATCCCTTCCCAGTTTTTTTAACATAAATGGTGTTATTATTGTTAAAATCCTGGAAGAAGAAAAGGATTTTGTTGGTGCTAAGCTTCAACCTCATCTTCCTAAATGATGCAATGGAGAACTAGTTTCAAACCATATTATTCATGCAATGTGATTATACTTGATGACAACAAACATGTTGACAGTCACGAGTATCCTTTTTTTGTCCTGGTGAGAGTGATGTTGATAGAGATGATGTTGCTGCTATCATATATCTATTTTACGATGCTATGTTGATGCTACATAATATTGTTATGGAGGGAATTTGTAGTTACTCATTGCTTCTATCTCATTGTTGCATATTAGCTCGCGCATTGTTGTTGTGCCATGGTGAATGTGTTTCTTCTTGTTGTTTTTCCATATTTATCCATTGATGTTATGTAGAGTGCAGTTGGTACAAAGGTGTTTTTAGATAGCTAAATTAGTTGAAAGAGAGTCATGTATATTTATAACATATGTTGGTTTGGTGTTCATAGTCTTGTACTTCATGATGAAGCCTTATAAAGGTGTGCGTGAATTGTTTCAATGAGTGTCATGATGTAAAAGTTTGGTCAATAGAGTCATTGATGTAATTTGATGCATATGAAGCTCCGTAAAAGAGTTTTCGTTGGTTGTATTGCCATGCAAGATGTCTATAAAGCCCTGTAATTTATGGTTAAGACTTTTGGTCAAGAGTCGGTCATTTGATCCAGGAGGTGTAGATTTCAGCAACAAGGCTTTCATTGCACATTGATGTTGATGATGATGCTCAAGGGGAGCATGTCTAGCTTATATTTGTTGTTCAAGTGGATACTATGATTTATTCTATGTCTTTATTGGAGGATGTTGTTGTTGCTCACACTATGCTATTGTTGATGGTTATACATATGTTATTGCTTCTTTGGTTGAGAATGATGTTGATGTTGATGAACTTGTGGTGGGCTCCAGTATTGTAGCAATAATGCTACAACTCCTGGAGCTTCCTTCTCTAATTTTATCAACCCGGTAGTTCGTAACAAACTTGGAAGCGACGGTGTTGTATGCACAAGTACTAGCTCTTGTCGCAGCTGTCACTTGGTCAGCTGGCACAAGTCCACTAGGGCTCAAGCCACCTTCTATATGTTCTCAGAAGAGGCTTTCTAAATGATGAACGAAGGCTATCTCAAAGGAAATTAACCTACTTTGCAAGAATGAACTGAAAGCCAACCAAACATGGAAACCCTAGTAAACCCTAATCTGGCCAGCTTAATCCTTACAATGCAATGATGGGAATGAAACTCCTAACAATGATGCCATTACTTATAGTGAGATGAGATGCATGAATTTAAACTACTTCCATTGAAGAGAACATGTTTTTTTGTATTTTTGCTCAAGTGGTTGGAGTTATTATGATTATGCTTCTTACTGGGTCTTGACTGTGCAGGGGTAGTTCAAAGGGGAGGAAGGCTTGGGAAAGGTCAGGAGGACTCTGAGAGGTTCCAGGGGATCCCTAACATCATTCCACAGAAGTTCAAAACGTTCGGGTGCTTGGAAACCGTGTTTGCAGGCTTCTACAGGATGTATGCAGGGGATCCTACAGGAAGCTCGGGATTTCTACAGGAAGTCTGCTAACTTCTACAGGATGTTCTGCAGTCGGAGTTTTGGGTGATGGAGGAGTGAAGGAGCTATATGGGTGGATAGGTAAGATGAGAGAGGAGCTTGTGATGGCCTATGGACAGAGAAAGGATATGGAGAAGGGGTGTGTCAAGCTGGTTGGTCAATAGAAGGGTAGAGGCAAATGGAAGGCCGAAAAGATAAAACAACGTGGATAACAGAAGACATGGTGGCCAAATGATCTAACTGGGAGGTAAGGGGATGGCTTAGGCATGGCTGAGAAGGATAAGGATGTGATAGAGTGGTGCTCCACAGTGTAAATGGAACAAATCACCTCTGTCTTGCACAAAACCGAGAATTCATCAACCTATTCTAACTGTTGTATTAAACCAAAGAACAACGATGGAAGTTAAGATAGAAATCGTGCATGGTGCTGAAACAAGGCGTTATTGCTCAAGATCTAAATGCATGGACACTTCTACCAATGGAAATATGACTTTAAAGCATGCATGAACATGTAAAACTGCGTTTTTTTTTTGGTGGTTGGCATGGTCTACACTCCCAATCTCTAAACAGAGGTGGAAGTGAGTGTACGATCAACCTTTTCTTGGAACTCTGACGAATTCTAGTCCTCCTATTCTAATCTAAACTGCTGAAAGCATTTTATCCCTAAGACTAACCTACTTAATCACTTCAAGAAATTCAAATCAGCAGACTGTGTTTTCCAAATGCATGTCAAAGCAAAGAAACGAAATGCTGAAAGGAAAGACAAGTAACAATACAAAGAAAGGAGGCCTATTGATCTTAGGTTGGGCCCTAACCTGAGAGCTATAGCTCCTCTAAGAACTCAGAATTGAATCCAAATCTGCCTGCCTTTTATTAAAAGATCATAATCATGAGTCTAACAACATGCCAAAGTTGGCTTACAAAGAGCAAAAACAGAGCTACAGCTCGTGATTCATAATGTACAACAAAGGTTCAAGAGTCTTTATCGAAGGCTACAGCCTCAATATTTATACATGATGAGGGCCAAGCTGGCCTCCTCAATTAGTGGGGCTTGGCTGTCCAACTAAAAGTAAACTACTGTTCCTGTAGAATCCGTTTGTTGTCTTCTAGCTCGGTGGTGATAGCTGTTGGAGCTCGGAGTTGGGGTGGAGATCACGAGGAAGGCCATTCAAGGCTATGGACAACCTCCCTATAACCCCGCAATGCCACCTTGGCTGTCTCCTTGTCTCCATCTGCGTGGTCTTTGCTCCATTTAATGTCAAAAAACCTGAAATCATCATGTATTAGCCACATAGGCATAATGACTGCCCTACTTCCTACAAATAACACGAATATACTAAGAAATGATGCATAAGTGATAAAAAATGAAGGGTTGAGCAAGGTAAGTAGGCCAAATGAGCCCAAATTGTTACCAAAAATTGGGGCTCATCATCAGCCCCCAGCTAAAATATTTGCTCATCCTTGAGCAACTAGTCCAACTCTTCATCCTTCATTGCCTTTACTGCTACCCTTACATCCCAAGCCTCTGTAGTAGTGTCCTCCTTGCTGATAGGAAACCCAACCCTTTTGTTTACCTCTTCCCACTATTCATTATCATCTTTCTCTGTGCTGCCTTCCATCAATCCTAGCAGCAGTGGTGGGCTGAGTTTAAGGCCAATCCAGCTGGCCTGGAGGTTTTGCATGGATTTCTTATAGAGGGCTACCCATACCAGAGCTTCCCTCATCCGAGTTGGGGTATGGTACTCTCAGATTTTCAGACTGTGTGCCAATGTATTCCATCTGCGTGTGCATGATTGGACAGCGTTGTCTCCTAACAGTCTCTCCATTTCCTCAAAATGAGCTATGGCTTGGGCCTGTTGATCCATATATCTTATTGAAGCTTGAGGGTCAGTGGACAAATGTTGGTGTGTCGAGATTAGTGCAACTGGATCCCCTGGTTCTGGTCTGATGAGCAATGGCTCGTTCAGCTCTCGGTTCATGATTGCTTTGGCTTCTGCTGCTCTTTTGTCCTCATGGTTCAACCATGAGGAAAATGCCATTAATTGCATATCTCCCAAGGCCGTATTGGGATCCCATGAAACTACATTAGGCAGGGCCAGATTATGGAGGTAGAACTCCGCTAATTTGGCCCTATCCTCTGATGAGCTAGTACTGCAAACTTCAGTGAATTGCTGTGGGTCTTGGAGCTGAGAGATACCTCTTTGCGCCAAGGTATTGATTTGGATTTGCAGCCATTGGTCTTTCAAGTACAAGCCATAGGATTTGGCCAACTGCCTGCATTGGATAGCATCCATGGCCCAGCTAGCCATGCAGGCCAATTGTGCTTCTTTCTGCTGCAGCAGTTCTCTGAGAGCTTGCACCTCAATTTGTGCTTGTTGTTCTGCTTCCTGTAGAAGTGTGGTTGGCTCCCCAAGACCGGTGTTCAGTTCCTTTTTGCCTTGTTGTTCCTCTGTGGTGTCCTTGGAGGATGTACCTGTCCCTGCCCTTAGCTCCTGTAGCTGCAATCTCAGCTTCTGGTTTTCTTCCTGTAGGAACACGCGTTGGCAATTTGCCACGTGTTTAGCCATGGAAAATTCACTTCTGGCCTCCTTGAGCTGCTCCTGTAAGGGACCTATGTCTGCCACACCCTTTGACTTGGCTATTTTCATCCACGTGTGTGTACGGACTCTTTCTTCCTCTAATGCAAAAAACAGTGGCACAGTAAATTTCTGAGGTATAATTTTGCCAGCCTCTAAAATGTTGTAATATGAACTCAGACTTGGCTGAGGGCTGGGCTCTGGTATATGCTCTTTCTCCACTTCCTTTGGTGGCTCTACTTCACCCTCCCTTGGTGGTGATAAGGGTGCTTCTCCTTCCATTCTCTCAGTTTCTTTAAGACTGGCTAAGGTTTCCTGTAGAGCATCTTCAGCATCCTGTAGCCGAGCTTTTTCAGTCAATTGGTCTAACTTTCCTTGCCACATAGTTTTCTTCGGGCTCCCCCTCTCATAGGTGACTGATATCCTCGACGGGGACCTTTCCTTGGGCGAAGTAGGGGCATCTTCAATGATGATCGGGCTGCTGGACGGAGGCTGTAGCTTGCCCGTCTTTATTCTCACACTTCTTCGAGCTTTAAAATATAGAGGGGTCTCCCTCTTTCTCTTCTCCTTTGGCTTAGGAGGTGTGCTGAGGGCGGCCAACACAGCTACTGCCTCCCTTGCAAGAATGTCAGCTTTCTTCTCCTTGGGTTTCACTTTTTCGGGGCTTCCTGTAGAAGACCCTGTTTTAGTCAATTTCGGGCTTCCTGTAGAAGACCCTTGTTCAGTTAATTTCGGGCTTCCTGTAGAAGCCGGTTTCGGCTTTCCTGTAGAAACAGGTGTCACCGCCTTGGTTTGATTTGCTGCATGAGTTTTGCTTTTTGACTTGGTTGCGGTCGCTGTCGAGGCACTTTTGCTGATGTGGACCTTCTCACCCTTTTCCACTCTGCCTTGCAACCTTTTCTCTCTTGCTGTCAAGATGGGTGTGTCATCTTTCTCTTTGGCACCCTTTGTCTCTCATTTCTTCTCTTGCTTTTTCTTCTTCTCCGTGGTCGTGGTCTTCTGGCCTGTTTCTTTCTTTCCCGCGGGCACTGACTCTTTCTCCTCACTACTAGATGAACCGAGCTCTTCGGTCAGCATCTTTATATCCCCATCCTTTGTCAAATTTTTGAAGGCTTCCCGTGAGAGAGGAACCTTGTATGTGTGGAGCGCATCCTCCACGAGGAGTTTGATCAGTCCATGGTGGGCTACCTGGTCTGGTGTGCCTTCTTTCAACTTGGTGGCACACTCAATCAGAGACTGTAATAGAAAGTAGGGGAGACTGAGCTTGTTTTCTACAGGTAGATCCATATGGTGCCTTAATTCAGTGAGTAACCGAAAGTGATACACATATACAATGCTAAAACGTTCTTCGTAGGTGATGTACTTCATTATCTTCAGGCTAACTTCATTCCACGGTGACAGTAAACTGGTTCTACGAACCCCATTTTTGTCTTCTGAGAATTCCTCCTCTGGTGGAAAGAATTCTTTCTTAGCCTCTTGGCCCAATTTCCTTTCTTCTTTATCCCATGGTAATCCCATTGGGAGCTCCGTAACTCGGCTGATGAATTGTGGGGTGAGTTTGAGGCTTAAACCCCTGAAGTTAACAGTGGCCAATGTTTTAGATTTCGGCCTCAGAGCTTCTAAAAACTCTTTTGCCACTTCGTCGTCATAGCCCTGCAATTTGTCACAGAAGGATATCCATTGCGCTCGTGTGAAGAGCTCCACCACCTCCGGATTTTCTCTTAACTTCGTTGAATCAGTGGGTTCCCTTCTGATGAACCCACCCGTCATGGTGAAAAACTGCTGCGTTAGCTGGAGGTGGCGAATGCGGAAGAAATTTGGCCTATTGGGACAGAGCGTAGAATTACGCTTCTATCATGCATATAATCCACGAAGCTTATCTCGTGAGGACCTTAACACAGCTTAATTACACTGACATCCTGTAGGACGACAGTTCATGCACGGCAGACAACATTTGCAACAATTTTCTACGACCAGACTGTAGACGACGATTCTGCCACCCTCAAAAACCAATTGCATGGAGAGTTCAGGCTTACCTTTTTAATCCACCACCTTTTGACGTGAGGAACCTGACTTCCTGTAGAAACATATTTCCAGTAGGAGCAGCGCGCGATCTCTGGGGGATACTGCAGTGGGTCTGCGCTCTTGGTGTTGCTTCACAGGCGTTCTGATGGCCAAAGACTCGAAGTATCGAGCTGCAGAGGGATCCGGATGATCACTCGAGTCTCAAACGGTGAATGATAAATGCATGGGGTGGCAATCTAGCTGATTAGATTTGAATCGGCGGAATCTGTGGTGCGGGGGTGAGCTGTCCCTGCCGGACCATTGGACGACTTCATCCCATCATTTGCCTGCGAGTTCCCTTACTGCCGCATCATTCCCCGCAGATCCGCCGCCTTCTCTTCTGTTAAACTCGTTTTTTTCGACGGGATTGCTCTCCCGTGTGTACTGCCCGTTTCTTTTGCCACGACCGCCACCCAAACATCGGACTAGAGCATTAACTGATCGACGTGGCCAGTCGAATGGCCATGCAACCACTCAACCCATTCACTTCACACTTGCAAACATTTTCAAAGTAAAATTCATGCAATTCGACGGAAGAAAGGGTCGAGACACTTACCTGTGCAGCCGCAACGCGATTTTTCGGTTTTTGGACGATGATGAGTGGATTTATTTGCTGCTGGTGGATTTGCACAGGCCCGGAGGTTCATATTCACAGGCCGCTGACGATGGATTTGATGATTCGACTGCATGCGCCCGCGTTTTCATTGTATATGGCAAGCGCTGTGAATGGTGTGCACTCTAGCGGGCTTAACTGTTACGGGACTCCTGCAGGATGTCCTGTAACAGTTTTTCCTCCTCGGGTGCATGCTGCACGACGAAGGAAATGGCCCCACGATCACTCTCATAGAGCTCATGGATGGCTGGGATGGATATGGTATGACATCTCAGCATTTTTCCATCTCAAAAATTGCTTTTCTCTTGATAACTCAATGATCTGCTTTGATGGTGCAGGTAACTTCATTGCATGTCGACTGGGATGGTAGAAAGAGGTGACAGCAGTGTATAAGGGTGACAACAGTAGCTTGCATGCATCCAAACCGCTCCTTGGTCGTTAGATCTCCTCATAAAATGAATTCTGGGCCGTCCCGAACTTCTACAGGAAGTTTCCTGTAGAAATACAAAACTTCCTGTAGAAGGTTTGCGTTTCCTGTAGAAAGTTCGCACCTTCCTGTAGAAAGTCTGCATCTTCCTGTAGAAGACTCAAGCCGTGATGAAATTGTGCACATACCTTGGAGAAAATGAGTATTCTTGGAGGAGGTGCTGGTGAGGTCTCCTGGCAGCATGATAAGGATCTCTGGCTTTGCGTTAAAAGACCTCCTCTCCTTCATAGAACACCTGCAACCTGCATGCATTTTCACATTATAAACTTGCTGTCCTCGCCTTTTTTGCTTATTGTTTTTTTTTCTTTTTTTTTTTCTGTTTTTTTTTTGAAATATAATAGGGGCGCCTCAATGAGGTTTTCACACTTGCCATCTGCCTTAAGCGCCTCAGAGAGGTTTTCACTCAAGGATCTTTTTTAAATCTCTTTTTTTTTGAAAGACAATAGGGCACCTCAATGAGGTTTTCACCCCTACCACCTGCCTTGGGAGCCTCAGAAAGGTTTTCACCCAAGGATCTTTATTATTATTATTATTATTATTGTTTTTAGATCTTTTAGGGTATGCCCAAAGCATAGGCAGAACCCTTCTCTATGACCAACACTGATTTCTCCATAGTTTTGATGAACTCTTGTCTTGAGAGAGGTTTCCTGTAGATCTTCAATCGATGCCCATTGACAAGCATGGGGATGGCTTCCTCATCAATGATTCGAATAAGAACAGATCCATTGTCATGGCATTTTTCCACTGCATATTGTCCTAGCCATATGGTTCTCAGCTTCCCCTTGAAATCTTTGTACCTGGAGTCATACAACAAGGCCCAATCTCCCGGCTGGAATTGCTTGTCATGGAGATGTTGGTCATGCCACACCTTTCTCTGAAGTTGAACCACTTCTGAGTGAAGGAGGGCTTGCATCCGGTGCTCGTCCAGTCCATTCAGCTGCAATAACCTTTCTTGTTGTGCATGGCTGAGATCTAGGTCTAGCTGAGCTGCCATCCTCAAAGTGTTGTATTCAAATTCAATGGAAAACAAAGCTTTCTTCCCATAGACCAGCTCATAAGGTGTGAAGCCGGTGGTGGTCTTCCAGGTGGTGTTGTAAGCCCATGTGGCCTCAACCAGGCGATCTGCCCAATCCTTCCTACTGTTGCTCACCACCTTAGTCAAAATCCCTTCCAATGCTCTGTTGGTGACTTCCACTTGCCCATTTGCCTGTGGATGATAGGGGGTGGAAGTCCTATGCTTGATTTTGTGATGAGCTAGTTGGTCTTCAATTAGGTTGGATGTGAACTGGCTCCCTTGATCGGTGACCAGCTCTCTTGGGTAGCCAAACTTGTAGAAGATGTTTTCTCTTAAGAACTCGGCCACCTTTTCTTCTGTTGCTACTTTGATTGCTTTAGTCTCTGCCCACTTTGTCAGGTAGTCAGTGCACACAATGATGTAAGACCATTGCCTCGAAGGAGGGTTGATTGGACCCACAAAATCCATACCCCACTTCTCAAATGGCTCAAGAGTCACTTGAGGTTGGAGAGGCATCTCATCCCTTTGAGTCGGTTTCCCCATTCTTTGGCATTGGTCACATCGGCTGATATATCTTCTGACATCTTGATGAAGTGTGGGCCAATAGTAGCCCGCCTGTAGGATTTTGAAGGAAGTCATCTTTGCTGCAAAATGTCCTCCACAAGGCCCATCATGATAGGTGAGGAGGATATCAAAGACTTCCTCCTCCCTTATACAACGCCTTAAGATCTGATCAGAGCCAAGCTTGAACAGATTGCCCCCGATCCAAGTAAATGAGGCACTTTTTCTGATGATTCTGCTCTTCTCTCTTGAAGATAGGTGCGGAGGGAACTGCGCTAAAACAAGGTAGTTTGCTATATCAACAAACCATGGAGAGAGTACTGAGATAGCAAACAGATGTTCATCGGGCATCTGGTCATCCACTGTTACATCCTCATCTGCAGACAAATCCAATCTATATAAAAAGTCAGCAACAACATTTTCTTTACCTGGTTTGTCAATAATGGTCAAATCAATCTGCTGCAACAAAAGTAACCATCTAATAATACGAGCATTCACATCTGGTTTATTCATTAAATATCTAATTGCAGCATGATCCGTATGTACAAAGGTTTGATAGCCAGTAATGTAATGTCGGAACTTGTTCAGTGCATGGACCACTGCCAAGAATTCTTTCTCGGTTACAGTGTAATTCAGTTCGGCTTTGGACAAGTTTTTGCTAACAAAGTAAATGGCATATGGAAGTTTTTGTTCAACTTGTCCTAAAGCTGCCCCTATGGCTTTGTTCGAGGCATCAGTGTGGATGTGGAAAGGTAGGGCCCAGTTTGGACCTCTCAAGATTGGGGCTGACACCAACTTGTCCTTTAATTCATTCAACGCCCTCTGACAATCGTCAGTCCATTTAAACTCCACATCTTTTGCCAACAGGCCAAACAATGGCGAGGCTAGCTTGATGAAGTCTTTAATGAATCTCCTGTAATACCCTGCTAATCCTAAGAAACTCCGAAAATCCCTTACCTTTTGGGGAGGTGGAACCTTCTTGATGAGAGCAATTTTGTTAGGATCCACTTGTAACCCTTGGCGAGAAATGGTATGGCCTAGCATGGTCCCTTCAGTCATCAGGAATTCAAATTTTTCAGGACTAAGGGACAGGTTCATCTCAATGCATTTGGTTAGGACCTTTCCCAGATTGGACAATGCTTCCTGGAAGTTGGACCCATAAGGAGTGAATTCATCCATATAGATTTCCACCGCATCATGGACCAGCTCCGAGAAGATGCTCAAGACAGCTCTCTGGAAGGTAGCAGGAGCATTGCATAGCCCAAAGGGAAGAACTCGGTAGGAAAAGGTACCCCAAGGACAAGTGAAGGTGGTGTTATCTTGGTCTTCCGGGCTGATTTGGATTTGGTTGTACCCGCTAAACCCATCCAGGAAAGAGAAGAACTTCTTTCCTGCCAGTCCATCCAACACTTGATCTATGAAAGGTAGAGGGAAATGGTCTTTCTTGGTAGCTTTGTTCAGTTCTCGGTAGTCCACACAGATTCTCCATTTCCCATTTTTCTTGGGAACCAACACCAGAGGGGACACCCATTCACTATCTGAGATGGGGTAAATGAATCCGGCATCCAACAGTTTTTGCAATTCTTCCTTGACAATGTCCTTAAGGGCTGGATTCATTCGCCTCTGAGGTTGCCTAACCGGCTTACAATCCTCTTTGATGTATATGTGATGGGTACAGACCGAAGGATGGACCCCTTTCATCTCCTTATAGCTCCAAGCAAAAGCATCTAGGTGACTGGCCAACAGGCTACATAGCTCCTTTTCCTGGGAAGGAGATAGGGAGGAGCTGATCTTTAGCATTCTCTTAGGGCCGAACTCCACATTCTTGATTCTGGGAGTGATAGGGTTGGTGGCACAAAGGTCCACTAAGGTGCTAGCTTGGGCATCCTCCACCAATTTCTCTAAGGATAGTGCACTGGAAGGTGGATTCTGGATCAAGGTCTCAATCAAGTCATCCTCAGTTGGGGGGTCTCTTCTAGTGGTGTCTAGGGTGCACAAAGGTGCTGAGTACACCTCATCCTCTTGTCCTTCCTCCAACCATAGCGGTAAGTCATGCTCTAAGGAGGGTTGGGCAGGAGGGTATAAGACTAGCTGCTTGGACATAGGACCATTTTTGATGGTCATGTTTCCTGCACGACAACTTATGTAAGCATCTGCAGTGGCTAACCAAGGCCTTCCCAAGATAAGAGGATATCCAGTAAGCTTTGCCTTGGGTTGCAGAACCAGGAAATCTACAGGGTATTTCCAAGAGTCGACAGAGACCAAGACATCCTCCACAATCCCTTCGGGAGTCACGGTGGAGCGATCTGCTAGTTGCAGGACTGTCGAGGTCTTCCTCAAGGAACCCTGAAGATTGAGTTTGAGCTTGGTATCACTGGTCATCACATTAATGGCAGCCCCCAAATCAATCAAGGTGTGAGGTATGATGGTGCCATTGATGTGGACATCTACTATAGGACTCCCAGGATCTAGATACTTTGGGCAGATGACTTGTCCTAACATAAGGTCAGACAGTTGTCCTAAGACATTGATGGTTGAAGCATCTCTCTTTCGCCTGCCTGGGTGTTTGAAACACCTTTCCTTAACGAGTTTGTTGTATATTGGCACATCCTTGATGGCTTGGAGAAGTGGTATTTTCACACACAACTGCTTGAGCTCTCCCAGAATCTCATCCTCCTGTAGGTTGGGTTGTGTGGTGGCTGTTAGTCTCTCAGGAAAGGGTGGAATAGCCTTTGGTTCACTTTCCTGTTTGTCCTCCTCGTCCTCTGGGGGAGGAGGTTGGCGATCCGGAAGAGTCTTTCGAGATCGAAGATTGATCTCCTGGATCTCCACAGCATAGGTAGGGCATGATGTTTCCCAAGTATATACCTGTTGGGCCTGTCTATTGTTGGGGTTCGGGTTCGGTTGAGCAGGCATTTGAGGTTACCTTGGAGGAGCAGGAGGTAATGGTTGAGGTTGAACTGGTGGTGGAGGCAAAATGGGGGGAGGAGTGTTGTACTGGGGCCTCCACCCCGACTGAGGTGCATTCCACTGAGGCTGTGGCTGGGCATGTGAATGATATGAATGAGTAGTGGGTTGAGTAGGGTACTGAGGTGGATAAGACCATGGAGGAGGCATAGACCAGGAAGGATGAGCAGGGGGACCCCAGGAAGGCATAGGAGTCGATTGGTTGGGGTTGTAATAAGCTTGAGGTGCCCCTTGCATCCCCTGTTGGTAAGGTCTAGGTCCTTGTGGCCTCCTTTGGTTGAGGAAATAGAGAGGTTCAGTGGGAGCTTCTGTCCCTTGGTACATATCTTTAAGCCCAGGTAAGGTTGGACATTGATTTGTGGGATGGTCCTCCTCACAAACGAAGCACACTTCAACCGAATGCAATGGGCATTCGTTCTTAGGGTGTCTCCTTGTACATCTAGGGCAGAAGATAGCCAAGGCCCTGTCAGCTTCTTCCTTCTTCTGTTGGATCCTGAATATGTCCAGTTGCATGGCGATGGTCTATCTCACCTCACTCTTAAGATCTTCTAATTGATTTGCAAACTCATGCTTGGAGAAAGGGATACCAGCTGAGAGGAGGTTTCCTCTACCTCGTTTCCGGGCTGCCCTAGAGTGGTTTCTGAACACAGTCTTGATGTCCTCATAAGGCAGTTGGTAAATATCTCCCCCAGCTAACATGTGAAGGGTATCTAAAAGGTCTTCAGGGACTCCTCAAAGCAGGACCAACTTGAGGGATTCAGGGTCAAGTGTGCACCTGGCCCGCTTATAGCTAAGTTGGAACCTCTCCTCATAATCCTCTAAGGACTCATCATTTCCCATGGTCATCCGAAAGATTTCTCCCTTGGTTTCCTTGGACCTACAGTAGTCCCGGTACTTGGTATTGAAAGCTTGCTGCATCTGAGCCCAAGTGGTGATACTATTCCCAGGTAGGCGCATGAACCAGCGTAATGTTGCATCCTTAAGAGTTGAAGGGAAGAGTTTCAGCTTCTGCTCATCTTTAGTATAGTCATAGGTTCTACAAAGGACAGCAAACTCAAACAGGAAGGTATCAGGATCTTCAGTAGTCAGCCCATGGAAGTGAGGTAGAGCGGAGGGACTAATGTTTTTCATTTTCATGTCTCCATTGGTTTCTCAGATGGGGAAGGCACCTTCTATTCTCTCATCTTCTCCTCTATTGTCAGCCATAGCTTTAGATGGGATGGTCTCTATAGGATCTTCGTATATCTCAGGAGGTTCACCTATAGGTTCTTCTGCTATAGGATCTTCGTATATCTCAGGAGGTTCACCTATAGGTTCTTCTGGATCACTGTCACCGAAGAAGAGAGAAGGGTGACTCAGTGATGTGGTGGGGGTGTTGGGTAGGAATTTGCCTGTTTTATCTCGATTCCTACGAGGCATGAAATGGAAAGAATTTTTTTGATTTCTTTTGTTTTTCTTTGGTACCTGCAAAACTGAAACAGATTGATCTACAACTAACTATCTTGCTAAAATAAAATGAAGAATTGAAATGAAAGCAGGAAAGAACTAATCTACTTTGCTCAAGTGGAATTGCAGGAATGGAAATGCTAGTCTACGCTTGCAGAATTGAAAGGCTAATCTACGCTTGCAAAATTGAAATTGCGGAATTGAAATGCTAGTCTATGAAAGCAGGAAATGTCTATGCTACTTTTGCAGAATGAAAATGAAATAAACTACTTGGCAGAAGGCGAGAGTAAGAAAACAGAAGAAAAAGCAACAATTACTAATACTCTGACGCTTCCCCGGCAACGGCACCAAAAAGATGGTGAGCTCCAGTATTGTAGCAATAATGCTACAACTCCTGGAGCTTCCTTCTCTAATTTTATCAACCCGGTAGTTCGTAACAAACTTGGAAGCGACGGTGTTGTATGGACAAGTACTAGCTCTTGTCACAGCTATCACTTGGTCAGCTGGCACAAGTCCGCTAGGGCTCAAGCCAACTTCTATATGTTCTCATAAGAAGCTTTCTAAATGATGAACGAAGGCTATCTCAAAGGAAATTAACCTACTTTGCATGAATGAACTGAAAGCCAACCAAATATGGAAACCCTAGTAAACCCTAATCTGACCAGCTTAATCCTTACAATGCAATGATGGGAATGCAACTCCTAACAATGATGCCATTACTTCTAGTGAGATGAGATGCATGAATTTAAACTACTTCCATTGAAGAGAACACGTTTTTTTGTATTTTTGCTCAAGTGGTTGGAGTTATTATGATTGTGATTCTTACTGGGTCTTGACTGTGCAGGGGTAGTTCAAAGGGGAGGAAGGCTTGGGAAAGGTCAGGAGGACTCTGAGAGGTTCCAGGGGATCCCTAACATCATTCCACAGAAGTTCACAACGTTTAGGTGCTTGGCAACCGTGTTTGTAGGCTTCTATAGGATGTCTGCAGGGGATCCTACAGGAAGCTTGGGATTTCTACAGGAAGTCTGCTAACTTCTACAGGATGTTCTGCAGTCGGAGTTTTGGGTGATGGAGGAGTGAAGGAGCTGTATGGGTGGATAGGTAAGATGAGAGAGGAGCTTGTGATGGCCTATGGACAGAGAAAGGATATGGAGAAGGGGTGTGTCAAGCTGGTTGGTCGATAGAAGGGTAGAGGCAAATGGAAGGCCGAAAAGATAAAACAACGCGGATAACAGAAGAGATGGTGGCCAAATGATCTAGCTGGGAGGTAAGGGGATGGCTTAGGCATGGCTGAGAAGGATAAGGACGTGATAGAGTGGTGTTGCGCAGTGTAAATGGAACAAATCACCTCTGTCTTGCACAAAACTGAGAATTCATCAACCTATTCTAACTGTTGTATTAAACCAAAGAACAACGATGGAAGTTAAGATAGAAATCGTGCATGGTGCTGAAACAAGGCGTTATTGCTCAAGATCTAAATGCATGGACACTTCTACCAATGGAAATATGCCTTTAAAGCATGCATGAACATGTAAAACTGCGTTTTTTTTTTGATGGTTGGCACGGTCTACACTACCAATCTCTAAACAGAGGTGGAAGTGAGTGTACGATCAACCTTTTCTTGGAACTCTGATGAATTCTAGTCCTCCTATTGTAATCTAAACTGCTGAAAGCATTTTATCCCTAAGACTAACCTACTTAATCACTTCAAGAAATTCAAATCAGCAGACTGTGTTTTCCAAATGCATGTCAAAGCAAAGAAACGAAATGCTGAAAGGAAAGACAAGTAACAATACAAAGAAAGGAGGCCTATTGCTCTCAGGTTGGGCCCTAACCTGAGAGCTATAGCTCCTCTAAGAACTTAGAATTGAATCCAAATCTTCTTTCCTTTTATTAAAAGATCATAATCATGAGTCTAACAACATGCCAAAGTTGGCTTACAAAGAGCAAAAACAGAGCTACAGTTCATGATTCAAAATCTACAACAAAGGTTCAAGACTCTTTATCGAAGGATACAACCTCAAAATTTATACATGATGAGGGCCAAGCTGGCCTCCTCAATTAGTGGGGCTTGGCTGTCCAACTAAAAGTAAACTGTTGTTCCTGTAGAATCCGTTGGCTGCCTTCTAGCTCGGTGGTGATAGCTGTTGGAGCTCAGAGTTGGGGTGGAGATCACGAGGAAGGTCATTCAAGGCTGTGGACAACCTCCCTATAACCCCGCAATGCCACCTTGGCTATCTCCTTGTCTCCATCTGCGTGGTCTTTGCTCCATTTAATGTGAAAAAACATGAAATCATCATGTATTAGCCACATAGGCATAATGACTGCCCTTCTTCCTACAAATAACACGAATATACTAAGAAATGATGCATAAGTGATAAAAAATGAAGGGTTGAGCAAGGTAAGTAGGCGAAATGAGCCCAAATTGTTACCAAAAATTGAGGCTCATCAAGTTGCTCATTATTTTTATTGCTACTTCCTTAAGAGATAATGAATTATTGTTGTTGTTGCAGATGGTCATCACATGCTCGATAATATCATTGTGTAATATAGAGCTTTTCATTTGTGGTGGTTGTTCTTGTTGAGACCCAACTAATTTCCAGGGGGAGTTTTTGTTAGTTCCATTATTATTGAGGTGATCCATTTCCCATTGATGTCAAAGGGGGAGTGCTTGCATAGATTAGTTTGAGAGGTCAGTATCAGTTGGATGACTCAGCTAGGGTTTCCATCAATTCCAAAGGGGAGATTGTTGGCATTGATGATGCAGTTGTTGGTGTAGTGTTGTTGGTTGGTATTAATGTCAACTTGGTAGCTTGATGGTAGTATGAGTTGCATCTATTATTTCTTGAGTGGCATCCGGTATTATTGGCCTATGTTTAGAGAAACTTGGATTATTAGTGTTGAGATGAGTATGTTAACAATTATAGAGCTTATCATAGATGTGTTGAGAGTTGCACATGTGATGAAGATGTATGCCAAGTTGTGGAGTAGGTTGGAAAATGTTTTGTGCTGAGAATTTTCTTGTTTTTCTCTATAATCTGCCACAACCACATGGAGTCAGATTTATGTGTGTAGTTGTAAGCTTTTGACTACACAGATGTAGTCTTAGGAGTGCAATCACAGTCAAGTTTTCAATGCTTTATGCATGTAGTTGTAGGTTTAATTAAGACTCACTTTTTCCCCTTGTACTGAGTATGAGTACAACAATACCTTGGTATTTTCCTTTGGTACTTGATTTGAGAGAATGTATAATACTTAGTTGGTGCTTTGTATTGGTATTACCATGGTATAGGTGGTCTTCGTATTGGTATTACCATGGCACATGTGTCCTCGACATTTGCATAAGCAAGGTATTTTCCCATCATATTGGTATGTGTGTGGAGCAGTTTTTCATGTGGTATTGGTATTACCTTGGTATAAGAGGTATTCCTATTTGTATTACCATGGTACACGTGTCTTGGCTATTGGAATAACCATGGTATTTTCCCATGGTATCGGTATGTGTGTGGAGCAGTTTGGCACATGGTATTGGTATTACCTTCGTACAAGAGGTCTTGGTCATTAAAGAAATATTGAGGTCTAAAATGGGCCTCCTAAGAAAACGTGAAACCAAAATAAACTTTATAAGAACCTATAGAATTCAAGATGATTATGTCAACCATGGGGGATGACTCACCATTTTTGGAGTAAAAAAGTAAAAATATTAAAATATAATGAAATAATAAAACTACATTTTTTCAACTCGTATTTTCAACTTATCTCCCTAAGGTTTTACTCAAATTTCGAGTGATAGTACTCCCTGGATGCAAAATTTAATTCATCATCTGAGGAGTACCCATGTTGCATACTTTCAATGGACCCTACTACAGGAAAAATGAGAAATACATGAGAAAATGTGATTGTAATCACATTTTTCATGTATTTCTCATTTTTTGTGTAGCAGGGTCCATCAAAAGTATGTGACATGGGTACTCCTTGGATGATGAATCAAATTCTACATCCAACTAGTGTTTCCACTCAAAATTTGAGTAAACCCATAGGGAAATAAGTTGAAAATACGTGTTGAAAAGATATTTTTTTCTTTTTTTCCCTGTAAAATTCGATGATGTAATCTAATAATATTTTATTATTTTGACTATTATCTCATAATTTCATTAGGAGGCCCATTTTAGACCTCAAAATTACCTTAGTGATTGGTATTACCATGGTACAGGGGTTGTTGGTATTGGCATAACCATGGTATTTTCTTGTGGTATTGGTTTGAATATTTTTTAGGATAGTCTCCCATATACTTGTGTGAGAGTATTTAGTTATGGGATTGACAGAGTGAGAGTATGGGTGGAGTGAGTGAGTGCTACAGTAACTTGCATAGATAATTGTACATATGTATTTGAGGTTAGTGTGTGTAATGATGAAGTTCTATGTTCATTGGAATTAACTTCTAGGTTTCCAAATATTGTCATCCTTGACCTTTGGGTTAACAAAGTACAAACAATTGAAGCAATTATAAAAATAGTTAGTGGATTGAATAAGCTACGAGCTCTTTGGTTAAATGAAAATCTAGTTTCCAAAAGCTATGGTGATGCTTTAAGAAACACTCTATTGGAACATTTACGTCACTTAGAAATATATAATTCTCATTTCACTGCAAATTATAGTGCGTGGACCCTTAGTTTCTATGCTAGAATTTATGGAGAAAAGAAGTATCTTGGTACTAAAAAAGGAACAAAAATATTAAAACATGTTAAAGAACTTGATTTATCTAACCCATCAAGTCATAATCTTTCAAATAAGGTCAATCCTTTAGAATTTCCACTTCTTACAAGTTTGAGTCTTTGGGGGAATTTACTGAGCTATAATTCAAAAGATAATTTGTTGAATTTGGTGTGATGTTTTGTAAATTTACGATCACTGGAGATCAATATTCCACCACCCCTTGAAAGTAGTTTAGTAAGTATTGTGGAATCACTTCCCAACTTGTTTTACTTAAATGGTGTAAGTGTTGTTAAAATCCTGGAAGATGAAAATGTTGTTGTTGATGCTAAGGTTCAACCTCATATTCCTAAATGGTGTAATGGAGAACCAATTGCAAACCATATTATTCATGCAATGTGATTATATTTGATGACATACATACTTGCTGATGGTCATGAGTATGCTTTTTTTGTTCTGGTGAGAGTGATGTTGATTGATCCAGATTTAAATAGGAACACAAAAAATTACATATATAACCATAAATACAAAGATGCAATAGAAATAACACTTCATTTCATTAATATCAAATATTGAAATATGCTTACAAACAGAATGCAAATAATACTAGCTCGGATGATGGTAGCTTATCTCTGAGAAGATATGTGGCAGCTACATGCCTCTAAACTATGTTACAATGAGGCTTGAAGGCCTATTTATTGTTGAGAAACAATTGAAAACTCTAAACATCCAAAAACCTAAGCATAGGAGATGAAGCACCAAACTATGGGCCCGTTTGGGTAAATTGGTACATCAACTTCCTGGAGTCGTAACTTTGGCATATGATCTCCATTTGACGCGCACAATACCTCGTTAGAAAGATCTATCCAAGGACTAAAACGACCCATGTTTCTCTTGGTTTTCCCAAAAAACGTCGATTAGAGCCTCAAAACAGCTCAGGAAGTTCAGGACTCGAAAATCTGCCAAAAATAGTAAATTGTGCTGCAAATAAGGAAACTGAAAACTGAAAGAAAAAATGGTGGGGGTCCAAGTGGAATAGGCGGGTGGCCACCAATACCCACCTGGATCATTCCTCTCCCCTTATAAATTAATGGTACCCATTTTTTTGAGTTCCTCCATGCGATGAGGAAACTTCTACTCAACCTAGTCCCTGGTGAGCCACTTGCCATGGTGAAGGAGTTGGCTTGCTTTGACAACTTGATATAGTTGGATCCTTTGTTGTCAGGTGTTCCTGATCTACGTGTCCATGGTTCGATCAGTTGTGCCTTGCTCCATGCAATCTGGATTTGACTTTGTGGGTGTGAGTTGTTCTGCAATGTCTAATGTGTCCAATAATGATGGGAAGTATGCTCGAAGGCGGTCCACATTGAACACTGGGTGCAGGCCAAGGAATGGGGGAATGTTGAGCGCAAATGCATTGTTGCCCACAACACTCGTAATGGTGTAAGGAACATATCTGAGTGGTCTGAGTCTCCGATAGGCTCTGATAAGGCGTTCCTTCTGCAAATGCAACCAAACTTTGTCGCCCACTTGAATCTTGTGTGGCACTCGATGTTGATCATGTCGCTGCTCGTACTTGGAATTTGATTTCTCTAGAATGATCGACCTGCTGGCAGATATGTTGGATGTGCTCAATGAAGCTATTTTCCTTATCGGCTTCTGACTGGACATGAGCCGAATCTCCCCGAGTAGCTGCAAATGGTATGGCCACATCAAAAGGACATAGTGGCTGGAATCCCAAGCCCACCTGAAAAGGGTTCTGACCAGTCGAGTTGTGGAGAGCCCAGTTATAGTTGTGCTGGACATAGGGAAGGATATCATCCCATGTGTGTGGATTCTTTGAGTTTTACATGTGCAGAATGTGTACAATCATCCTATTGATGACCTCTATCTAGCCATCAGTTTGGGGATGGAAAGTTGTGGACTTAGTGAGTTTGGTGTCCAGTATCAACTAGAGACTGGACCAAAATGTACTAAGGAACCTACTATCCTGATCCAAGATGATAGACTATGGGATCCTGTTGTGGTCACCAACAACCCCCCTCTTTGTTTGATATTAGCAATAACACCAAGCAAAGGGGGACCCTTAAAAAAAATCCAAAAAATATTTGTATCAAAATTTTTGTATTTCTACTCCCTAAAGCTAGATCGCATTGCGAAGAGAGAGTGAAGCGTTTCCTATGCACATAAATGATGCTGAGAAGAAGCAACGCGAAATCATCGCATCGCATATATTGAAAGTGCCCTTAAAAAAAAAACTTAAGGAATTGCCGACGGCCGATATGCGACGTTGCATATCGCAGCATCGCATCAACAGCACACAGTAAATGAAAACGCGATCTGCGATCTGCGATCTTGCGATCTTGCGATCTGCGATCTGCGATGAATGAGACTATCAATTCCTGCGACGACACTTCTTGACATCGCAATCCTCAATACTGCGATGCGAATCGTAGGAACCACTCATCGCAGGATTCCCTCAACATGGTCTGTAAACCCAAAATTGAGCGCGCACCTTAAGGGAAATTAATGATTGTACGCCAAAATATCCAAGAATGATTGTGTTGCGTTTTTCGAAGAGTCAAGTCATTATGAGTGTCATGATTATGCATTCATTAGAACTTAAAGCTTTCATGTCAATCTTTTCGTCATTTCTCTTTTCCCTTGCGTAAACTGTAAGGCAGCAACTAATATAAATCAATATGCAGGAAACATCTAAGGAAAAGGGGAAAGCGCCAATACTAGGAGAACAGAGAGGAGATGCCTTCTCAAATGGATGACGCATGCAGCAGGACCATGGATTCCAGAGTATCACTCAACAGACACTGATGAAAATAGACTATCCAAGAATCAGAGTCAAAGGCGCACAAAAGCAGCATGTTTGCAAAAGATCCTGAAGCTCAGATTGGGTAAGGCAAAAAGAAAAACACTAAAGAGGGAGGACGCTCCAGAAAAGCTTGGAACAAAGAACGGAAGCAGTTTTCAATACGGAAGATTGTTCGGGCAAAAAAATCCCTAACTCATTGAGTCATTCCCACGACTGGAAACCGAAATAGCAACAACACAATCAGTTTGAAAGAAATCTGGGTTATACTAAGTATACACACAGCAAATACACCCAACCAGAGGAAGATTTTCGAAAATATCTTCTAGTTTGTTAGAAAGAGGTCCCAGCTCTTGTTATTTCTACTTTTATCGCTTGAACGAAAGGAAAAGACAACCAGCCGACTCTTTCTACGCGAATGTTGCATCGCTTACAGCACTAAGGAGCAGATACAGAAACGGTTAGAAATTAGATTCAATTTTTAGAAATAAATTTGTTTTAGTAAAAGGGCGGTCATTTGAAGCCGTTTCCTAAATTTGTGTAATTAAGATTAATTAGTTAGTAGTATTTAACCCTTCTCATGGCATTTGGAGAAGGGTCCGGAAATTTGTCAAAAAACTTGTCCTCAGAACATGCACTTTTGCACCCTCGGAGGGGGTTTTTGATGAATGGATGGATCGAGATTTATTTATGTTTGCATTTTAATGTCTGCTACTGCTGTTGCACTTTTGTACTCTTAGTAGATATTAGAACAAGTAGAGATAAATTGTTATTGCTTGAAGTTTGTGAGTGAAATCAGTCATAAATGGTACTTTTATCTCTTGATTAATTTCTGCTTATATTCTTAGAGTGATATGCAGCTGAGTTGTTTATATGTTAATGTATGAATGTGTGGGTTACCATTTGGCACTTTTGTATGGTGGAGTCATTTATTTGTGCTTGACATATGAATAACTTATTATGCGATATGCTGTTCACAACTGTTTTGCCTAACTTTTTATGCGGAATGGTTTATCTTAATTGATTTCTATTCTTATGATAGCTGAATAATCTTTATTACCAGTTATTGTTCGAAATCTTTTCAGATCGCATAATAGAGGAAATCTACCCTGGGTTAGCGTAGATTAGATGTTTTGTTTTTTGTTAGATTACAGTAGCATAGAGTAAATTTAGAAGTTAGGATTAAATTAGCTTAAATTACTTCTAGATCAGCATCATCAAACTCTACACACACACACACACCCCCTTACATTGGGAAACTGGTCCCATTATCCCCAGTCGGACCCACTATACCAAACGGACAAGGAGTTGCCAACCAAGTTTCGGACCGGGTGGGTATCCCCCTTGTTGTTGACCCGATTTCCGGGCCCTCAACATATTTGGTGCTAGAAGGAGGGCATGAACTATGAATGGCAACTAAGTCAAAATCTAAATACCATTCTGAGAGTAAATCACCCTCATTAACTCCCCCGACTTCTCCAGTACGGTTAAACCCGGAGTTAGAAGTCGCTCGAGTATCCACCGCTGCTACCTACCCTAATATATCAGACCAACTTATCATTGAACCCCCTGAAATTCAAACTTTGATTTGTAAACTCCAGGGATTCTCTATTTTTTCTCAGAGGTCTGATAAATCTCACGGCAGCGTGACTTCGCAGTACAATCCTGCTCATCTCCTGACCAGATTGAAGAGTGAAAAATTTGGCATTCAACCAAGTGAACTCCCTCTCCCTAGTAGGAAAAGAGCAAGGAAAACACCACCAGAGTCTGACAGTGAGACTCTTTCATCTACTTCGTCCATTTCAACCCCCTCACCGCGAAGTCAACCACCCACATCCTCATCCCAAATCACTCATCCATCTTCCACAACCCTTCCTCTTCAATCATCAAAGATCATAATATCTTCATTGTCTCAGCATCAGGGACCATCCTCTGCACTTTCATTAACTAGTAGCTCAATGATGGCCCAGTCTCCATGGAACAATCCTGGGGCGGTTTTAATGCCTCCACCCCTGAGCCCAATACCGCCCCATCCTGAGAAATGGCTACCTAAATTCAATCCAGAAACATGCATGCTAGCTGAAGAGCATATCAATAATTTCATGCTTTCTGTTAATCTCAATGGAGTTACCAACGAGGATGCTGTCGTCCGGCTTTTTCCCTATACAATGCAAGGAACAGCCAGGTCATGGTACCTTTCGTTACCTTCCGGGTCTATCACAAGTTGGGACATTTTTCAAAGTCAATTCCTCACCAAGTTTGGTGATGAAAGATCAACAGCGACATTGATCAATGACCTATCTAATCTTAAAGCTGAGGCTAGAGAACCCATTAAAGATTTCAATTTACGGTTCAATAAGATCCTCAACAAAATTCCCGCTGCTTCTCAACCCAGCGAGGAAGTAAGATGTGAATGGTATATCACGGCCTTACCATCAAATTTGGCTATCTTCGTAGATAGGGCAAACAAGACGACCTTAGTTGAAAATTTGACAGAGGCGTTAGCAGTAGAAAAGTGCGTAGTAGCCCTAGAAAAGAGATCTGCAATAGAGGAACGCAAATCTAAGAAAATCTCTTTCAAAGAAGACATCAAGAAGAAGCAAACGAAAGATCCTTTCGATATGGAAGGATTACAAAAAGTGTTAAAGGCCATGTCCAATGAGATGATTGACATAAGAAAACAAGTAGCAAAAACTTCTTCAAAAAAGCCCTACAGAGCTTTTAAAAGAAATCCTCCCATGGATGTGAAGCCACCCAATGCTGTCTCAAACGTCGAATCTGAAGAAGAAGAAGAAGAAGAGAATACCACTGAAGGGCAGACCAATGATGAAGAAGTTGTGGAACTACAAGGAATGTGGGATTTCATCCTCCCACAAGAAGAAGATCAAGAAGAATTTCCGGTTAGCACACGAAGCAAAAATCAACTTGATCCTCCCCAAACTACCCCTAAACAGAAGGGCGCAAGCCCTACAACAAAAGATAATGTCGCAACAAAGAAAACAACCGCTAGAGTGATCCAATTTAGCCCAGTCCAATCAGATCAAGCACCTCCATCAAGAACACTGATAGTGTCGGATGAAATGGAGTATAACATTATCGATGACATGAAAGAGACTAGGGCTAATATCACTCTTTACGAATTGAGCAAATTGAAACATCAACAGAAAATAATGATGAAAGAATTACATGTCGTGCCTACTACATCTTTACCTACAGCTGTAGCTTCCCACAACATGGGAAGACCTCCAACCAACATGATCAATAAGATTGATCCAAATGAAATTGCCTTAATTGGAGGAAGATCAAGATCTCATACTCCTCCTTTTCTTCTCACTTATGAAATTTTCAATAAAAACGTGCACAATTGCTTGGTTGATTCTGGTGCTTCAACGAATATTTTACCCAGATCAATATGTGCCAAATTGAATGTTCAACCACAAAAATCTGCAGTGCGCATAGTTCAACTTGATCGATCTCAAGTCGAAGTGATTGGTGAACTTAATCAGGTAACCATAAGATTGTTGTCTAACCCGAAAGTATGCCAGGTTATCGACATTCTAGTAGCTGGTATCCCTGAATTCTATGGTTTAATTCTTAGCAGGGATTGGTCCGAAAAACTCCACGGATATTTCTCAGCCGACTGGTCGCACATGTGGTTACCATACAACGATAAACCGAATCAAATAAAGGTTGAACGAGAGTTGCACCAAAAGTACATAGTGACTGAATTGGAAGGAGAGAATGAAGCAATAGCATACAACAGTAGTATCATAGGCAATTACTCGGTACATTCTTTCCTCGGCAATTTCAATGGTCATATTTCACCTTACTTAGAAAATTCAGTTTTGTCCCAAGTTGAAATTTTTTCTCAAACTGATAATTCAAAATGTGTTAATTTTTTAGATAACCCTGTAAATACATCTTTGTTTTGGAAATTATATTTTGATGGCTCTAAATCTAACGAGGGAGCAGGAGCAGGATGCGTTCTGATTAGCCCAGACGGAAATAAGACCATGCTTACGTGCAGACTTGAGTTCGATTGCATGAACAATACAGCGGAATACGAGGCCTTGGTGCAAGGCCTATACAAAGCAATCAGACTGAACGTTAAGTATCTTCAAGTTTTTGGAGATTCTGAGATTGTCGTCAAACAGGTACGTAACACCATACATTGCCTGTCGAGCCATTTGAAGCACTATCAATCTTTAGTACAAGATCTGACTGCACATTTCATAGCATTCGATATTTCTTCAATCCCAAGACTCCAAAATGCGAGCGCAGACCTGTTAGCTAACGTAGCCTCTAGACTTATTCCCTCCGAAGATTTTAGTCTAGATAGATTCTCAATAGAATTAATCTTTAGACCATCCATCCTTTACAACATCACCAACTGGAGAGTATTCAACGATGATCCTGACAGTGTAAATTTCCTCACTTCTGAAGGATCCTACTCAAATCAAATAATTGACGAAGACCATCATGATCACCAAATACAGCAAAATAGCACTGATAATGCTATACCTAAATCGGTGGTTAAGTTAGAAGATTTATATGATTTAAAAAGTCGGTTTAAAACGTCTGCCAATTCTAAACTCTACAGTTCAACTCTGAATTATGAATTAGTGAACCTAGGAAACGATGAGAAGCCACAAAACGTTAATCTAGGCCACGCCCTAGCCCTTGAAGAAAAATCAGCATATATCCGTCTTCTGAGACAATACAAAAACGTTTTTGCATGGAATTACGATGAGCTGAAGACATACAACACTTCTATCATTCAACACACTATCCCTATGATTGACAATGAAAAACATGTCCAGCAGAAGCTCAGAAAAATCCACCCTAACTTAGAAAATCAGATAAAGACTGAGCTAAATAAGTTGTTGAGAGCTAGAATAATTTTCCCCGTCAGACATTCCAAATGGGTATCCAATATGGTGCCCGTTAGAAAGAAAAACGGAGATATCAGGATCTGTATCGACTTCCGGAATCTCAACAAAGCCTGTCAAAAAGACAATTTTCCCTCCCACCTATGGAGCAAATATTACAGGCAGTAGCAGGCTCAGAGTTAATGTCTTTTCTGGATGGATTTTCAGGATACAATCAAGTGCTGGTACATCCCAATGATCAGTTAAAAACCACATTCCGAACTAAATGGGGCACATACGCATATCAGAAGATGCCATTTGGTCTGATCAATGCTGGCGCTACCTTTAAGAGAGCCATCGACATCGCGTTTAAAGGTTTAGTCAATAAATCGATAGTGATTTACCTGGATGATATAACAGTGTACTCCAAGAAACAAAGCGACCATCTCAAAGACTTGAAACAAATCTTTCAAAGATGTTTAAGGTATGGGATTTCACTTAACCCAAAGAAATCTTTTTTCGCATTAAGTGAAGGGAAATTGCTAGGATTCATAGTGTCAAAGTCTGGTATTCACATTGAACCTGACAGAATCAAAGAAATTTCCGAAATATCCGTACCCCATAACAAAAAGGCCATGCAATCTTTCCTTGGTCAAATCAATTTTGTAAAGAGGTTTGTCCCAGATTTTTCACGTATTATTTCCCCTCTACAAAATATGATAAAAAAGAATTCAAATTTTAAATGGGGTCAAGATGAACATGAAGCATTCAACTTAATCAAGCAAACTATCATCAACGCTCCATCTTTAGCAACCCCAAATTTTTCAAAATCTTTTATCTTATACACATTTTCCTCAGAGAAATCTTATGCCGCGATTTTAACTCAATCAAATCAAGAGAAGGCGAAAGCTCCAATCGCATTTTTTAGCTTGAACTTACAAGGTGCTGAACTCAATTATTCAGACGTGGAGAAATAGGCATATGCCGTTTTCAAAGCAATTAAATATTTCAGACCTTTTTTACTTAAAGCCCATACCAAAGTCGTAGTACCGTTTCCAGCGGTAAGAAACCTTCTGATACAGAAGGATGTGGGCGAAAAGAGAGCAAATTGGATTACCACCTTACAAGAATACGATCTTGAGATCAAGCCAGCAAACATCGTAAGAGGTCAAGGCTTCTGCAAGATGTTAGCTGGAGCATCGCAAATTCCTGAGAACTCATCTGAAGAGGTACATACATATGAGGTAATCCTAAACGACGCAGAATCATTATATGCGTACACCATTTATTATCTTAAGAACGGGTATGCTCCATCACACCTGGACCACACCAAGAAAAGAGCTCTGAGATTGAAAGCTAAACAATACCAGCTCATAAATGATGTTCTGTTTAAAAGGAATTACGATTCTGTACTTCTTAGGTGTCTTGAGAAAACTGAAGCCGAAAAGGTTTTGCAGGAACTCCACGATGGACCAGCAGGTGGACACTATGTTGGAGAAGCTACTACAGATAAGATCTTACGTGCAGGATATTATTGGCCCACGTTGTTCAAAGACTCATACAATTACGTAAGGAAATGCCAAATCTGCCAGACTGCTGCAGGGAAACAAAAGAAATCGTCCATGCCACTACAGTCGGTTAACATCGAGCAACCATTCAGCGAATGGGGCTTGGGCATAATAGGTGAGATCGTTCCTCACTCTTCAAAGCAGCATAGGTATATCCTCACGGCAACAGATTATTTTACTAAATGGGTAGAAGCAGTTCCTCTCAAGACAGCTAATTCTGAAAACATTATTGAATTCATAGATAAATTTATCATCACTAGGTTTGGATTGCCAACGGCCTTAATGTTTGATAATGCATCATACTTTTCTGGAAATACAATGACTGAGTTTGCACTTAAAAGAGGGTTCAAACTGAAGTATTCCGCCAACTACTATCCGCAAGGTAATGGGTTGGCTGAATCAACAAAAAAAAACCTAATCAGGATTATTAAAAGAACACTCGACCAAAACCAAAAGAATTGGCACAAAGCACTGGTAAATGCTTTATGGGCAGATAGAATTACGAAGAAAGCTTAAATCGGCACTTCTCCCTTTAATTTATTTTATGGGAAAGAAGAGGTTCTTCCAACTCACTTAGTCATTCCCTCTTTGTCTTTAGTACAACACATCGATGAAGTATCTACTTCCTCCTTACAATTGAGACAAATGGAAATAATCAAACTAGAAGAACGACGAGAACAAGCTAAGAAAACCCATGCTCACCACCAAGCGCTAATAAAATCCTCTTTTGACTCAAGCATAATGACCAGAAAAAGATTTCAGATGGGAGATTTAGTTTTAAAATGGGATAAGGCTCATGAAGAAAAGGGAAAACATACGAAATTTCAGAAGTTGTGGCTTGGTCCTTTTCAGATTGTAGAAGTCATAGGCCCATCGACGTTTGTGTTGCAGGACTTGGCAGGTAGAAGTGATTCTTTGCCTGTGAATGGACAGATTCTTAAAATGTATTTTCCATAGAAGATCATTCTTCTATTTTTGTAGGATAGTTTTAGTTTTTTATTTTGTTTTTCTCTTTCTTATAAGTAAAACCGGTTGTAAATGATCATCAAAAAGGATTCATGAAAGAGCACACCTATTCTCTATCAGATTTTGATTTCGCTTGTACAAATAGCAAAACTTTTCGAAAAATCTGATTTTTACTATTGACAAATAGAGTTAACTTTAGCCTAAATATGATGTTAGTTTCAACCTCAAAAAAATTTGATGAAAGCAACCTTTGGTAAAAATATTTTTATGTTAGCACAATGAAAGGTATCATCAATAATAAAATAAATATTCTCTGTAAAGCTACTGTTATCAAACTCTATTATTGTCGTCTAGAGCTTTCTTAAGGAAAAACAATGACTTCCTCCCTGCTAAAGGAAACCACAGCATTCAGAGAAGCAATCCGAGAAAACACTATATCTCAAAGAATAAGAGTTCTCATCACGAGCCGGCTTATCATGATCATAGATATTATAACTTGCTGACTTTGCCAATACTGTCTATCAAAACAGGGCAATGACTCAAGATTGTTGCAATCAAAAGACAAGGGGTCTCATCACGAGCCAGCTTGTTCAGCAAAAGTGTAAATCAAGTGAATGACTGTGTCATAATTTGGCCACCAAACCAAGACATTGTTCTTTAGAGAATAAAAAAGGAAAAAGTGTCAAAAAGGATTTTTCTCTGAAATGTTGTAAATAACCTCAAGCAGGATAAAGGATCATTGCTAGATAACGGGTAACCCTGTCGAGCCTATGGACGCTTGCGGGCAGCAGAGGCTCTACCTACGACAAATGAGCATATTTTAAAAAGCCAGTACGCAGAGAAGACCTTATTTTATCTTTAAAAAGACCGAGTAATATCTGGTATGAATGCAAGAATTAAGCCTAAGGAAGCAGACAATTGGAATAAAAAGGTTGTGACAAAGTATCATTGACAGGATAAGGAGTAATGTACTCCATCTGTCCATAACAAAATTTAGGCATATGAAAATTTTTCTGTTTCGGAAGTGAAAATTCAATAGAAAAGCAGAGATAACTGGTTCTTCAAAGTGAATCGCCATTGTTGTGGTCACCAGCAACCCCCCTCTTTGTTTGATATTAGTAATAACACCAAGCAAAGGGGGACCCTTAACAAAAAATCCAAAAAATGTTTGTATCAAAATTTTTGTATTTCTACTCCCTAAAGCTAGATCGCATTGCGAAGAGAGAGTGAAGTGTTTCCTATGCACATAAATGATGCTGAGAAGAAGCGACGCGAAATCATCGCATCGCATATATTGAAAGCGCCCTTAAAAGAAAAACTTAAGGAATTGCCGACGGCCGATATGCGACGTCGCATATCGCAACATCGCATCAACAACACACAGTAAATGAAAACGTGATCTGCGATCTGCGATCTGCGATCTTGCGATCTACGATCTGCGATGAATGAGACTATCAATTCCTGTGACGACACTTCTTGACATCCCAATCCTCAAATACTGCGATGCAAATCGCAAGAACCACTCATCGCAGGATTCCCTCGACATGGTCTGTAAACCCAAAATTGAGCGTGCACCTTAAAGGAAATTAATGATTGTACGCCAAAATATCCAAGAATGATTGTGTTGCGTTTTTCGAAGAGTCAAGTCATTATGAGTGTCGTGATTATGCATTCATTAGAACCTAAAGCTTTCATGTCAATCTTTCTTTCATTTCTCTTTTCCCTTGCGTAAACCGTAAGGCAGCAACTAATATAAATCAATATGCAGGAAACATCTAAGGAAAAGGGGAAAGTGCCAATACTAGGAGAACAGAGAGGAGATGCCTTCGCAAATGGATGACGCATGCAGCAGGACCGCGAATTCCAGAGTATCACCCAACAGACACTGATGAAAATAGACTATCCAAGACTCAGAGTCAAAGGCGCACAAAAGCAGCATGTTTGCAAAATATCCTGAAGCTCAGACTGGGTAAAGCAAAAAGAAAAACGCTAAAGAGGGAGGACGCTCTAGAAAAGCCTAGAACAAAGAACGGAAGCAGTTTTCAACATGGAAGATTGTTCGGGCAATGAAATCCCTAACTCACTGAGTCATTCGCATGGCCGGAAACCGAAATAGCAACAACACAATCAGTTTGAAAGGAATCTGGGTTATACTAAGTATACACACAGCAAATACACCCAGCCAGAGGAAGATTTTCGAAAATATCTTCTAGTTTGTCAGAAAGAGGTGCCAGCTCTTGTTATGCTACTTTTATCACTCGAACGAAAGGAAAAGACAACCAGCCGACTCTTTCCAGGCGAACGTTGCATCGCTTACAGCACTAAGGAGCAGATACAGAAACGGTTAGAAATTAGATTCAATTTTTAGAAATAAATTTGTTTTAGTAAAAGGGCGGTCATTTGAAGCCGTTTCCTAAATTTGTGTAATTAAGATTAATTAGTTAGTAGTATTTAGCCCTTCTCATGGCATTTGGAGAAGGGTCCGGAAATTTGTCAAAAAACTTGTCCTCAGAACATGCACTTTTGCACCCTCGGAGGGGGTTTTTGATGAATGGATGGATCGAAATTTATTTATGTTTGCATTTTAATGTCTGCTACTGATGTTGCACTTCTGTACTCTTAGTAGATATTAGAACAAGTAGAGATAAATCGTTATTGCTTGAAGTTTGTGAGTGAAATCAGTCATAAATGGTACTTTTATCTCTTGATTAATTTCTGCTTATATTCTTAGAGTGATATGCAACTAAGTTGTTTATATGTTAATGTATGAATGTGTGGGTTACCATTTGGCACTTCTGTACGGTGGAGTCATTTATTTGTGCTTGACATATGAATAACTTATTATGCGATATGCTATTCACAACTGTTTTGCCTAACTTTTTATGCAGAATGGTTTATCTTAATTGATTTCTATTCTTATGATAGCTGAATAATCTTTATTACTAGTTATTGTTCGAAATATTTTTAGATCGCATAATAAAGGAAATCTACCCCGGGTTAGCGTAGATTAGATGTGTTGTTTTTTGTTAGATTACAGTAGCATAGAGTCAATTTAGAAGTTAGGATTAAATTAGCTTAATTTACTTCTAGATCAGCATCATCAAACTCTACACACACACACACACACCCTTACATTGGGAAACTGGTCCCATTATCCCCAATCGGACCCGCTATACCAAACGGACAAGGAGCTGCCAACCAAGTTCCGGACCGGGTGGGTATTCCCCTTGTTGTTGACCCGATTTCTGGGCCCTCAACAGATCCCAAAGTGTACCCACACTCGTTCAAAGAAGAGTTTAGCAGTGGCTTATACTGTGATATTCTTCTTTCAGGCTGCCAGAATGGCCATATTGGAGAATCTGTCGACGACCAAAAAAACACAGTGATTGCCATGCTTAGTAGAAGGAAGATGCGACATGTAATCCATGGAGATGGATTCCCAAGGTTGACTAGGGGTGGGCAGCGGAGTATAGAGGCCTTGCTTCTTGATGGTCGGTTTGGAAATGGCACAGGTAGTGTAGGATCTAATGTACATCTCGACATCTTGTCGAAGATTCGGCCAGTAGAAATACTTCTGCAATACTTCCATTTCTTTCTTGACCCCAGAATTCCCAGTAGTGTGACTGTAGTGCACTTCCCAAATCATCTTAGCTCGCTCACTTGAAGGAACACAAAGGTGTCCCAGATGGCATAACAAAGCATCATGGAGGTGAAAATATGGAACTTGCTGATGCTCCAAGAGCATCTGGTATGTGTGGCCGAACTCTAGGTCACTTTTGTAGAGAAGTGGCCAATCAAAAGTCTCGTTCCCTCAAGAGTTAAGCATGGTGGTTAACACCATGATCGGTGGGCAGCTGAGGTAGTCTGCAACATTATTGGTGCTACCCTTCTTATACTTGATATTCAAATGGAACTACTGCAGGTATGTAGACCACTTTTGATTGTGATTATTCTGCAATGTCCCTTGCATCTGTATGAATTGTAGGGGTTGGTGGTCTGTGTGGATGACCATTTCCTTCCCCAAAATGTAATGTCTCCATTGTCGGTAGACCTGCACAATGGAATACATCTCTTTATCATAAGTGGGATACTTTCGGACTTGGTCTGAAAGTGTCTCACTATGATATGCCATTGGATGCCCCTGTTGAGTAAGGACTGCCCCAATAGCATAGCCAAGGGCATCTATCTTGATCTCAAATGGTTGTTGCAAATTTGGTAGAGTGAGCATTGGTGCGAAGCAGAGGCGATGTTTCAACTTTGTGAATGCCTTCTATTGAGATTCAAACCAAAAGAATTTTGCTTTTACTCCTCCCTTGTTTACTTGACTCAAGGGCCAAGTGATATGAGAGAATGCCAACACGAACCTGCGATAGAAATTGGCAAGACCCATAAAGCTATGGAGCTCTTTCAAAGTGGTTGAGGTTGGCCAATCCCAAATGACTTGGATCTTGGATGGATCCACATGCACCCCTCGTTCGTCAATAATGTATCCTAGATAATGAAAATGGGTCATGCCAAAAGTGCATTTCTCCAAATTGACACATAGCTTGTGTTGCTGCAGTGTTTGGACAACCTGTCGGATGTGGTGGAGCTGCTCTTCCCAACTTTGGTTGAAGATCAAGATGTTATCCAAGTATACGACTACAAATGAGTTGGCGAATGGCAGAAAGATGTCATCCATCAACCTCATGAAGGTTGCAGGAGAATTAGTCAACCCAAAAGGCATAACCAACCATTTGAAAAGGCCCTCCTTAGCTTTGAAGGCAGTATTCCACACATTAGAGGGTTCGATTGGTACCTAGTGATAGCCAGACTTCAAGTCAATATTTCTGAAATATTTTTCCCCCTTTAGTTGTTCCAGAAGGTCATCAATCCATGGGATCAGATACCTATTCCAGATAGTGATCTTGTTCAGCACCGAGTAGTCAATACAGAGTCTCCAAGTCCCATCCTTTTTCTGTACCAACACGATCGAACTCCCATAGGGCGGCGAACTCAGACATATGTGACCTTTCTGCAGCACCTCTTGATTTCGTCGTTCTCCAAAATAGAGCACCGATAGATTGGTCCATTGGGTAGCGGCACACCTGGGGTCATATCAATGGAGTGCTTGACCTAATAGTGCAAAGGCACTCGTGTGGGTTAGGTGAAGATGTCCTCATATTCCGCCACGACCTTGTCTTTCTATTGTTTCCCTGCGGAGAGGCCCTCTTTGGAGATCGTGGCCATCGTCTTCTTCTTTCCCTAAGGGCGTATCATTAGGAAAAAAAATTTCCCGGTTTTGGAACTGAGCTTACTACATTATTTTGTTGGAAAAAAAGAGATGGTGGTAGGCGGTGCTACCTCTGGTATCCTATACAACTTATTTTCCAAAGTAACAATAACACCACAAGACCTTGGCTCATATGCAACATGTCGCCTCCATAAGTATGGCTGGCCTAATAATACATCACAAACATCAAGGGGAGCAATGTCACATAATACCTCATGTGTGAAGTGCTTGATGTTGTATCGAAGGCAGCACTACTGGCTCACGTTAAGATTCCATCCTTGGTGAATCCACCCGATGGTGTACGATTGTGGATGTGTTGTGATCAAAAAGCCTAGCTGCTTCACAACCTCTACTAAAATGAGGTTCTTTTGGCTACCGCTATCAACAATGAACTATAGCAGGGAACCCTTTACTCACATCTGGGAGTGGAAGAGGAGCTCCTCCTCCTCTAGATCTTCAGGTTCGTCCTTCTGGATCTTCATGTTGGAAATGGTGGCGTTGGGCTCTGCATTGATAATTTGCTTCCCTTTTTCATTCCTCTTGTCAATTTCTTACTCAAAGTCGAAACATGCATCTGATTCTAAAGCCTTTAGCTCAGCCACCACTGACTACTCGGCCCGACACTCACTTGTGTTGTGAGTGGAGCACTTATGGAACTCACACCACTTTCCCATGTCCTTGTTCAGCTTCACAACATTGTTATTTTCTTGTGGCTTTAGCAGGTTTCCCTGGGTTGCCTCGCCTTGGAATTCTCCATTGTTCTGTGGTTTGGGGGCACCTTTCCCTTACTTTGGATTCACAAATCCAATGTCTCGCTTCTTCTATTGAAACTTTTGCTCGATCTTGATCGCATATTAGTATGTTGTGTTGAGCCAGGAGATGTCTAGGAATTTCATCTCGTCATGGATGCACCTGTGCAGGTAGCCTAGGTACTTGAGAACCAAATGCTTCTCACAATTCTTGATACCCAACTTCGTGCTAAGGGTATGGAAAACATTGGTAAACTCTGATGCATCTTTGTCCCTTCCCTGTTGCAGTATTGTCCACTTTATGTATTTATCCTCATAGCTCTTGACATGGTAGTACTACTCCTTAATGGCATCCCGGAACGAGCTCCAAGTGGGTGCCACTGAAAATAGTGAGTTCATACTTTCATCCTTCTAATCATAGTAGGTTTCCCACCAGTCCTTGATGTGGGGGGCTTATATGAGAAGTGCAAAAGCAATATTTTCCTAGCTAAAAAAATGATGAATGAAAAAATATCCTTCTAGCATATTTAACCATTTATCTACATCGTCTACATTTATATGACCCTCAAATATGGGAATGTGAAAGCTATCTTGTACCTCAAAGTGTGTGGCGCTTCTAGAGTAGCTGCCAGAAGTAGATGCGTCACCCCTGGTAGGCGCTGAAGGATCTGGGCTAAGTTTTCCATCATCGCATTCCTTTGTCGCTCAAGGGCTTCCTCGAGCAAGATTTTGATCGGATCTATTGCCCCCTCGTCTTTCTTTTCATCCACCATCGGAGGTTGTTAGGGTTTGCGAGGCTAGTCTTGCGAAGGTTCGACTAGTTCAAGCCCTAACTCCTTATATCCCAACCTTGTTGGGAGATGCAAAGAAAAACAAAGAAAGAACAGAGCTCTCTGATACCATTGATCCAAATTTAAAGAAGAACACAAAAATAATAGATATAACCATGAATACAAAGATGCAGTGGAAATTACACTTCATTTCATTAATATCAAATACTGAAATATGCTTACAAACATAATGGGAATAAGACTAGCTCGGGCGATGGTAGCTTATCTCTAAGAAGAGATGTGGCGGCTACATGCCTCTGAACTGTGTTACAATGAGGCTCAAAGGCCTATTTATTGTTGAGAAATAATGGAAAACCCTAAACATCCAAAAACCTGACCCTAGGAGATGAAGCGCCAAACTATGGGCCCCATTTCGGTAAATTGGTACATCAACTTCCTGGGGTTGTAACTTTGGCATATGATCTCTGTTTGATGCGCAAAATACCTCATTAGAAAGATCAATCCGAGGACTACAACTTTTGAGTGATAAACATCAATCCATGACCCATTTCTCCCAAGTTTCCCAAAAAAGGTCAGTTAGGGCCTCAAAACGGCTCCGGAAGTTCAGGACCGGAAAAACTGCCAAAAATAGTAAATTGTGCTACAAATAAGGAAACTGAAAAACTGAAAGAAAGAATGGTGGGGGTCTAAGTGGAATAGGCCGGTGGCCACAAATATCCACCTGGAACATTGATAGAGATGGTGTTTTTGATTGAGTTCGTTGCTACCATGATATATCTTTTTGATTCTAGTAAGTTGATGCTACGTACTATTGCTATACAAGATATGTGGAGTTACTCATTGCTTCTATTTCATTCTTGCATATTAGCTCATTCATTGTCATTGTGCCATGGTGAATGTGTGTTTTCTTGTTGTTGTTCCATATTTATTCATTGAGGTTATGTAGATTTTGCAGTTGGTACAAAGGTGTTTTTAGATAGCTAAATCAGTTGAAAGGGATTCATGTATATTTATACGATATGTGGGCTTGGTTGTCATAGTCTTGTACTCCATGATGAAGCCTTGTAAAGGTGTGTGAAAATTGTGTCAGTCAGTGTCATGATGTAAAAGTTTTTCCAATAGAGTCATCGATGTCATTTGATGGATATGAATATTTGTAAAAGTGTTGTCCTTGGCTGTGTTACCATGCAAGATGTGTATAAAACCCTGTAATTTATGGTGAGGTATTTTTGTCAAGAGTTAGTCTTTTGGTCCATGAGGTGTAGATTTCAGTAAGAAGGCTTTGATTGAACATTGATGTTGATCATGATAGTTAGGGTGAGCATGTCTAGCATGCATTTTTTGTTCAATTGGATACTATGATTGCTTATACGTCTTTGTTGGAGTATCTTGATGTTGCCCACACTATGCTATTGTCGATGGTCATATGTATCTTGTTGCTTGTTTGGTTGATAATGAGGTTGATTTGGATGAAGTTATTAGTTATTTTTGCTTCTATTGGCTTAGGAGATAGAGAGTTTTTGTGGTTGTTGCAGATGGTCATCAAATGCTTGAAAATATGGTTGGGTTAGATGGCGCTTTTCGTTTATGGTGGTTGTTTCTCATTGAGACCCAACTAATGTCTAGGGGGAGTTTTTGTTAGTTCCATTATTATTGAGGTGATCCCTTTGCCATTGATGTCAAAGGAAGAGTGCTTGCATAGATCAATTTCATAGGTCAGTATCATTTGGATGGCTCAACTAGGGTTCCCATCAATGCGAAAGGGGGAGATTGTTGGGATTGATCATGCATTTTTTGGTGTAGTGTTGTTGGTTGGAATTAATGCCAAACTTGTAGCATAATGGTTGTATTATCTGTATCAGTTATTACTTGAGTGATCTTTGGTATTATTGGCCTATGTGCAAAGCAGCTTGGATTATTAGTGTTGAGATGAGTATGTTAGCAATTTTTAGGATTATCGTAGATGTGTTGAGAGTTGTGCAAGTGATGAAGAAGTATTCCAAGTTGTGGATATTGGCTTGTTGGGGCCTAACCCAGGTTCACAAGTGGTTTAGCCAAACAAATCTCGAAACTGCTAGCCATTTTAGCAACAACCTGTGGAGAGCGGACTGAGGTCTCACCCTAGGTAGTATGGGAGGGTGCTGGAACCAGGTTTCCGCATGCTTGGGATGTCTTGATGGGTCTTGGAAGGCTCATGATCCTACCCTATGCGTTGTGCTACTTTCACGTAGCTGTCTATCGAGTGCAACTACCTTCGCGTGGCTTAATTGAAGAGCACGAATGTTCTTTACCTTTTACTGCGCTTATTAGTATTATAGATCTTGAATTAAATTAAGTGGGCCCAATAATTTCATTTACCACTCAACATAAAAACACATGCACGGAATCATAAATTGTAAACAGATGCATAAACAGGAACATAGAAACAGATATGTAATATTATAAAACCAGCTTATCTTTATTAATGCCTTTTCCAATTACAATCCACTTCCTACCCTGCACACACAGGTGTAGGGGTCCGCGCACACAGCTGCGGACTCTACCAGGCCTTTACGCACTCAGCTACAGAGCCTCTTCTACTACTACGACCCATGACCCCGACCTACAAACTCAGAGTGAATATCGCATTCAAACACCGATATCCCTTCAGATCAGATCTAAACCAAGAACTGCCTTCTACCCCTACAGCCTCACTCTATTTATATATTCCCATGGTTCGCGAACCATGGGCAGGCCAACTCACTTTCCATTACCTTACATTCTTTTTGGGTGGACAACCCTTTCACTTGACTCATTACAATTCATGCTTCATGCAATTTGCAGAGCCTTTACAATACCATTAACCAAACTTGTGGGATTTAAGCCCCAAAACTGTTATGCAGGGGATCCGCTACCCAACAAGCCCCCAACACAAACATCGTGACTTGCCCTTGAGTCATCATGCTAGTGTGGTGATCTTTGCTAGGAGTCCATCCAACAACTTCTGCGCTTCGCAGATGACTGCCACACATTCTTCCACTGTCTGCTTAATCAATTGTGTGTGACTCTCTGATGCATCATTGTCAGGGGCACCCTCTTGCCTTTGCACATAAGTGTCCTGCATCTAGGCCAACTTCCCCTCGATCATGGCGGTGACGATGAATGCTTCCTCAAGCCAAGGTTGGATGCATGATTTAAGCCCTACTTCTTTCTGGCATGTGGTGTCCACCTATTCTTTCAAAGCCTGGACCTCCCTCATCTTGGCCAATCGTTGAGTAAGGGCGACCGTCTGCGCAGTCCCCCGGACATTGTCATAGGCCTGTTGCAATTCCCACGCTTCTGTCTCTAACTGCTATAGCATTGGGTCCTCCTACAGTGAAGTGAGCATGAAGAGGGACTGGTCCAACAATCCCATGCAGTCCTGTACAATGTGCTCTATCTCTTTCAACCCCGATTGAATGGCATGGTGGCGCCGCAGTTTGACTTCAAGGAGTGTTGAGGGTTGTGCCTTTAGTCGCAGCTCTATGATCTGCAAGTTCAGCTCCAACCGAACCTTCGCAGCCTCCTCCTAGGTCCTACAGACTCCAGTTTCCAGTTGTTGAATCTTTTCCACGATGGGGAGTGCCGCCAACACGGCCAACTCTGGGATGCTCTTAAGGCTTCTTCCACGGCTTGTTCTAATTGCTATGGGGTAAAATGCATGGTGTATGGAGAATGAAAACTACCCTCAAAGGCATTCCTGGTACCTTTGATAGACTGTAAGATTATCTGCAGAAGCTATGAAATTATACACATATTCATCTATCAAATATCAATTAACCAAGTATGGAAAGAGTGTTTACCTCAAATCTCCTTCTAAATTTGTTTGGAGATCTCAATGCAACCAAGAAGAACTCCTGCAAAAGCTGTCTCGAAGACAATTCCTACAAAAAGGAAAGGCAAACACAATCACAACATACAATCTAGAAAACTAATATAAGAATGCACAATGAACATATATTTGTATACAACTTAATCTACTCAACTCGACAAGTATCAAAATGAACAACTCAATGAACAATGTTACCAACACTATGGAGTAGGGAACACAACTATAGTTCTGTATTTATAATGGAAGAATGATTACAACCATCCATTGTATCAACCTTCCCATCCCCCTTCTTCCTCTCTCTCTCTCTCTCTTTCAGCTCACTTCTTCAAGTGTATGATAGTTCACAACTGCTTAGTGGGCTATCCTTTCAAATGCTCTGACCCCTTTCACAATGGCCCTCTCACTGCTTATGTAGCAATCAAGTTAGGGCTGCCAAGCTCCTTCTAGAGTTCATTAGGGCAAAAGAAATGAACCTGCCTCTTATTCCAGCTCTTTCCCTTTTGCCTTCCTTTTCAAATTGGAATTTCCCAAAATAGATTGATTTTTGGGACTTTCCCTGCTTTTCTTGAGAAAAACTAGGGATAAATATCTAGATATTTGTGAGGGAATTTATTGGATTGTCCCTTTGAACATCTCTTAGTTTCACTAACTCTCCCCCTGGTCTAACAACTTGAGTTAGCAGGGTGACTAATGCTCCTCTATGCTTGGTAACAAGCTTTATAAAGTAGGTTAGCAGTGCAAAACTAGCGTTAGTGTGGATTCAAGGCCTGCAATTTTGGTGTTTGCTTCAGTCATGCTATCTTTCACCTCTGAGTTGATAAGAAGGTCGTTTTGTCCTATAACAGATGCCCCCTAAAGTGTGAGATCAGAGGGAGAGACAATGGCCAAAATACTTTAGTAAAACTGTAATTTTCTATCAAAAGTTTTTAGAGAGAAAAGCTTTAGGCGAAAAGGGAAAACCTGATACAACAACATACATATATATAAGCTGCTAAAATCATGTCTTGAGTCAGGCATTCCCATGCTTAGTAGCTACGTCAGAGTAATTTTCTCTTCTGACATATAACAATGTCAGCCGCCAATAAGCATAGAGCGGATCCAATGTCATAATAGATCATCCTGAAATAGTTGTCTCCGAAGAACAAATATCCACAGCTTGGGAGAGGAAACAAGGCTGAATGATGCAAGCCTCTACCCAAGGTCTTGATTTCCGCTTCACCAAACAGCATAGATCGGTACATGTGATAAGATGTGTTGACGTCGAACATGCACGAAATCATCTGATTACCAGTAAATAATGGAGACCATTAACAGATGCGAGGAAGGCCACCGATAATGGTGATGGTCTCCAAGATGCACAGTGCAAACTAACGAGTGTGAAAGATTTCTTTGTCATTGAACTTTCGTAGAATCGCTTAGCCAAGAGTCAATAATGAAAACCCCTGATCAAACACAAGGTAACCTACCACTAATGTCTGCAGGTACCAAGGCACTGAATGTGTTTCTGGGTTATCTTCCTAGATAGAGTGTTGAAGTCAATAGGAAGAAACCTGTCGAAAGGTAGGCAATGATGTGTCATACATCAGTTGACACGAAACCAGAGAAGAATGATTTTGTTTTTTGAGGAATCTTTTGAGAATTTGGGTCTAAATAATGGAGGGAATGATGAAAGGATATGTATGATCAGTTGATAGAGGAAACAAATGGGAACTCTTGAACAATAGAAGGCATGAAAATGGTTTTAACCAGATAGCGCTAGACTCATGAGCACTACAAAGTGTTAGGATAAAGAGATGCAATTACATCAGGGCATATAGGCTAAAACTCATAGGTTGGTAGGGTTCATACTGAGAGGCCATCAAAATGAAGGTTTATTTGAGGGAGTGCCATGTTCAAGGGAATGATTTCTGCTAAACCACGCTTTCAAATATGGAATACAGATGTGTTACCTACTTTCCCTGTTTGATTTTTTAATGAGTCTAGATGGGTAAACTCATCGACCTTTTCATGTTTAAAGAGTATGAAAAGGATCACAAAAACAACCACTCTTTTCCCTATATGATTTGTTTAATGAGACCAGACAGGAAAACTCGTCGATTTTTTCATGTTTTAAGAGTCTGAAAAGTATCATAAAAAGAATGACTCTATATCTTGTCTGTGTAATTTAAAGATTCCAGAATAGATAACTCAGTGGTCTTTTCATGTTTAGAGAGTCTGAAAAGATCGTAAAGCGAGACTCCATGGTGGTCCCGTTGTCATAGTTGTTAACCGGGAGTGAAAAAAGATTAATAGTATACCCGGATCAGTTACTTTTCCGTCTTTTAATCTATTAAACCCAAAAAAAGAGAAAACATTTTCCAATAGATGTCGACCTCATTTTGTTACGAGTACGAGGTTATAGACTAAAAATGTTTTTCGTCGTTAATTTTAATGAGTCACGCGACGAAAAAATCAATACCTTCATCAAAATTTTTAATGAGTCAAATGAAGAAAACTCAAGGTATCTTTTTCAATTAAGTGAGCGAGAAAAAGAGGGAAAAGAATGGCTCATCCCTTCTTCATAGTTTTACGAGCTCGAAGGAGGGGAAAAACTCAAGGATTTTTCGATTTAAGAGCGAGAAATGGTCCTAAAAAGAAAGTGTTCTTGCTGCTACCATATATATTAACGAGCTTGGTAACAAAAACCTGGGATTTTTCAGTTTTAACGAGCAAGAAAACTACCTAAAAGAATGCTCAGGTCATCTTTATGAAGTTTAACAAGCCGAAAGACATAGCTCAGGATTGTTTTGGTTTTTAAAGAGTGAGAAAAACACACCTAAAAAGAATGCTCCTTTGGTCTTTTTCTATTTTAATAAGCTGGAAAAAGATCAAAAAAGAGTTGCTCAGAGCATCATTGCATGTATTTAATGACCATAATGATGAAACTTGGAGATGTTTATATTTCTTAAAGAGCAGTAAAATATCACAAAAAGTTCTATGACTATCGTTGCATAGATTTAACGAGCTTAATGATAAAAACTGGGAGATGTTTATAGTTTTTTGAAGAGCAATAAAATATATGAAAAAGTGCTCTATTCATCTTTGTAGTTGTTTAAGGAGCCCAAATAAGGAGACTCGAGGTTTTTTAGATTAACGAGCATGAAAAATACCATAAAAATAACACTCGATCCTTCTTGATCTCATGCTTGACAATAGAAGGGTCTATGCCATGCATTTCCTCATAAGAGCAAGGGAAAACATCACAAAAATCCTTAGCAGGGCAGGTGAAGCTCACAATTTCCTCAGGATTGTGATTGGCTCCAATCTGTATGTTTTCCACGATGCCTGTCATGACAAAAATATTGAGGAGCAATGTTTTTGAAATATTGCCCCTATTACCTTCCGAGTCCAAATGTTGGATAGTCGTATACAGTGAGGAAATGATTCATGTGCATCAGATGGCAAGATTTGAAGAGGCATCATGTCTGAATCAGATATCGAAACATGATAGTGAGAATCCTCCCAAGGTTGCTCTTCTAACCTTGTAATCTCTCTAATACCTTCGTCTATCAGTAGGACTTGATTGAGTGGATTGAAAGAAAGAGCAGTTATCAGAGGGGCAGTGGTACCATTGGCCGAAACCAAAGTGACAGGAGATTCAGATGCAAATTGAATGGTTTGGTAGGCTGATTCAACTGGTGACAGTGACATTTTCTCTCCGTATGTGTCAATGTTTGAAGGAGCGGTAGGATCCATGGATTGGTATTTTCATGAGGAATAGATGAAATCACATTGACCATCTGTGAACCCTGCAGTGGCTGAAGAGGGAAGCAACCCATGAGGGAAGAAGCCTTTAGTAGACTGGTACCTACACTTACGTAACTGTCAGTTCCACCTCCTACTAGGGGTATGGAGCCACTTGGTAATGGTGAATAATCAGGAGTACAGAAAGACAATTGATCTAATGTAATAACCTTTCCATCCAATGGAAATTGGATGATGTGAAAGATAGTAGATACGACGATCATCATGGCATATGTCCCACTGCGACCTAGTAAGATATTATAGTCGAGTTTTTAGTCTAAGACTTCTACGTCCATCGTTACCATTTTCCCAGCCAAAGTGATGGGAAAACTAGCTAGGTATCCTTTTGGGACAAAGGTGTGGCCATTGAAAGCTTTAAGGGAGTTCGATGGTGAGGATAAGGTTGGGGAACCCAGGGCGAGCCAATATGACGTAGGTAGAGGCACCTTCGTCGATGACAGTTCTGTGTATACCTTTACCTTTCGAAGTTATATGCACTTGGAATGCAAGCTAGTGAGAAAGGGGAGGTTTACACTTGTCCATGTCAAAAATAGCAAGCATGGAATCCATAGGGTCAATACCTCCAATAACTGAAAGCAAAGCTTTCTGTTGGGTGGGGTATGTTTGTAATACTTCAGGCACCGACATAGCCGACGATGCTTGCGCCAAATCCTCTATGATGTTGTAGTGTTGGGTGACACATGCAGATGTGTTGTGCGTTGCGTGTCGAAGTGCCCCTTTTGGGGGTCGAATTACAAAGTCCTCAACCGACCTTTCGATATGAAAATCGTTGGGCAACGATGGGTTTTGACCTGAGGATGGTTATGTTGTAGGAGCGACAGGAGCTACATAATATTTGGCTCTTGTGGCAAGTTCTACCATTTCAAATGTGAAAATGGTAGAGGATCCTTCACCAGTTGAAGGATGTTGTGAACCATCTGTTACACTAAAAAATGTCACCTTGACTACTTACAGTTAGTATGGCTCAAATCAACAGTCATGCTACCCTCTTAGGCAAGTCTCATGCCTCTGTTATCCATCTCAAACTCAAAGAAGAGAGAAAGTCTTGTAAAAACTATGTTTATCTCTGGGGTCGCAGGTTCTCTCTAGCCTTACCTGCGGGGACGCTGACCATGTTCACAAAATCTGCGTCCATGGACGCTCTGTATGTTAAGGGGCAGGTGCGTCCCTCTGTAAAAGGCAAAATGCGCGAGTTTTATCTTGAAAAAGTTACTTGTGGTTACTTCTAGAACATTCTAGAGGTCGGTTTGATGAAATGGATGCGCCTCCAGTTGGTTCATGTATCTCTATTAAGGGGGAACTTATCCCATCAATAAGGGAGCTATCCCACCCATAGAGGGGGATGATCCCATTGATAGTGGACCTGAATAACCTCTTTACAGCACTATAAATAAAGGCATTGAGCCAGAAGGAGGGGAGGTTGGAGCTATACATTTTCTTTGGGTAAATGCTGCAGGATTTAGGTCTTCCATTAGAGCCTTTGTGAGGAGAGATTGTCTTCACTTGATTCTACTTGGGAGAGGGTGAGCTTTGTCAAAGTAGAGGAAAACCCTTGATGGACCCTGGGAGGAACTTGCACAACACCAAGGCCAGGTTGTAAGAGTTTCTTTGTTTCGTTATTAATACAAACTGGTTTATTTTTCTCAATAGCTTGTGTTAATGAGTTATTTCATGTGTTCCTTGGTCTGCATGTTGAATATATGTTTTATTATATGAAATGCAAGTGCTTGGTAATTGTTTGATTGTTTGTGGTTGCAGGAATTGACTTGAAGGAGGAGCTCATCCGGATCGTCAAGAACGGACTTCAACAACAGCGTTTTGGAATAGGGTAAGCCTAAACACTTGTAGTTTTCATGTTGTAAAAGGTGTATTTAGAGAAAGATCACTCCATTTTGTCTTGTTTGTCATTAGAATGTCTTAGACTTCTAGGAAGGTCAGTCGTGTCCGCACCCTTGACAGATTCCGTGTGACAAATTGGCGACTCCGCTGGGGAATCCATTAATGAGAGAGTCTTTTCCTTTATATGAACTTTGCTTTGAGAAAATCATTTTTATTTTCTGGTTTTTGACTGTGAGAATTAGTATTTGGGTGGCTTAGCTGTAGCTTTAGTTGGCTTTAGTTTTTCTTCCTTTTTCCAGAAAGACGCAGTCTCTGTGTGCTGCACAGTGCGTCCTTGGACGCGCTGTTGTCGACTGCACAGTGCGGGGTCGCACCTGTGACAACTGCTGGCCTGCGTCTTCCTGTAAAAGTTAAGAAAATTCCATTTTTGCCTTAAATTACTTTTAGATTTTGTTTTTTCTTAGTGTTTTCTGCCCAGATCCTTTAGTACCCTGTCAAGAATTCTTACCTGAACTGGTTTTGTGAGCTTTGAGTGTTTTAGTGGTTTTCAACGAAGTTTAGACCTAGGGTTTGATTTTTGGAAAGGCTTTGTAGTAACTTTGAGCTTAGAAAGTTGTCCAGCCTTAGATATCTCTGGTTAGTCAACCTTCTTAGAAGTTGAGCCTGCCGTAAAGTCTCCTTGTTTGAGCAACTTGTCATTTGAGTTGTTTTGGGTCAAATTTCGAATTGCTTGTTTTTAAAGTATTGATTTCCATTTTCAAAAAGGACAAAAAGATTAGAATTTTGTTTTGACTAGTTTTTGGTTCTGCAATAAGCTAGTCCTTGATTTGATTGTGATCAAGTAAAACACCTTAGAAATAATCATTGTTAGTTTTGGCCTCGTTAAGATTGCTTAGAGTAAATTTGCCTTTAGTTTGCTTATGAGTGCATTTTCATAGATTTTAAGAGTTGTTAAGATTGATTTTTGGTTATATTAGATTTATTTGCTTTATTAAAAGAAAAATACAAAAACATCTTCTTAAAAGTCTTGTTTCAAGTAGCTTTTTGTTTTCAAAAGAAGAAAAGAGTTTTTTCGTGCATGTAAAGAGAAGTTATGTTTTTATGCTTGGAAAAGAAAAACGAATTGTTTCTTTGATTGTCTTCAATTAAGAAGTTGCTTTTATAAGGATTGCATTCTCTCAACTTTTTAGTTAAGCAATTCATCGAAAAAGTAAAGTAGTGGATAAATCATTTTAGGTGCATTTTGTAGTGGTTTCGAGTCGAGTCAACACACCACTAGTTTCACTTCCATCACCTTTTGACTTAAGAAACAACCTTAAAAGTAACGCTTAAATTAAAATCAATCTAGTAATCTTTATTTTTCTAGGGCTCTGAAGCACCAACATAGCTTAGGCTAGGGTCTTGGAGTAGGTGAGTACTTAACTCTCCAAGACTACAAAACCAAACAGATAGTCTATCTTGAGTAGAACAAATCCAATTGTTTCAGTTACATTCTGGGAAAGCTCCTCTTAAAGGAGAAACACGAGCTCGTGTCCGAACCAGTGAGGGGATCATTCCTCCCTCGTTGGGAACGACGCCAGGCAGTACGTATTACAAACGGTAAACCTCGGATTAACCATTGTCGAGGAGCCAGGGGTCACTTATCGGTAAACCTTGGATTGTTGTCAAGGAGCCGGTAAGGGGATTGGAGCTTGCTACTCTGCCCTTGCGTGCTGTCGGAGTTTAGACTGTTCCCCCAGGTGTAATTGTTGTGATTGGTAACCTTAGTGGCCATAATATCTAGGATTCTACCCAAGGTGACGGTGGAGGGAAGGTCCCACTGTACCTGGAGCAGACGTCGGTTATACTCACTTGGATTTTCTGGGGGGTTCGCTTCACTTCGAGACGGTTAAAGTGGAGGAACTTGGTCCAGTCTATTCATTAAGCAGGTTGCCGGGGTAACTGTTCCACCCACTATTTCTGTACTGAATCCTGCGAGGTTGGGCCTAATCACCAACTAGCGCTTTTGGTCCGGAAGACTACTGTTTGTGTGTGGTTTGACGCTCTAGATTATTTAGGCGTGTGCTTCAAATTTGATTGGTTCTTTAGAAGACTTTAGGTGGTTTGATTTGAAATTTTTTACTTTGTTTTCGTGTGTTGTAGTTAAAATCTTTAATTGTGGCGGAATTACCGAGAAGGTCCCGTCGTATTGCGGGCCAGTCTCCTGAAGTTGTATCTGTGGCCGAATTGTTGAGAAGATCCCGTGAACTTAGGGGTTCACCTCCTCGAGACGACCCCAGTTATTTAGAGGGTTTAAAGGTCCTTGTAACTCCTAGTGGCAGTAGAGTAGGTCACCTGAAGAAGGAGAATCTTCTTTGGTAGTCCATCCAGATTACCAAAGATTAGAAACAGGTTACAATCCCGAAGCTGTTACAGTTTCCGAGCTTGCTGGTAGTTTTTCATCTGCCAGTGAAACAGGCGAAGAACCTGAAATTTCAGAACCTGTTACTCCAACTCCTAGTGTTCCTGATTCACCAAGAATAGAAAGAATTATCACCGAAAATCTTCCTGTTGGATTAATTGCTATAGAAGAACTTGTTCCAGAGGAAGAAATAGGCGTTTCTGATTCTGAAGATCTAATTACCCTTGATCTAAGGGAGCGTGAATCCATCTTTTACAGTCCTCCTAGAAGTGAGTCTTGGTACCTTGCATTAACCAATTTTTTAGACAACTCAGTAGGTTTTTCTACACCTCGTACTCCGGTTCCACCTAGAGGAATTCATTCTCCTGTAAATATGTCTGGTCAGTCGTCTGTGTTTTCACAAAGTCCTGAATCATTTTTACATGGCGGTCCTTCTGTTCCTACTGGGTATCAGTCACTTTCTGGTACCTTTGCGGGAGCATCTCCTCAACCTGTTGATCATGGGTTATTAGTTGGAAACAGTGGTAATGTACCATTGAGTATAGGTGAAGTTTATATGATGTCAGGTTCAACTCCCATTAACCAACCTCAAGGTGGCCAATTACCGCCTGGGGGGCAACCTTCGTTAATGCCTGGGGGGCAACCTCAAGGTACTTCATTTGTGACTGGGGGGCAACCTCAAGGGTATCAACCCCAAGGGTATCAACCCCAGCCTCAATACGTACCCCAAAGTCAACCTCAGTATCAGTATCAACCTCAAGGATGGCAACCTCAAGGATGGCAACCCCAAGGGTATCAACCCCAAGGGTATCAACCTCAAGGATACCAACCTCAAGGTCAAGGTCAACCCCAGTATTCGTATTTACCTCAAGGTTATCAACCTACGGGTCAATACCCTGGTCAAGGTTATCAACCACCTCAAGGGCAATCATATGGGACTACACCTTACAGTTATCAACCCTATCCTCAATACGGCTATGGATCTCAGTATCCTCAACCTGTTACGAGTCAATACCCTGGAATGTTAACATGGGATCCGTCACAGGGTCAACAGATGTCGCAACCAAGTATACAGTCGGTACCTCAAGCAGGACAACCTGCAGTTCCTGGTCCACCCCAGCAACCGCAACCTGTCCAGTCAAGTGTTCAGACCCCTGTAACTTCTGTAGTTACTCAGCCGCCAATTGCACCGAGTACTCCACCTCACACGGCTGCAGCAACTACCGCTTCATCTACCATGCTTACATCTGGAGTATCGGCAGCTCCGGTTTCTACTGTCCCTGTAACCGTTCCTCAGACATCTGTACCGTTGTCTGGACCCACGGTTCAAACCACAGTCCAGATGCCTGCAGGTCAACCTGGTACAAGTACGGTTGTTACTACTCAACCTCAATTTGTTCAACCTCCGTACCAGGGACAGTATCAACCTGGTCAAGCTGCCCAACAACCGGTTTACCAGTATCAACCGTATCCTGGGTACAATTATCAACCACCTCAACAACCCCAGTACGGTCCGGTTAATCCTGGTTTTCCAGGAGGATATAATATCCCCAATGCGAATCCTGTTCCTAGTTATCCTGGATATCCTCCTCCTGGGGCTGGTATTGTGACTCAGAGTTTCCGAGATCCTAACCGGCAGTTACCATTTATTGCGACTTTAGATTTACCCGACTTGACGCGCCTAACGAACGATCCAATTCAATATCTTCCGTTCTGGCCGCCAATGCCAAATAAGTTGCCCAGCGATATACCCAAGTTCGAAGGTAAGTCTGGAGAGGATCCGTCTAATCACGTGATGACTTACCACCTCTGGTGTGCATCAAATTCCATCTCAGATGATTCTATCCGCTTACGTCTTTTCCAGCGTACACTCATTGGTCTCGCAGCCAAGTGGTACATTGAGTTGCCACGGGCTTCTTTTTACAACTTTAGCCAGTTAGCTACTTCATTCTTAACTCATTTTCAGTTACCAGTCAGATACGATAATGGTACAGAATTATTAACTTCGCTAAAACAATCGACATCCACGTACATTTCTGATCACATCCATGAGTGGAGACGTCGAAGGAGATTAGTGAAAGTTTTTATCCCGGACCAAATTTTAGCTGAATGGTTTGTAAAATCATTATTACCAAGAATTACTGAAGATGTAGCTAAGGCCGGCGTAGTTACTGAGGAGCAAGTCATTGCTCAGGCACAATACCTTGACTTAGTTTACACTCAGTCGGGTACGTTACACGAGAAAATTCCGGATCTTCCAAAGTCAAACCAAATCGCTGCTGCTCCTTCGGGATCTCATGCCGCTGATGGTATGATCGGTATCGTGACTACGAAGAGTAAGAAGAAGTCTTCCAAGACCTCCAATACTCCAATTATCACTTTGCCTGATTCTCCGACAGGAGAGTCTTCTCCTCCTGAACTTACCGCCGACATTCACGCTGTAGAGTCATCTACGGCCAAATCCAAAAACGGTGGAAAGAAGAAAGGAAAGAAGAAGGCTAAAGCAGACAAGGCTCCAAAGGAGAAAACGGAAAAGTCGGAAACTAATGACGAAAAGCGCAAACCTCGTTATCCTTGTCTCATTTGTGAAGAAGATCATTTTACGAGAGACTGCCCTCATCGGGCCGAGGTAGTGAAAATAGTTAAAGGTTCTCCGACTCCTGCTGTGTTAAAGAATCCATTCCCCGAGCAGGAAAATAAGATGATAGGTTCTTCTTCGAATGCCAGTGAAGAACCCATTTTGATGATGTCTCATGTCAGGATTGCGACTCGATCGCAAGATTATGGTAGTAAGGCTCCTGTTGATGGTAAAGAAGCAGAATCTTCTAACTCTAACCCATCAACCTCAGCTCCTGGTTCCGATCCACTACAGATCGAAAAACCTAACCCAGACTTAGTGATTAAGCCGCCCGCCAAGGGTGTACTTCGAAGGTCTGCTTTCAATCCACATGCGAGAGCAGCCCAGAATTACAACATTGTTGAAGACTTAGCTGTTTCACCTTCAGCAATGTCGGCACTCGAAGTGCTGCAATCATGTCCAGCGCAACGAAAATTGCTTTTGTCGGCTATTGGAGCTGTCGATGTTCAGGACCCGAACCTAATGATCTTTGATCTAGAAAGTAGTACACCGCGTCTCCCCCATCAAATGGCTTTCCAAATTCCAGTGATAGTCAAAAACAGGCCTATTCATCGGACTGTGATTGATGAGGGAGCTTCTACGTGTATTATGTCGATTCAATGTTGGAGATCGCTTGGTTCTCCTTCGTTGAACCAATCCCCCACCATCCTTAAGGCCTTTGATGGCCGTGGGTTCCGTCCGTTTGGTATTCTACAAGAATTGCCTATAGGGGTCGAAGGTAAAACCGTTAGTCTGGATGTGGAAGTGGTTGATGCCCCTCTAGACTACAACCTTCTTTTGGGTCGAAGTTGGTCATATGCTATGACAGCGGTCGTTTCATCGGTCTTCAGAGTCATTAAGTTTCCACATAACGGTAAGATCGTGACTATTGATCAGCTGACATACTTTTCATCCGACCCAACCTCTTTAGAAACTATCCAGCATGTTGGTAAAACGACAATCCCTTATAGGGACATTGGTGTAGGTTTAGTTAAGGATTCCGGTTTACTGGGAACTTTTCCTCTCCCTCCACTCAATGCAGACCCTTCGTTCGCAACAATTCATATGATCACGTCAGAAAACATTATTTATGATGATCCTTGGTATGTTCCCTCTGACTCTGAGCTAGACTCACTCGGTGATGTTATGCCGTTGAGTCCGTATGAGATTGCTTATGAAGCTCTTATGTCTTTTACCGACTTTCATTCAACCGACCAAATGAATGTGGTCAGTGAAGAGTCACTTTTCACCTCACCCTTAGAACGGATAACGTTTCCCGAAGAAGTGTCATCTGACGAACAACTTCGCGAAATCCTAAGTGTAGATGATCTACCATGGGACGATCTCCATCACAGATCTTCGTTTTTACCTAAGGATGATGCTTTGAAAATGATTTTTCATCTATCTTTACCGCTGAATATGTCAAAGACGCTCAGGATCCAACGAAACATTCTGATTCAGAGCTGAATTTAGGGAATATTTCTCGTACTATTCCCATTGATATTTCAGTGAAGCCCGGAATCAAGGAGAACATTCATATAGGTGCCGCATGTACTGACGAAGAAATTGAAACTTACAAGGCCCTATTCCAAGAATTCCGCGACGTGTTTGCCTGGTCCTACGAAGAAATGCCAGGAATCGATCCTGCCATTGTTGTTCATGAAATCAAAACCTACCCGGATGCTAAACCCATTCGGCAACGGTTGCGTCAGATTCACCCTCGAAAAGCAGCTGCAATCAAAGCCGAAGTCGAAAAGCTGTTGAAAGCAGGTTTCATTTATCCGATCCCGTTAACGGATTGGGTATCGAATATTGTTCCCGTCAATAAAAAACAAGGAACAATAAGAATCTGTATCGATTATAGGGATATCAATCGAGCTTGTCCAAAAGACAACTATCCTACGCCTTATATCGATCAAATTATTGATGATTGTGCCGGAAGTGAGATGTTTTCCTTCATGGATGGTTTCTCAGGTTATAATCAAATCAATATTCTACCTGCCGATCAACCAAAAACGGCATTCATTTGTCCATGGGGGACATTTGCTTATTGCAAATTACCTTTTGGCCTTAAGAATGCCGGTGCTACTTTTCAACGGGCCATGTCTTATGCATTTCATGACATCAAGCACATTGTGCAACCCTATCTCGATGATTTGCCTGCTCATTCTTTACACCGAGCTGATCACCTTGTCCACCTACGAGCAATCTTTATGAGGTGTAGGCATTATCGAATTCGGTTGAATCCCCACAAGTGTGTTTTCTGTATAGAAACAGGTCGATTGCTGGGATTTGTTGTTTCCAAAACCGGCATTCGCGTCGATCCCTCGAAAGTCGAGGCTATCATCCAATTGCCTCCTCCTTCGAGTTTGCGCCAACTCCAAAGTTTGCAAGGGAAAGCAAACTTTTTACGCCGATTCATCCCTAACTACGCCGAGGTCACTAAAGGTTTTACACGGTTGTTGAAACAGAACGTACAATTCTTTTGGGACGAGATTGCTCAACAATCTTTTGATGCACTGAAACACGCGTTGACCCATGCACCGTTATTGCATCCTCCCAACTACAACCAGGACTACTTCTTATACCTCGCAGCTTCGCATTCCACCATTGGAATGGTGTTAGTTCAAGAAGATGAATTCAAGGCAGAGCATGTGATATATTACCTTAGCAGAACCTTAAATCCAACTGAGTTAAAATATTCGCATGTGGAGAAATTGGCCCTGGCAGCCGTTCAAGCTGTCCAGCGTTTTCGTCACTACATTCTTCTCCGCAAAACTACTGTTATTTCGGATTGCAACCCTATGATTTATATCTTGACAAAACAACTGCTAGGGGGCAAGTACTCTAAATGGATCGTCATCCTGCAAGAGTTCGACTTGGAGTTTGAGAAGTCCAAGTCTAAGAAATCTTTAGTCTTCGCGGAATTGATGTGTGATTTCCCGAGTGCTGACACAGAGACTGTGGCAGAGGAGTCCATTGCGGACGAATCTTTGTTTCTTATTAGCACTGTAGATCCGTGGTATGGGGATATAATCATCTATCTCCAAACCCAAACCTTTCGGCCTGAAACTTCCAAGGAAAACCGTCGAAAAATTCGGTTTCAATCCCAGCAATACAGAATTATTGGAGATACACTTTATCGCCTGGGGGCAGACTTAGTTTTTCGACGTTGTTTAACTCACGATGAGGCTGAGAGAGTTTTGAATGATTGTCACTCTGGAGCATGTGGCGGTCATATGTCTGGGTATGCCACAGCTCAGAAGGTGTTGCGCGCTGGCTATTTCTGGCCGTCTATGTTTAAAGATTGTATCCTTGCCGTCAGAAAATGCCACAACTGTCAAGTGTTTGATCGCAAGATGCGCGCTCCACCTGCTCCTCTCCACCCTATAATTGCCGCTGGTCCATTCGCCAAATGGGGCATTGACTTTATTACTTGTAACCCTCACTCGGCCGGGGGGCATGCGTATATCATCCTTGCGGTTGATTATTTTACTAAGTGGGCCGAGGCGATGCCTACATTCGACGCAAGCGGCAAGACAGCTGCACTTTTCGTATTCAATCATATCATAACTAGGTTTGGTGTCCCACAAGCAATCATTACGGACCATGGAAGCCATTTTCGAAATGTCATGATGACTGAACTTACAAGCCAGCTTGGTTTGCGCCACGATAGCTCTACACCTTATTATCCGCAAGCCAACGGTTTGGTTGAGTCAATCAACAAAGTTCTAGTCGTCATGATTCGACGGATCATTGGTATCCATCGAACGAATTGGCATAACATGTTATTTTCGGCACTATGGGCATATCGAACTTCAGTGAAAAATTCAACAGGTTTCACCCCTTTTCAGCTAGTTTATGGCTTAGAAGCTGTGTTACCTATTGAGTGCGAAATCCCATCACTTCAAATGGCTGTCGAATTACTTCCAGCTACTTCCGAAGAGGAGAAACGGTTGTTATACTTAGCTAAATTAGATGAGACTCGACGTGACGCTACTTTAGCTATCGAGACTCACGCGAAACGAATGAAAGCTCAGTACGATAAAAATGTAACCCCTCGAAGTTTTTCGGAAGGAGACCTAGTACTATTATATGATCAAGCAAACGATAAGCTAGGTGCTGGAAAATTCGTTCCCATGTGGCATGGGCCCTACATTGTAAAGCGAAAGCTAGCAAAAGGGGCTTATGAGTTAGTTGATTTTGATGGGGACTCTTTGGGCAAACCCAGAAATGGACTTTACCTAAAGAGGTATTATGCTTAAAATGGTGGATGGAGAAATTTTTAGATAGGTTAGATTTCCTTTCTAGCTAGCAAGTGTGTTAGTTTAGTCAGTGTGCTTAGCTTAGCAAGTGTGGTTTTTCGTCATTATTTTGGCTCATCTTGGTTTTACTCTTGATATTGTAGATGTCGACGCCTCTCCAAACATACATTGGATTTGCTGATGGTGCTTGTCGTAGTACACGGAATATCTCTTCCGCAGCTTGGGTTATCTATTCGCCCTCTGACGAGTTAGTTTCTATGCATGGGGTAAGCCTCGGTCAAACAACGAATAACATTGCAGAATACAGTGCAGTGGTTGAATTATTATCCGAATCTATTTCATTTGGAATTCGACGTTTGATAGTGAGGTTAGATTCTGAACTTGTTGTATTACAGCTTAATAGAGTTTATGCCATTAGAAATCCTGTGTTATTAAGGTTGTTTTTGAGAGTGCGTCTCTTGGAACGTGAATTTGATTACATTGAATATCAACATATTCCAAGGTCTTTGAATACATTAGCAGATGCAATTGCTTCTCAAGTGTTGGACAGACATTTATAATAATCATGCAAGTAAATTTAAAGACATTTCATCATACATGTTAAACAAGATAAGCCGATAATAGTGATATATAGATATAGATAGAAGTGTGTCCAAAAATATATACATCGTCTTCGATCATAGGTTTAACACACCTTATGATCGGCAAAATGATAGTGCAAAAAGTCAAAAATGTCACATGTGACTACAAAAGTGACTAGTCAATCACTGGTGGTGCTCTCTGTACGACACCACTGCGCGGGCTATCTTGCGCAGAAATCTCCTAAACGGTCCAGGGACTGCAACCACGAAGCGCTGAAGCCTCATTGGAATGTCATCCATAGTAGTCTCAGGTATATCTGCCGTGAGACGCTCTAGATCATGCTCCAAATCGGCTAGTACTTCTGCTGTCGCATCCTGTAAGGCCGGTGCCGGTGCAGCTGGATGTCGTCTGTCGTAAGGCCGGAGATTGGCTGGACGCTGTGGTCCAACATCTGCATTTTTAAAATTTTACTGTTACTTTGAGACGATATATATGAAAAATAAAAAATACATAATTAGAAAACTTGTGAAAATGAAAGTACCTCTGTCATCCCATTGTTCTCCCTGTGGAAGAACCATGTCCGGATCACCTCTGAAATCCATTCCGGCATATGGAAAGTCTTGTATCACAAAAAGCTGGCCCTCTAGCCAGTCGAAGTAACTGTCTGAGAATCGAACCACTGCAGCACCCTCGTCAGGATGCCGGGCCATCACCGCAACCCATCGAACAAGCTTTGGCTCCCGAGGACCCAAGTCATCAACAGTGAGTTGCTGAGGGATCAGCATAGGAACTCTCTCCAAGGCAAAGCTCACGACTAGAGGCCCATATCCAAAAGTCTTTAGTCGTCCGTTCTTTGCCTTGGTTAGTTGGCTCTTCATATGAGCCGACACAGCTTCGCACCAGTTGAAGATGGTGCCTTGGTAACAGTCAACTGCCATCCGCATTTGGGATCCGGAAGCAATGTGCAAGGCGGCCGCGCCACAAATCCTAGTGACCGTAAATGCAATAACTCTAAGTTCCGCCAGAGCGATGTGCTTTATCTCCACGCCCTTTTTATGGCGAGTCCCTGGTCTGCACCACTCCTCGCGGAGATCATCAAGGGATTGGCCACCCGGCCTGGTCCCCGCAAGGTTGAGTTGCTCACCTCTGTTTGGCAAGCCAGTGAGAAAGTATACATCCGAGGGCTCTATCTCGAGCTGGTGCCCTCCAATGTAAAAGCATTGATCTTGAACGTTCCATCGCTCAACTAGCCATTCCAAAAATCTTACCTGGCCCCTCATGCCCGGTATGGTCCAATATTTGTACAATCCACATGTTCTTAAGGCATCCAGAGAAGGTTGGTGGTTAATCGCAGCTTCATCGTCTTCTACGTGCTCTCTCTCTCTCCAGTCTAACATGTTTTGGCCCTGCACATCAAAAGAGTCAATTAGAAATTAATTTGAGAAAATTTGGTGGTTTTTTGAGAGAGTTAGGGTTTTGAAATGCGCCCTTTGCGGAAGACGCACCCCGGCTTTTTAGCACAGGGCGTCCGGACGCAGCTCGCCTGAAGGCGGACTGCGTCCCCAGACCTTTTTCCCGTGTGAGAAAAAGTCGGGGGACGCGGCTCACCCGAAGGGCACCTGCGTCCGCCGAGGGGCGCATTTTGAACCCAAAACCCCCCCAAAAAATGAAACAGAGACCAAAAACAAAAAACTAAACGGATAAAAATGAAGAGTGGGATGTGTAAAATACCTCGGTGAAGCGGCGTTCGATTCCGACGGTCAGATTTTCCGCAGCAACCACGGGAAGTTTCTTGTCAAAAGCTCCTTTTTCAACCTCAACAGTGAAACGGTAAAAATGACATGGTAAAAGGTCTTTTTATAGGTTTTTTGGATGAATTAGTTCATTTTTTACCATGAAAAGATGTTTTCAAATGTATTTTTGCCTATTTTAAACAGGTATGAGTAATGTGTCGCTTTTGTGCAGGACGAAGGGATTTCAAGGGAAATTGTAATTTTTCACAAACAAAATTTCAGAGTCATCTTTTAAGCCCTTTTCTGACTCCTAAAACATGAAAAGATCGCCGAGTGTTTCTTTTTCACTCGTTAAAACGGAATTAAAAGACGGTCCCCTTTTAGCTCTTTTCTGACCGTAAAATCAGGAAAAGATTGCCGGGTTTTTGTCGTTTCAAACTCGATAAGGAAATAAAACGACGTGTCTTTGATCGCTTTTTACTTTTCAGGTCAACGATACTATTATGAAAGTACTCCTTGGTCGCAAGATCAAGCGGTTCCCCCAGGTATTATTTTATACTTTTTCGGGCTTGAGGGACACAAATATACGAAAAAGTTCAACGTGGAGTTTCCTTAAGTTTTTCAGACTCTCTAAAATTGAAAAACGCCGAGTTTCTCCTATACTGGGCTCGTTAAACTTTTACAGTAAAGGACCTGTTCAATTACAAACAGGAACGAACCACTCCTTCCTAGGGTTCGCATTTAAACTAGGTTGGACTCGTCCGAAGGATGAGCTTATAATCAAGCATATGTTATCCTCCTCAAGCTTGTTAAAAATAAAGAGGTACTTGCCAGAAATGGTGGGGGAAAAAGAGAAGAATGAACCTATTTGTCACCTTTTGCCTCAGAAGAAACTTTATTACCGCTCTTGAACACGACACTTTTCATTCACCTGGGTTGGGAAATCTTTTACCTCACAGTTGACTAAATCACTTTGAAAATCTTTAACCGGGTTCAGGGATCAACTTTGAGTTATTCGTCACCAAACCATCTGTTGTGTCGTTATGTGTTCAAGAGGTCTGCAAGCAAAACTTTCATCTGCAAAATACTTGTCATCCATTGACCATCCCTGAGTCAGTCCTTACAGCAACATTTCTTCAACTTGAACAATGATTTCGTGTTGCAGGCTTGCCTGCAACGGGTCGCTTTCTATCGACATCGACACATTATCTAGAAAGATGACTTAGGAATCGACAGTACCTTGAAGTCTGCATGCATCAATGGCAGGTTTCTCGCCTTTGACGTCAGTTTACATCATTGACTTTCGATCAAAGGATTCCGTGAAGTGTTCGACATCAAAACATCTATTCACATTTCACGGGTTGTGCTTGGTACTTTGAGGACCATTGACATTACTGGTGGTTTCTCTCACGCTTGTTAACAGTTTACATCATTGACTGGTAATCAAGTGGTTTCTACCATGTTCGACATCGAATCATTTAATCACATGGCTAGAATCGTACCAATTCGGGAAGTAGAAGTGAAGACCCTGGATCTAGTTTCTACCATCCAGGCTGCGAGGAGTTTTGTATTCATTATCTATGTAGACTAATCATAAACAGATGGCTGCGTCCATACTGTGTCTACAAAAGTCTATAAAAATGATGTACTGCAAGATCATTCCTGTATCAGAATAGTTAGTCCATTAGTTAAAGTTTTGAATCTGAGTATGGGAATGCCTACCTCAGTGATGATATAATCTTATCCATGTATTTTGTGTTGAAAATTGCAGGTTCCAACCAGGCCATCCACAAGGCAATCCTTGAAATGATAAAGCGCTTCACCCTTCCTAGAATTACAAAACCCTATTCTATTCCAGGCTTCGCACTTTAGGGGGCAATCTGTTACACTAAAAAATGTCACCTTGACTACTTACAGTTAGTATGGCTCAAATCAACAGTCATGCTACCCTCTTAGGCAAGTCTCATGCCTCTGTTATCCATCTCAAACTCAAAGAAGAGAGAAAGTCTTGTAAAAACTATGTTTATCTCTGGGGTCGCAGGTTCTCTCTAGCCTTACCTGCGGGGACGCTGACCATGTTCACAAAATCTGCGTCCATGGACGCTCTGTATGTTAAGGGACAGGTGCGTCCCTCTGTAAAAGGCAAAATGCGCGAGTTTTATCTTGAAAAAGTTACTTGTGGTTACTTCTAGAACATTCTAGAGGTCGGTTTGATGAAATGGATGCGCCTCCAGTTGGTTCATGTATCTCTATTAAGGGGGAACTTATCCCATCAATAAGGGAGCTATCCCACCCATAGAGGGGGATGATCCCATTGATAGTGGACCTGAATAACCTCTTTACAGCACTATAAATAAAGGCATTGAGCCAGAAGGAGGGGAGGTTGGAGCTATACATTTTCTTTGGGTAAATGCTGCAGGATTTAGGTCTTCCATTAGAGCCTTTGTGAGGAGAGATTGTCTTCACTTGATTCTACTTGGGAGAGGGTGAGCTTTGTCAAAGTAGAGGAAAACCCTTGATGGACCCTGGGAGGAACTTGCACAACACCAAGGCCAGGTTGTAAGAGTTTCTTTGTTTCGTTATTAATACAAACTGGTTTATTTTTCTCAATAGCTTGTGTTAATGAGTTATTTCATGTGTTCCTTGGTCTGCATGTTGAATATATGTTTTATTATATGAAATGCAAGTGCTTGGTAATTGTTTGATTGTTTGTGGTTGCAGGAATTGACTTGAAGGAGGAGCTCATCCAGATCGTCAAGAACGGACTTCAACAACAGCGTTTTGGAATAGGGTAAGCCTAAACACTTGTAGTTTTCATGTTGTAAAAGGTGTATTTAGAGAAAGATCATTCCATTTTGTCTTGTTTGTCATTAGAATGTCTTAGACTTCTAGGAAGGTCAGTCGTGTCCGCACCCTTGACAGATTCCGTGTGACACCATCGTTGCCCCCTAGCATGGGTTGTTGTTGGTTTGCAATAAGATTTTGTTGCTGTTGAGTGGGAAAAAGATTCCTAAGGAAAACAAGGGTCCTACCAGTATCACTTTTGGCAAGGTAATCTTTGCATTCTTGAAGACGCAGACAACACCAGGTTACGTGGTCTTCAGCACAAATTTTGCAAGCAAATCTGGCAGGTGTATCCTTTTCATCACCAGTAGGCGCAGCGGCCTTCTGTTTTGGGTTGGGCTGCTTGGGTGACTGCTCTTCAGAAGGAGCAGTCTTTCTCTTATTCTTCTTTTTCTTACCACTGGGATTTTTTGTAGACTGCATAGAGTTTATCGCAGTGGCAGGAAGAGTAGTCGTATTGGTAGAGGGGTCCACTGCCATCTTGATAATGGAACCACTAATTTGATTTACAGTGACCCGAGAGGTTGCGCTGACATTCTCATTGGCGTGCACTTTGGGGTTCTAAGTGGTGGAAGCATTGGGGTTACCAAGAGCATGGGGGATTATGTCATCAAGAGTGCCAGACTATGAATAAATCAAATCTAAGTGCTGGGCACGACGTATGGATTGGTCTTCTATGAACGCACCACCTAGAGCAACATCTCTAACAATTTGCGAAAGTTTGGACCTACAAAACAAGTTTGTTAAGAGAAAATCTGGGATGGGAGCTTTAACTAACCTCTTCCTACATCTCCCTTCATGAATATGATCAGAGATGTGGGTGGCGGTATCTTGACAAAATGAAGTAAGGAGCTCTGTCCCAGACTCATAGTGGATAGGTAACTTGAAGTGCTTTAGGAATTCCATGGCTAAAGCGTCAAAGGTATTTACTGACGTGCGTGGTAACTCAATACACCATTTCGATGCATTGCTAGTGAGGGTGCAGGGAAGAAGATGCAACCGAACACTATCATCCACCATAGAGTTAGAAACACACCAGAGATGGTAGGTGGTGATATGGGTGCCAGGATCCTCCATTTGTTTTCCATCAAACTTTGGGATGTCTATTGGTATCTTATGCAGGATCAATGGCCATTGTAAGTAGTGGTAGATGGGGTCGTTTGTCAGCTTGTATAAGTCAAGAATATCCAACGTTGCCAAAAAATGCAGAGAGTTAGGTGCCCCCGACTCGGACCATGCTGATGACAGATGACCTGAGGATTTTTGTGCTCCTCCCATCATTTGGTTCCCCATAGTGTACATGGGTTGCATGGTGTAGCAATTTCTTTGTGGTATGGTGTTGTAGAGTGGATTTCCATGAGGATTTTGATACTGGGGTATGAAATTGCCCCCAGTATAAGTGGTGCCCCTTTGACTCATTTGAGTCGATGAGTAGGGTGCCCCCATGGATTGGTTGGGAACCCCTTGTGGATTCCCAATCGACACAGGACTCACCATTTAGCTTTGATTGATAGAGGGAACACTCATGACAATTAGCGACTGTCCATGCATGCCTGAGAATGGAAGGGGAACTATCACATTCCCTACCAGCATGTGCATATTGGGAACCCCCCCAAATATTTGAATCTAGGGGTTGGAACTGTACATTGGTGGCTGACCGTGTTGTTGGTAAACGGGAACCGCGCCCATAGTGCCGCATTGAGTGTTATATGGAGAACTGTATGTGGCACTTGTCGAAGGTATGCATTGTGGCACCATAGGAGTGGAACCTGGCATCTGCTGGGTTCCACTTATAGAGGGTGTTATGTGAGTTGTCGTACCCGGGAAAAACAAGATAACGGGATTCCACATTACCGGTGTTGTGATGACTATCGACTGGGGAAGTGGTAGAGGACCAACAGTGTCTCTAAAATTCCATAACCCAATGAGTCGTCGACTAGATAGATGGGAAAGTTCCACCTACTAAAGAGGGAAGTACAAGTATTACGGGAACCACGATAGGGTCCGACGGATTTGTGAGCGGAGTGTTAAAGTGAGGAAGAAATCCTTCCATGAAGAAATCCTCCAGCAAACTTGAATCCTCAGTCATCCACACAAATCTCGTGTGATATTTAGGAGACTGATTCCTCGAAGATGAGGAATTCGAGTCAGTGGACCTCGACAGATCTTCCACAATGGGTGTAGGAAGTCCTAACAATCGTCTAGAGTGACGATGAGGGCCAAATGTAGCCACGGTGACCGTTAAGTTTTATCAAATAAATTTTAATGTGATATTCATTAAAGTCTCAAAAATGATAGCACTTAGATACCTAAAAATAAAAAAAATCCACTAAATATATCAATCAGCAAATAGAGGGAAAGTACCTCATCTGATAAGCACCGATCACTGGAGATGAAACCCAGTATCTCAATGAATAACATAGAAGTATGGCCAATTGTACGGTTACAGTTACTCTAGAGCTTCGCCCGAACCTCAGATTTAGGGGCCAAGTACTCTCGTGAAGATGAGCACCCTCACAAACTGAACACAGAGTAGATCCATGTGTGTTAGGTACTAGGACAACCCGTCCTAGTCACCTTGTGTAAGTACCTAGAAGTTTTGGCCACCAGAGATACCTCAAATCACAGATATTTCAAGGTGGGACATAGTCATAGACAACATGCTGTGTGGGAAAGAAACCTGAGTCCCTGACTCAGTTCTAAAATCCCTGAAGGGACCCCCAGTACACAGAATTCCCAAAGGATTTGTAGGAGAAGGTGAGCTACCTTCAATTACAGTCCGATGTTGTCTCATATTTCACTCCATTGTTAATGGAGTGGTCCTGGTAATTTGAGTGTAGAAGGATTTTTTGCTCATTAACGACACTAGTTTTGGTTTTCAACCTTGGGCAGTTCACTCACATGCTTATCCCAAGATCCTAGCCTAGCTAATGTTGGTTTTCTCAAATGAGTATCTGATTGATTTTAATGTAAATTTTTAAGTTTACTTGATTATTTGTCTTCGGTAGGGGTGTTGACGTATGAATATGGTGAGACTCTTGACTCAATAAATCATGTATAACAATGCTCTAATTTTTTTTTTTCAATTTTTTATGCAAACAAGTCTTATTCTACATATTCATGTTTTCACATATTCATATATTCGTGTGTGCATCTATAGCCTTTCAACACTTGCCTAACCAAAAGATTATTTTTCCAATATTTCCTAACAAGTACTGAAAACCAAAATGAAGCAACTTACAACTATTTCGACAGAAGGATGAATACAATCTATCAGTCTTTCTTTCAAAAAAATGTATTTTAAGAGAGAAAAACTAAAACATTTTCCTAAAAATAAACTTTCAAGACACCAAAGTTGATAACACAATATAGTTGCAGATCTTACTTCAACCCATGAGAAACTCCCCCCGCCCCCCCTTTTGGTCCATAGACACTACTGGAAATCATGGAAATGGGAGACTAACGATCCATTTTAGTGTAAATAGAGAGTTAGTTGGTCCACTTACGCTCCCTGTACACAGGAACAGTGCTTTATAAAGCTCTGTTTAGCCTGGTAACTGATGAGCCCCAAACTCGGTAACATTTTGGGCTCATTTGGCCTCACTACCCTTGCTCAACCCTTCATTTTTCATGACTTATGCATCATTTTTTAGTATATTTATGTTATTTGTACGAATGAAGGGCAGTCACTATTCCTAGGTGGCTAATACATGTTTATTTCAGGTTTTTTGACATTCAATGGAGCAAAACCACGCAGATGAAGGCTAGGAGACAGCCAAGATGGGATTGTGGTTTTGTAGGAAGGCTGTCCACAGCATTGAATGCCCTTCCTCGTGATCTCCACCCACAACTCCGAGCTCCAACAGCTATCACCACCGAGCTAGAGGGCAGCCAACGGATTCTAAGGGAACAACAGTTTACTTTTAGTTGGTCAGCCAAGCCCCACTAATTTAGGAGGCCAGCTTCGCCCTCATAATGTATAAATGTTGAGGTTGTAGCCTTCGAAAAAGGACTTTTGAAACTTTGTTGCAGATTCTGAATTACGAGCTATAGCCCTGTTTTGCTCTTTGTAAGCCATTTTTGGCATGTTATCAGACTTTTGACTATTATCTTTTAATGAATAAGCAGGCAGATTTGAGGCAGCTCTGAGTTCTTAAAGGAGCTTAAGCTCTCAGGGTTGGGCCCAACCTGAGAGCCTAAGGCTTCCTTCCTTTGTATTGTTACCTTTCTTTCTTTCAACATTATATTTCTTTTCCTTTACATGCACTTGGAAACACAGTTTGCTGATTCAAATTTCTTGGTGTGGTTACATAGGTTAGTGTTATGAACAAAGTTGCTTCAGTAGTTTAGATTAGAGTAGGGAGATTGAAGTTAATCTAAGTTCCAAAAAGGGTTGAATGCACACTCACTTTCACCTGTGTTTGGGGATTGGGAGTGCAGACCGTGCCAACTACCAAAAAAACAGCTTTACATGTTCATGCAAGATTTAACGTAATATTTCCGTTTGTAGAAGTGTCCATGCATTTAGATCTTGAGCAATAACTCTTTGTTTCAGCACCATGCACGATTTTTTAAAAACGACATTGTTGTTCTTTGGTTTCTAATAAAACAGTTAGAGTAGGTTGATGACATTTCGGTTATACGCAAGACAGGGGTGATTTGTTTCATTTACACTGCGCAGCACCACTCCATCGTTTCCTTATCCTTCTAAGCCATGCCTAGGCCATCTATTTATCTCCCAGTTAGATCATTTGCCTCCCAACTCTTCTATTATCCACGTTGTTTTATCTTTTCGGCCTTCCATTGCCTCTACCCTCCTCGAGACCAACCAGCTTTACACACCCCCTCTCCATCTCATCACTCTGTCCATAAGCCATCACAAGCTCCCCTCCTACCTCCCTATCCACCCATACAACTCGTTCACTCATCCATCACCCAAAACTCCGATTGCAGAACATCCTGTAGAAATTACGGGACTTCCTGTAGAAATCCTGAACTTCCTGTAGAACCCCCTGCAGACATCCTGTAGAAGCTTGCAAACATGGTTTCCAGGCATCTAAACTTTGTGAACTTCTGTGGAATGATGTTAGGGATCCCTTGGACCCTCTCAGAGTCCTCCTGACCTTTTCCAAACCTTCCTCCCCTTGATCTACCCCTGCACAGACAAGACCCAGTAAGAAGCACAGTCATAGTAACTCCAACAACTTGAGCAAAAATACAAAAACATGTTCTCTTCAGATGAAAGTAGTTTAGACACATGCATCTCATCTCAATAAAAGTAATGGAATCACTTTTAGAAGTTGCATTCCCACCATTGCATCATAAGGATTAAGCTGGTAGAATTAGTGTTTACTAGGGTTTCCATGTTTTGTTGGCTTTCAGTTCATTCTTGCAAAGTAGGTTAATTTCCTTTGAGATAGCTTTCGTTCATCACTTAAAAAGCTTCTTCTGAGAACATATAGAAGTTGGCTTGAGCCCTAGCGGACTTGTGCCAGCTGACCAAGTGACAACTGCGACAAGAGCTAGTACTTGTGCATACAGCACCGTCGCTTCCAAGTTTGTTACGAACTACCAGGTTGATAAAATTAGAGAAGGAAGCTCCAGGATTTGTAGCATTATTGCTACAATACTGGAGCCCACCATCTTTTTGGCGCCATTGCCGGGGAAGTGTCAGAGTATTAGTAATTGTTTCTTTTCTTCTATTTTCCTACTCTCACCTTCTGCCAAGTAGTTTATTTCATTTCCATTCTGCAAAAGTAGCATACACATTTCCTGCTTTCATAGATTAACACTTCAATTCCGCAATTTCATTTTTGCAAGCATAGATTAGCATTTCAATTCTGCAAGCATAGACTAGCATTTCCATTCCTGCAATTTCATTTGAGCAAAGTAGATTAGTTCTTTCCTGCTTTCATTTCAATTCTGCATTTTCATTTCAGCAAGATAGTTAGTTGTAGATCAATCTGTTTCAGTTTTTTTGCAGGTACCAGAGAGAAAAAAAACAAAAGCAATCAAAAGTATTTACATTTCATGCCTTGTAGGAATCAAAATAAAACAGGCAAATTCTTACCCAACACCCCCACCACATCACTGAGTCACCCTTCTCTCTTTTTCGGTGACAGTGATCCAGAAGAACCTATAGGTGAACCTCCTGAGATATACGAAGATCCTATAGCAGAAGAAGAATTAGAGACCATTCCATCTGAAGTTATGGCTGACAATAGAGGAGAAGATGAGAGAATAGAAGGTGCCTTCCCCATCCGAGAGACCAATGGAGACATGAAAATGAAGAACATTAGCCCCTCCGCTTTACCTCACTTCCATGGACTGACTACTGAAGATCCTGATACCTTCCTGTTTGATTTTGCTGTCCTTTGTCGAACCTATGACTATACTGAAGATGAGCAGAAGTTGAAACTCTTCCCCTCAACCCTTAAGGATGCAGCCTTACGCTGGTTCATGGGCTTACCTGGGAATAGTATCACCACTTGGGCTCAGATGCAGCAAGCTTTCAATACCAAGTACCGGGACTACTGTAGGTCCAAGGAAACCAAGGGGGAAATCTTCCGGATGACCATGGGAAATGATGAGTCCTTAGAGGATTATGAGGAAAGGTTCCAACTTAGCTATAAACGGGCCAGGTGCACACTTGACCCTGAATCTTTCAAGTTGGTCCTGCTCCAAGGAGTCCCTGAAGACCTCTTAGATACCCTTCACATGTTAGCTGGAGGAGATATTTACCAACTGCCTTATGAGGACATAAAGAAGGTGTTTAGAAACCATTCTAGGGCAGCCCGGAAACGAGGTAGAGGAAAACTCCTCTCAGCCGGTATTCCTTTCTCCAAACATGAGTTTGCAAATCAATTAGAGGATCTCAAAAGTGAGGTGAGACAAACCATTTCCATGCAACTTGATACATTCAGGATCCAGCAGAAGAAGGAAGAAGCTGAGAGGGCCTTGGCTATCTTCTGCCCTAGGTGTACAAGGAGACACCCTGAGAACGAATGCCCATTACATTCGGTTGAAGTATGTTTCGTTTGTGAGGAGGACCACCCCACAAACCAATGTCCAACCTTACCTGGGCTTAAAGCCATGTATCAAGGGACAGAAGCCCCCACCGAACCTCTCTATTTCCTCAACCAAAGAAGGCCACAAGGACCTATACCTTACCAGTAGGGGATGCAAGGGGCACCCCAAGCTTATTACAGCCCCAACCAATCTACTCTTATGCCTTCCTGGGGTCCCCCTGCTCATCCTTCCTGGTCTATGCCTCCTCCATGGTCTCACCCACCTCAGTATCATACTCAACCCAATACTCATTTGTATCACTCACATGCCCAACCACAACCTCAGTGGAATGCACCTCAATCGGGGTGGAGGCCCCAATACAACACTCCTCCCGCCATTTTGCCTCCACCACCAGCTCAACCACAACCATTACCTCCTGCTCCCCCAAGGCAACCTCAAATGCCTGCTCAACCGAACCCGAACCCCAACAACAGACAGGCCCAGCAGGTATATACTGGGGAAACATCATGCCCTACCTATCCTGTGGAGATCCAGGAGATCAATCTTCGATCTGGAAAGACTCTTCCGGATTGCCAACCTCCTCCCCCAGAGGATGAGGAAGATAAACATGAAAGTGAACCAAAGGTTATTCCACCCTTTCCTGAGAGACTAACGGCCACCACACAACCCAACCTAGAGGAGGATGAGCTTCTGGGAGAACTCAAACAGTTGTGTGTGAAAATTCCACTTCTCCAAGCCATCAAAGATGTACCGATATACAACAAACTGGTTAAAAATTGTTTCAGACACCCAGGCAGGCGAAAGAGAGATGCTTCAACCATCAATATCTTAGGACAGCTGTCTGACCTTATGTTAGGACAACTCATCTGCCCAAAGTATCTAGATCCTGGGAGTCTTGTAGTAGATGTCCACATCAATGGCACCATCATACCTCACACCTTGATTGATCTGGGGGCTGCCATTAATGTGATGACCAGGGATACCATGCTCAAACTCAACCTTCAGGGTTCCTTGAGGAAGACCTCGACCATCCTACAACTAGCAGATCGCTCCACCGTGACTCCCGAAGGGATTGTGGAGGATGTCTTGGTCTCCGTTGACTCTTGGGAATACCCTGCAGATTTCTTGGTTCTGCAACCAAAGGCAAAGCTTACTGGATACCCTCTCATTTTGGGAAGGCCTTGGTTAGCCACCCACTGCAGATGCTTACATAAGCTGTCGTGTAGGAAACATGACCATCAAAAATGGTCATATGTAGAAGCAGCTAGTCCTATACCTGCCTGCCCAATCCTCCTTAGAGCATGACATACCACTTTGGTTGGAGGAAGGAGAAGAGGATGAGGTGTACTCAGCACCTTTGTGCACCCTAGACACCACTAGAAGAGAACCCCCAACCGAGGATGACTTGATTGAGACCTTGATCCAAAATCCACCTCCCAGTGCACTATCCTTAGAGAAATTGGTGGAGGATGCCCAAGCCAGCGCCCTAGTGGATCTTCGTGCGACCAACCCTGTCACTCCCAGAATAAAAAATGTGGAGTTCAGCCCTGAGAGAACGTTAAAGATCAGCTCCTCCTTATCTCCTTCCCAGGAAAAGGAGCTGTGTAGCATGTTGGCCAGTCATCTAGATGCTTTTGCCTGGAGCTATAAGGAGATGAAAGGAGTCCATCCTTCGGTCTGTACCCATCACATATACATCAAAGAGGACTGTAAACTGGTTAGGCAACCCCAGAGGAGAATGAATCCAGCCCTTAAGGACATTGTCAAGGAAGAATTGCAAAAACTGTTGGATGCCGGATTCATCTACCCCATCTTGGATAGCGAATGGGTGTCCCCTCTGGTGTTGGTTCCCAAGAAAAATGGGAAGTGGAGAATCTGTGTGGAATACCGAGAACTGAAAAAAGCTACCAAGAAAGACCATTTTCCTCTACCTTTCATAGATCAAGTGTTGGATGGACTGGCAGGAAAGAAGTTCTTCTCTTTCCTAGATGGGTTTAGCGGGTACAACCAAATCCAAATCAGCCCGGAAGACCAAGATAAGACCACCTTCACTTGTCCTTGGGGTACCTTTGCCTACCGAGTTCTTCCCTTTGGGCTATGCAATGCTCCTGCTACCTTCCAGAGAGCCGTCTTGAGCATCTTTTCTGAGCTGGTCCATGATGCGGTGGAAATCTATATGGATGACTTCACTCCTTATGGGTCCAACTTCCAGGAATCATTGTCCAATCTGGGAAAAGTCCTAACCAAATGCATTGAGATGAACCTGTCCCTTAGTCCTGAAAAATGTGAATTCTTGATGACTAAAGGGACTATGCTAGGCCATACCATTTCATGCCAAGGGTTACAGGTGGATCCTAACAAAATCGCTCTCATTAAGAAGGTTCCACCTCCCAAAAAGGTAAGGGATGTTCGGAGTTTCTTAGGATTAGCAGGGTATTACAGGAGATTCATTAAAGACTTCAGCAAGCTAGCCTCGCCATTGTTTGGCCTGTTGGCAAAAGATGTGGAGTTTAAATGGACTGACGATTGTCAGAGGGCTCTGAATGAATTAAAGGACAAGTTGGTGTCCGCCCCAATCTTGAGAGGTCCAAACTGGGTCCTACCTTTCCACATCCACACTGATGCCTTGAACAAAGCCATAGGGGCAGCCTTAGGACAAGTTGAACAAAAACTTCCATATGCCATTTACTTTGTTAGCAAAAACTTATCCAAAGCTGAATTGAATTACACTGTAACCGAGAAAGAATTCTTGGTTGTGGTCCATGCACTGAACAAGTTCCGACATTATATCATTGGCTATCAAACATTTGTACGTACTGATCATGTTGCAATTAGATATTTAATGAATAAACCAGATGTGAATGCTCGTATTATTAGATGGTTACTTTTGTTGCAGCAGTTTGATTTGACTATCGTTAACAAACTAGGTAAAGAAAATTTTGTTGCTGACTTTTTATCTATATTGGATCTATTTGCAGATGAGGATGGAACAGTGGATGACCAGATGCCCGATGAACATCTGTTTGCTATCTCAGTACTCTCTCCATGGTTTGCTGATATAGCAAACTACCTTGTTTCAGCACAGTTCCCTCCGCACCTATCTTCAAGAGAGAAGAGCAGAATCATCATAAAAAGTGCCTCATTCACTTGGATCGGGGGCAACCTGTTCAATCTTGGCCCTGATCAGATCTTAAGGCGTTGTGTAAGGGAGGAGGAAGTCTTTGATATCCTCCTCACTTGACATGATGGGCCTTGTGGAGGACATTTTGCAGCAAAGAGGACCGCCTTCAAAATCTTGCAGGCAGGCTATTATTGGCCCACACTTCATCAAGATGTCAGAAGGTATATCAACCAATGTGACCAATGCCAAAGGATGGGGAAACCGACTCAAAGGGATGAGATGCCTCTCCAACCTCAAGTGGCTATTGAGCCATTTGAGAAGTGGGGTATGGACTTTGTGGGTCCAATCAACCCTCCTTCGAGGCAAAGGTCTTACATCATTGTGTGCACTGACTACATGACAAAGTGGGCAGAAACTAAGGCAATCAAAGCAGCAACAGAAGAAAAGGTGGCTGAGTTCTTAAGAGAAAACATCTTCTACAAATTTGGCTACTCAAGAGAGCTAGTCACTGATCAAGGAAACCAGTTCACATCCAACCTAATTGAAGACCTACTAGCTCATCACAAAATCAAGCATAGGACTTCCACCCCCTATCATCCTCAAGCAAATGGGTAGGTGGAAGTCACCAATAGAGCATTGGAAGGGATCTTGACTAAGGTGGTGAGCAGCAGCAGGAAGGATTGGGCAGATCGCCTGGTTGAGGCCACATGGGCTTACAACACCACTTGGAAGACCACAACCGGCTTCACACCTTATTAGCTGGTCTATGGGAAGAAAGCTTTGTTGTCTATCGAATTTGAATACAAAACTTTGAGGATGGTAGCTCAGCTGGACCTAGACCTCAGCCATGCCCAACAAGAAAAGTTATTACAGCTGAATGGATTGGATGAGCACCGAATGCAGGCCTTTCTTCACACATAAGTGGTTCAACTTCAGAGGAAGGTGTGGCATGACCAACACCTCAATGACAAGCAATTTCAGCCAGGAGATTGGGCACTTTTGTATGATTCCAGGCATAAAGATTTCAAAGGGAAGCTGAGAACCAGATGGCTGGGACCATATGCAGTAGAGAAATGTGAAGACAATGGATCTGTCCTCATTCGGACCATTGACGAGGAGGCCATCCCCATGCTTATCAATGGGCATCGACTGAAAATCTACAGGAAACCTCTCTCAAGACAAGAATTTATTAAAACTGTGGAGAAACCAGTGCTGGTCATAGAGAAGGGTTTTGCCTCTGTTTTGGGCATACCCTGAAGATCTTAAAAAAAAAAAAAAAAAAAAAAAAAAAAAAAAAAAGAGAAAAAAATAAAGATCCTTGGGTGAAAACCTCTCTGAGGCTCCCAAGGCAGATGGTAGGGGTGAAAACCTCATTGAGGTGCCCCTGCTGTCTTTCAAAAAAGAAAAAACGTATGAAAAAGACCCTTGAGTGAAAACCTTTCCGAGGCGCTTGAGGCAGATGGCAAGGTGTTATAGACATTTTTGTGCCTTACAACTATAAGCATGAAATGTCCATAATCTAAGGGATCCAAAGTCCCTAAACATGTTGTTCCTACCCCTAGAAGAACAAGTCTAACAAACCACAGCAATTCACAGAAGTTCTCCACCAGAAACTGCTCAAAAACAAGTCGATTCAGGATCAATTCAGTGGCTCCACTAGCTATCTCAGCTGAAATGCAAAGTCAACACTAGCTACCTGCACTGCAACGTAGGTAGAAGCACTACCAGGTTGCGCTGAGCGAGAGTTGAAAAATGGCAAGTTCATTCCAAGAGGTGTCAAGACCCAGGAAGCTTCCAGAATCTTCCTCAATGACACTTGCCTCAGTGATTTCGACTAGTGATGAGTAAGAGGTTCCCAATCTCCAAGTGGAAGCAAGAACCTCCAAGTGGAATCAAGAACTAACAGAGGGAGAGGACACTAGTTAGATCTCAAGCTGACTCATCCTCTCTCCAAACATCTATATATGGATCTCTCCTCCATGAGATCTAGAGGCTGGAATTTTGTTATTGCAAAGAATTTCTGTTGGTTTGAGATTGGAATCATTGGGTGCTTAATGCTTTGAAGGAAGGGGAAGATAGGAATTTCATTTGCTGGGAAGGAGATGCTGGATTGGAGCCCTCTGGGTTGTATCTCTTCCTGAACCTTGTTATTCATCAGTAAAGCTATCTTGGTTTCTCCTATATACTGGTGTATCTTTGATGTATGATTGCATTAGTATGTTTAGTTTATTTCTAATCCTGAACTAGTTATGAATATGAATCTATGTCTTTGTGTAGTGTTCTCTTGTGATCTTGTAGAAACCTCTTGAAGCTGGGTGAGCGAGAAGAAAAGTAGCTGGGAACTCCCAAAGAGAAGAGAAACCGGATCGAGGGACAAACGGAAGACACCGGTTAGTCCATCCATCTCTCTTCATTCTTAATTCATAAAGGAAGAATACTAGAATAGTTGTTTCTATTTGTTGCTAAGGCACTGTCACACCTTAGGTGGATAGGATCGTCCTGCATAGGCATTTTTCCCCACAAAAAATTGGCGACTCCACTGGGGAGATCTGTTTAGTCATTTTATTTGTGTATCTATCATTGTTTATTTCATAGACTCAACAGCAACAATCAAACTGCATCTGCTATTCTCAGATGCAAAGTAGACAGCTGCTGCTTTGATCCAATCACTGGATTTGTCTATGATCTGAACAATGGACTCACAAATGATTTGATGATCCTTTGTGATAGATCTTAGCCCTTCCTCAAAGCATCCCTTTGATTGTACCTTGCTTGTTGCTTTGATTTGGCCTGAAACTGTAGATTAAATAGCAAACTGTGACTCAGAACCCAGTGAGAAACTCTTGTTTCTCCTTCAGCGCAGACCCTGTGAAGAGGTTCTGCATTTCAACGCAGGTCCCGTGAAGGCTACCTGCGCTGAATGTCAAAACCTCTGTGTTGAGGGTGCGCTGATCCAGTTAGGCCTTGTGCAGCTGGGGTTCTCTACTCTATTTTGCCTTGTTTTGATCTCTATTTTTGCAGCCTGTAACCAGCATAGGTACCTGTCTGATAACTCCTTTTCTCTGCTTAAATTCCGCCTCTTTTTGTACAAAAAGACTGTGAGTGTTTTTATGTGTTTGTGTTGTCATTTACAATTTTCCTTTGCAAGAGTGAAATAGTCATCCTGTAGCCCTTGATTCAGATCTGTTGATTGTGATCTTAGGAGAGAGTTCATTGGCTGTTTATAGTTGATTATACACTTACTTTTGCTTTTGGTTAGAGTTTGTCTCTTTTAAGTGTCGAAACAAGTATTCATTTCGAAAATCGTTAAGTGTTGTAATCTCTTCTACCCTTTCTGATTTCGAAAAAGTAAACTTGTTTGTATTTGTCATTTAAAAGCAAATTCAAAGTTGTACAAAAATCTTTCTTTTTAGGAATCAATACTAAGAAAGCGGAAAACAAACACCTGCATTGTGCATTTACATATTGATAGTTTGCATGTTTGGTTTAGGAAAAGTGCATTAGAGTGTGCTGATTGCTCTTTGAGAAAAGATGGTGTCTTTCTTTTCCCTTTGTAGCTAGGATTTTCATAAGTTGAAAAGATATAAAGCTTGCTTATCATCTTTAGACTACATTTAGGAATTGTATCATACATCTCGTGGTGAACCTCAAAAGGCAAACTTCTAAAAAGATCAACCTAAAATAAATTGAATGAACTTAACAATGCTTTGCAACATAACGCACAACATAGAGGTCTAGGCTAGAGACTTGTTCCGGCATCGTAAAGCCTGGTGACTGTCGATCTCGTTGATGGTGGGTGATTCCTCCTGAGGGACGATAGCGCCAGTACGGATTGTGCTCCCACATACCGTCACGTATATATTGGGAGACCCCTATAGGCATAAAACCTTTATCCTTAGGAAGTCGTGTCGGCTGCCCTACTAATCGCAATGCACTGAACACAGCATTCAGGAAGATCGATCGCCCGTACCTTAAAAAGTATTCTGTGGTTCTGCAAAAAGTTTGGCACACCCTCTGCCTAGAACTCCTGAGCAGTTCCTTTTGGCCTTTTTCAGACTCTATAACGGAAAAAGTCCATCCGAGCATTTGTCACTTCGGGCTCGTTAAAACATCGAAGGAGACTAGAGTCATCTTTAGCTTTTTCTTGACTCTTTAAAAGTGAAAAAGCAAGTTGTGTCTAAAAGCGTCTAAAAAATTTCATTTAATTCGGAAACACACTTTCCCCTTTTTGTATTTTGGTTGATCGAGTAATCCGCAATCGTGGAAGAAATTCAATTGAAACCCCGTCGTTCGCGGAGGCTTACGAGTCAACCGTCTTTGTCTCCGGAATCGAAAACAGTACGGACAAAGCGAACTCGTTTAACCAGTTCGAAATCTCCTATCAAAGTTAGAACAAGTGTTCCAACAACATCTGAGATTCTGGTTACTCCAAACATTTCTGGAAACCCTGCCTCTATAGAAGAAGTTCAACGGCCATAGAGGGACAGTGACACTGATCCTAGTCTGAGAGCAAATACTTGCGTTACTGAACCAGTTCCATCTGCGACTAGTTCAGAGAGTCTTGCTCCTCAAACAACTATCGCTGCCAAATCAACCCCTTCTTCGGCACGAGAAATATTTTACGGACCTGACGGTCTTCCTCTTCCACCTGGTTTTATTGGGATAGAGGAAATTGTAGAGGATCCGCAAGCAAGTACTCCAACACATTTTGGAGTAGGGGTCACTCTATTTCCTTCTACATCAGAAGTTAGTCTATCACCAGTAGAAGTTCCTGTAGAATCGCTAGGCAATCTATTGGATAGACTCAAAATGTCTGAACAACCGTCAACATCTAGGATTGTGTCGAATGACACAGCGACAGCAGAACTCCCTGCCGTCACTCCGATAATGCTTGTCGACGTACCATCTGTCCCAACTAGCTCACAACCGCTAGAAGGAGTCCACCCAGGGACTATTTCGATAGTGTGGTCCGTTCCAGTTTGTTCCTCCAGAATAATATCCGGCAACTCTTATGTTGAGACTCGCCAGATTGATCCATTTGGAGGTCAATTTGGGCAATCCAGTCCCTAAGGACAAACAATCCCCTTGAGTTCCGGATTGCCACCGTATGGGTGGCAATATGCCCTTTCATTACCCCCTCCGGGAGGGTATCCATACGGGAGTTCACAACAGTATTCAGGTTATACTGGAGTTACATCAAGTGGTTGGGTACCTATGCTACCTCAACAACCAAGGGTTGTGTATTCTATGCAACAATGTGTACCTATGTCGAACATCCTGACCACACCGGCTATTGTGACAGTGTCGCAAGTTCAAACGTTGCCTGTTGTATGTCAACCTCAGATTTCTCAGGTTGTAATGCAACAGCCCCTTGACCCTGTGACTCAACCACAATCGCCTACTGGTGGGGCGACACAGGTCCAAACGGGTACAATTACCCCACACCTTGGTCCAACGGTTAGTATAGCACAACAGAACATGGCTTCGCAACCGTGGCTGGTGCAATATCAACAACCACAATTCCAACAAGTATACCAAGGTTCTGAGCAGCAGATCTTTGCGAACAGTGGACAACCGTACATTCAAAACAGTCAAAATCAACCACTTTACAGTGGTCAAGTCCACCAACCGTATCAGTCATACCAACATCAATTGCATTATGCTGGTATGCAAAGGCCAACTGCTCAGGCAATTCCATCGTACCCTGGGTATGCTTCACCTAACCTGAATCAACAGTTACCATTCGTGGCAACTTTAGAGTTACCCGATTTACACCGGTTAACAAATGATCCAATTACTTACGCCCCTTGGTGGCCAGCGATTCCTCACAAACTTCCATCGGACATTCCTAAATTTAATGGAAATCTGGGTGAAGATCCATCGAATCACGTGATGACCTTTCATCTATGGTGTTCATCAAACACCTTAAACGATGATTCGATAAGGCTTCGCCTTTTCCAGAGGACGTTAACGGGTCTAGTGGTAAAATGGTATATTGAATTACCTAGAGCCTCGTTCGACAATTTCAGCTCCCTAGCCACGACTTTCTTAACCCATTTTCAATTACCGATAAGGTATGAAATGGGAACATAAATCTTAACCAACTTCAAGCAGACAACGACCACTCATATATCTGATCATATACATGAGTGGCATTGTCGTCGTAGGATGGTGAAAACGTACGTTCCCGATCAGCTATTAGCTGAATGGTTTATCAAGTCGTTACTTCCTGCCATAACAGAAGATGTGGCCAAGGGGGGAGTCATAACGTAGGAGCAAGTTATTGCTCGTGCACAATATCTAGACTTAGTCTACACTCAGTCTGGCACGCTCTACGACAAAATACCTGACGCCCCTAGACTGGAATTCTCAATTCCTCCTCCTCCTAAATCAAATAGTGACTCTCATGCCGGCGATGGTGTGATTGGCATGACAAATGCGAATTCGACAAGGGCTTCGTCTAAGAAAGCCTGTAAGACTTCAGATCAAAATGCAAAAGAAGAAATTCTTGCTTCGGAAGTAAATGCCATATCAGTAGATAAAGGCAAAGAAACCAATCAACCAGGAAGCAAGAAGAAGCAAAACAAAGGGAAGAAGAAGAAACAGGCTGAGTCATCCCCTGAAAAAACTTCTTCAAACCCTCCTAGGAAAGGGAAACCAAAAAATCCATGTTTTATATGTGATGAGGATCGTTGGACAAGCAATTGTCCATACAAAGATGAGCTTAAAAGGTTCTTCAAAAGTTTGCAAACCTCAGCTGTGTTAACTGATCCGTTCCCAAATCCAGGTCAAAATCTGGTTGGTAGTGGAAATGCTTCCTCGTTGCAAGTGCTAATGTTGTCGATCTCCAAGCAACAAAATGATGATTTGATTTCGACAAGGAACAAATATTACGGGAATCCGCAGCTGTCGAACGGCAAAGGTAAAGATCAACCAAGTAGTTCGACAACAACTTCGACAGAAGTTGTACCGCCCATCATTCCTGAATTAACAATAAAACCGCCAAAGGGAGTAGTACACAAGTCAACATTTAATCCTCGCGCCAGAGCGGCGCAGCATTATAACATAGTGGAAGATTTGGCCCAATCTCCATCCGCTATGTCAACTCTTGAAGTACTACAAAATTGTCCATCCCAAAGGCAGGCTTTGTTATCTGCTATTGGTGGGGTTGATCCTAAGGATTCCAATCTTGTATCCTTCAACCACAAAGGATACGATCCTCAGTTACCAGCTCAACTAGCTTTCCTTATTCAAGTGAAAGCCCTCAACAAAACTGTTCACCGAACAATCATTGATGAGGGGGCATCTACATGTATTATGTTGATGAGTTGCTGGAAAACTTTAGGGTCTCCGACCTTGTCGCGATCTTCGACGACATTGAAAGCATTCGACGGAAGGACCTATACCCCGTGCGGTATCCTAAATAACTTGAAGGTTGAACTGGGGGGAAAACAGTAGAAATAGATGTTGAAGTCATCGATGGGAATCTTGACTACAACATCCTACTGGGAAGACTGTGGATATATGCCATGGCAGCTGTAGTGTCGACTTATTTTAGGAAGATCGCATTCCCTTTTCGAGGAGGGATTACAATCGTCGACCAACAAGACTTCCTCCCTAATGGTTCACAAGTTACAGGAAGCATTCCCATGATCCATGGGAGCAACCATTCGCTTCAGGATATCGGAGTAGGCCTACTGAAAGACCCCACATTAATGGGAACTTTCGCACTTCCACCTCCAATCTATATAGGAGAAGTAGCGTTGGTAGGAGCCTGCAACATGATATCTTCCACGAAGATCTCAGAAGACGATATCAACATGGATCATACAATGGTTTTGCCCCCAAGCCCAATAGAAATATTGTAGCAATCAATGTTTTGGGCATGGGAGGCGAACCCAAATCAACGCTCATCAAGCGTTTGGGTAGATAGGTCTAGAGAATATGGTACCCCATTAGATCCTTGGTCGAGAGTGCATGGAACCGACGAAGGAATCCTACAATCAATGTTGATTGAGGGGACACCATGGAATGATTACCACCATCGTTCCCTTCTTCCAGAATATGAAGAAGATACTCAACATGACCTTTATCACCCTTCAGTTTTTGAATTCCTATCAAACACTGTAAGTACGGTGGATTCCGAGTGAAACTTATCCAATATTGAAGAGACTATAGCCATAAATATCTCGACTAAAACAAATGTTGTAGAGAATATTTATGTCGTCAAAGGTTGTTCTCCTTCAGAACTGGAAATATATAACGCTCTTTTTCGCGAGTTCAGAGATGTCTTTGCTTGGTCATATGATGAAATGCCAAGCATTGACTCGAGTATCGTTGAACACAAAATTAAGATGTATCCCGATGTCAAACCGGTAAGACAACGACTCAGGCAGGTGCACCCCAAGAAAGCCATTGCCATTAAGGCAGAAGTTGAAAAGCTTCTCCATGCTGGTTTCATCTACTCGGTTCCTCTAACCGACTGGGTATCGAATATTGTCCCTGTTATGAAGAAACAAGGGACAATTAGAGTGTGTGTCGATTATAGGGATGTAAACCAAGCTTGTCCGAAAGACAACTACCCTACACCCTTCATCGACCAGATAATTGATGAATGCACCGGATGTGAAATCTTTTCATTCATGGATGGATTTTCCGGGTATAATCAAATAAATATCCGCCCACAGGACCAGTCAAAGACTGCATTCATTTGTCCGTGGGGCACATTCGCTTATCGAAAGTTACCCTTTGGTTTAAAGAACGCAGGGGCGACGTTTCAGAGGGCAATGAATTATGCCTTCCATGACATCAAGAACATCGTTCAACCATACCTCGACAACGTTCCGGCTCATTCGCGAAAGCAGACTGATCATCCGCAGCATTTAAGAGCGATATTTCTACGTTGCCGACACTACAAGATTAGACTCAATCCGAACAAATGTGTATTTTGCATCGGTTCTAGTCATTTACTTGGCTTTGTAGTCTCTAAGGATGGGATTCGCCTCGACCCTTACAAGGTTTAGGCAATCATTAATTTGCCTCCACCTTCGAATTTGCTTCAAATTCAGAAACTCCAAGGGAAAGCAAACTTTCTGAGGAGGTTCATTCCAAATTACGCAGAACTTGCTAAAGGTTATACTTGTCTTTTGAAAAAGGATGTACCTTTTGTTTGGGATCAGGTGGCGCAAGCTTCCTTTGATGCTCTGAAAGATTCTCTAGTAAAAGCATCATTAATGTATGCCCCGGACTATCAAAGAGATTTTAACCTGTATCTGGCTACAGCGGATATGACCATTGCGATGGTTTTAGTTCAAGAAGTCGATGGAATTGAACATCCTATATATTATTTAAGTAAAAACTTGAATGATACAGAAAGCAAATATTCTTACGTTGAAAAGCTAGCACTCACTGCTGTTCAAGCGATACAAAGATTTCGACATTATGTCCTCTTTCGGAAAATTACCATTCGATCAGATTGCAACCCCATGACTTATATATTGTCGCGACAGTTGCTGGGGGGCAAGTATTCAAAATTGATAGCGATCCTTCAAGAGTTTGATCTAGAATTTGTAAAATCCAAATCAAAGAAAGCTTTAGTTTTCGCAGAATTATTGTGTGATCTCCCATAGTCATCCAACGATGAAACATCTGAAGAATCAATCGTGGACGAGAATTTGTTTCTGATATCTGCAAGCAATGAGTGGTATGGAGATATAATAATTTATCTCCAAACCCAAAAATTCAGGCCTAACACCTCTCACTCATAACAAAAACGTATACGATACCAAGCGAAAGACTACATGATCGTCGGTGATACGTTTTACCGTCGTGGTATCGATACAGTTCTGAGAAGGTGCCTCACCCATGAGGAGGCCGAAAAAGCCCTGAATGAGTGTCATTCAGGCGCGTGTGGGGGGCATCAATCTGGATATGCTACAGCACAGAAAATCTTACGAGCATGATACTTCTGGCCAACCATGTTCAAAGATTGCATAACCGCAGTCAGAAGTTGCCATGCTTGTCAAATTTTTGACAGCAAAACCAGAAGACCACCCGCACCTTTACAACCAATAGTTGCTGTTGGGCCTTTCGCCAAATGGGGCATCGATTTCATGACATGTAACCTCACCTCGACCGGGGGGCATGGGTATATTATAATCGTCGTTGACTATTTTACCAAATGGGCCGAGGCGATGCCTACATTAGATAACACTGGTGAAACAGTTGCCCTTTTCTTTTTCAATCATGTAGTCGCCAGTTTCGGCGTACCACCGGCTATAGTTACAGATCATGGATCGCATTTTCACAATCACATGATGGTTGAATTAGCTTCCAAGCTAGGGCTATCTCACGACAGCTCTACCCCGTATTATCCACAAGCCAACAGAGAAGTTGAAGCGATCAACAAGGTCCTGAAGCGTATGTTGCAAAGGATGATCGAAGTTCACAAAAGAAGGTGGCACCTAATCCTGTACTCAGCCTTGTGAGCTTACCGAACATCGGTAAGGAATGCGACCGGGTTCACACCTTTCCAACTGGTGTATGGCCTGGAAGCAGTCTTGCCTCTTAAACTCGCAATTGATCTCCTCCTCGGAACTTCAGAAGAAGAGGCCCGTTTCTTGGAATTAATCCAATTGGATGAAACCTGTCGTGATGCTACTTTGGCTAACGAAGCCCATAAGAAACGAGTCAAGGCGCAGTTCGACAAAAATGTCAAACCCCGTGTCTTCTCAGAAGGTGACTTGGTCTTGCTTTATGACCAAGAATCTGATAAATTGGGAGCAGGTAAATTTAATTCTTTATGGATGGGCCCCTATATTGTTAAACGAGTGTTAGCAAAAGGAGCCTACGAGTTAATGGATTATGACGGAATTCCATTGGCGCAACCCCGTAATGGGTTGTACCTCAAGCGTTACTATGCTTAAATAGTAACCTGTATGCTTTTGTTGTATTTTGTTTTCGCTAAAGTGTTTGTTTTGGTCGAGTAATCCACCTTTTTACATTTATTGCAGATGTCAAACCTTCTGGAGACATGTGTTGGATATGCCGACGGAGCGAGTCGTAGTTCGCGGAACCTGTCCTCCGCAGCCTGGGCCATTTTTTATCCAAGCGGCGAGTTAGTAAGTTTCAGAGGTGTATGTATTGGGCAATCAACGAATAACATCGCTGAGTATAGCGCGTTGATAGAACTACTCTCTGATGCCATCACCCATGGTATATGCCGACTAATCGTCAGGCTAGACTCACAACTCGTAATACTACAACTCAATGGTATATATTCCATCCGCAACCCAGCTATTTATCGCATGTTCCTAAGGGTTAAGATTTTGGAAAGATAATTTGATTTAATTCAATACCAACATATTTCCAGAAACTTAAACACATTAACCGACTCATTAGCAAACTATGTGTTAGATAGACATTTGCGACATTTATAAAAAGAGACACATCATCAATGTTGTACATATGGATCATATAACTCAACCAGAATAAACCCCAAAAATCAATATATATATATATATATATATATATATAAGCTGTTTATCGTTTATACATGATGTTCTGTAACCAAGACAAAAATCGGTCACAGGACCCAAAAGCTCAAAAATGCTAGGGGGCACCCTAGCCTAGTGATGCTCATGATAGCACGTCACGGCCTGTGCAATCATGCGTAAGAGATGAGTCCATCGTCTAGGCACACCAGTAGTATGCCGCTACAACTGTAGAGGTAACTCGTCGATCCTCACATCTGGAATGCCAAGAGTAAGGCTCTCAACCTGCTCCTACACAGCTGTGAGGGTCTCGACCACATCAAGGTCATGAAGAATAACCCTCCCAGCAGTCTCCCCTGCTGGGGCAGCAACTGACACTCTTGGGCGAACTGTTGGACGAACAGGACCAACATCTGCATGCACACATGAGTTTGATTAAAGTCTTGATAGAATAAAGCACAAGGACATTATAAATAAAAATAGTAAACATTGATATGGTCGAAGATTTTACCAATAGCGCCCCACTGTTCGCCATCCGGCAGTACCAAGTCCGGATCACCTCGGAAATCCACGCCAACTTATGGATACTCGGAATAGACCATCTCCTGATGCTCGAACCACCTGAAGAAGGTATCAGTGAAAGAAATCTGAGATTGAACAGCATGCCTAGACATGTGATCAACCCATCTCTACATGCGTGGCTCGGTAGGAGAAGGCAAGTCGAGTGCGATATACTGAGGCTGCATCAGTGGTATCTTCTCCAAGGCAAAGGCAGTCAAAATAGAACCAAATCCAAAGTTCTTCAGCTTCCCGTCCTTTACCTTGGTCAACTGACTTTTCATCTGAAGAAGTACTGCATCACACCAGTTGAATATTTTTGGTTGGAGGCACTCCAAGGCGTGATGCACATAGGATCTGTTGGCAACATGAAGAGATGCACTATCGGCCATCCTACCAATAGTATACAGAATGGACCTGAGAGACCTATCAGTAATCTCACGTATAACGACCTTGCCATCTCTACTCAGCTGAGATCCTTCCCTGCAATACTGGCGGACATAATCTCTCACAGAGTCATTCCCTCGGGCCGAACCTGACAAAGAAATGGGGGCACCCCGCCTCGACAAGCTAGTGAAGAAGTAAATGTCTACCACGGTCAAGGGGATAGATTTGCCCCTAATCTGAAATACTTGGTTGATAGGATCCCAAGCATCAAGCATATACTGCAGTAGGGAGATCTGTGCTCTCATACTAGAGATACGGAAGAACTTCAGCAGACCACAGTTCCGCAGCGCATTCACCGTGACAGGATCATGGAGGGCAATCATGTCCTCTTCTTCGTGTTCTCGTTCTCGCCATGTAAGGGTCATTTTGCTCCAATAATCTCTGAAAAACAAACATGAGAGGAGTTAGATCCTGGATTTGATGAGAAACTGGCAAAATTTTCATCAAAAACTGTGCAACAAAACTATTTTTCTGTGCCCAGCACAACTAGCCAGTGTTCCACCTGCGTTGAAGGTCAAACTGCCTTCATGCAGCTTGACATTCAGCGCAGGTTTCGAGTGAACCAGGTGCGCTGATGGCAGAGCGCCCTAACAAAACCCCAGGGGCTCAGGGAAACAGGAAAACAGGCACAGAATGGAAAAAGGAAACCATGAAAAGAAAGAGCTAGGGTTTAGCTCCTACCTGGTCCAGACGGCGCCGAAAATCGTCCGCAGAATCTCCCGGAATCAGCTAATGAAAATCAAGGGGGAAGAGGCACCTCCAAAGCTCCAACAAACCAAGTTCAACTGAAATGGTAAACTGAGAGGTAAAAACACTTTTTAATTGCCTTTTACGTAGTTCAAAGCGAAATATTAGGGTTTTAATCTCGTTTTCAAGCAAATGTTATTCATTTCTAACTAGTTTGATGCAGCAATTGAGGATACAGTACTATCTTTGAAAAGGGCAAAGCTAGTCATGGTAAAAAATAAAAAATTTGACCATATAAATCGAGCAGTTTTAGCACACAGTTCATGCTCGTTAAAAAATAAACGCAAGATCCGAGCAGTTTTAGCACATAGTTCATGCTCATTAAAAAATAAACATAAGATCGAGCAAGTGTTTTCCCGCGTTTAAGCTCGTTAAAAAATGAAATATTCCGGTAAATAACCACTGTGAATGTAACATTATCAGCCATTAAAGCCTTGGTTGTGTTTGCACCGTCACCTCCACTTTTCTATTGGCCGATCGTTCACCTCCATATGTTTGTTTACCCATTTTGAGGAACAGCTGCGAAGAGTGATTTCACTAGCCATCCTTGTGACACTGCCGTGATTGGAAAATTCCAACCTGTACCTGGAATCAGCTGCTAACCTGTTTCATCACTCATTCCTCAAAAGACGAGTCTTCTTTAAGCTCTTTTCATCTGACTCGTAAAATATGAAAAGATTGCTGAGTCCTTGGCCTTCCAGCTCGTTAAAGGGACAGGAAGTGCTATCCCTCCTCTAGATTTTAATCTTTTTGGACCTGAGGGATTATTGCACAAAAAGATCGAGCGCTTGTTTTATTCGGCTCGTTAAAACTATCGAAAACTCATCCCTTCTGTATTGTTTTATACTTTTTTGGACCTAAGGGATTAGATGACGAAAAAGGACTTTTGGAGTTAACTTTATGTACCTTATCAGACTCTCTAAAAATGAAAAGGACCGAGTTATCTTTGTCGTTAGACTCGTTAAAATCATTAAATAGCGACAAACTTGTCTTTAGACGAGAACGAGTTTCACTATCGCTAGGCTCGTTAAAACATAGCGATGGGCTTGCCCGAAGGGCAAGTTATAGAAAAAGCATATGTTATCCTCCTCAAGCTTGAAAAAAATAAACAGGTACTGGTCAGCAATGACTGGGGAAAATTAGGAGAAACTCAAGAAAACTTTCACGGTAGCAAGTCGCTCTTGAACATGACACTTTTCCTCTGTACCACAATCGGGTTGGGTTGTTTCATTCACCTGTCACATCACCATGGTCTCGCCATACCATCCATATTTGGGGTAATGCTACCGATCCATCGCATCAGTGTCGCCATATGTTCAAGAGAAGTCGTTCAGAAAAGTCAATCATGTCCCATCCACTGCCGTACATTATCCTTCATCCTTTCATGACCGCCACCCTGAATCATATGTCACAGATCGTTTTCACCTCCATCAAAATCATTAGCTCCGTTCCGTGTCATTGATGTGGGATTTATTAAGGCCCTCCTTTGACGGATCGCTTCTTGTCGACATCAGCTCATTATCCAAGAAGTTGATCTAGGAACAACCCCTTCAGTACTTTGAAGCTTGCATGCCTCAATGGCAAGTTTCTCACTTCCGGCGACAGGTATACATCAATGACCTTCGACCGAAAGATTTTGCGTGGTGTTCGACGCCAAGGCCTTTATTCACACCACGTGAATTGTACTGCAGTACCTTGAGGGTTATTATCATTATCGGTGATTCCTCTCGCGCTTGTTAACGGTTTACCTCATTGATCGGTAATCAAGCGATGTCTTTCCATGTTCGACTTCAGAGAATTTCTCACATGGATCGACTTGTACTTAGAGTGAAGATCGAACGAGTTTGAAGACCCCGGATCTAGTTTCATCCATCCAGGCTGCGATATATATTCAGGAAAGATAAATACATTGACATGTACATCATTGCAGCAGATAATCATCCTACCCAAAGGATGATAATTTCATCAAAATTATCAGTCTACCATCAGACGATTGTCTGTTCTATGTACAGAAAAATGAATTTATAAAGTTGAGCATGGGAATGCCCGCCTCAGCTAGATCATGAAAGCAGTATGAAAAATAATGTATTGTATTGTATTGTATTACAGGTCTCCTCCCAGCAATGAATGAACTTCGGATCCTCCTGATAAAGCATTTCACCTGATAAACAGCCTCATACATTAGGGGGCAACTGTTATAGACATTTTTGTGCCTTACAACTATAAGCATGAAATGTCCATAATCTAAGGGATCCAAAGTCCCTAAACATGTTGTTCCTACCCCTAGAGGAACAAGGCTAAAAAACCACAGCAATTCACAGAAGTTCTCCACCAGAAACTGCTCAAAAACAAGTCAATTCAGGATCAATTCAGTGGCTCAACTAGCTGTCTCCACTGAAATGCAAAGTCAACATTGGCTACCTGCACAGCAACGCAGGTAGAAGCACTACCAGGGTGCGCTGAGCGAGAGTTGACAAATGGCAAGTTCATTCCAAGAGGTGTCAAGACCCAGGAAGCTTCCAGAATCTTCCTCAATGACACTTGCCTCAGTGAATTCGACTAGTGATGAGTAAGAGGTTCCCAATCTCCAAGTGGAAGCAAGAACCTCCAAGTGGAATCAAGAACTGACAGAGGGAGAGGATACTAGTCATATCTCAAGCTGACTCATCCTCTCTCCAAACATCTATATATGGATCTCTCCTCCATGAGATCTAGAGGCTGGAATTTTGTTATTGCAAAGAATTGCTATTGGTTTGAGATTGGAATCATTGGGTGCTTAATGCTTTGAAGGAAGGGGAAGATAGGAATTTCATTTGCTGGGAAGGAGATGCTGGATTGGAGCCCTCTGGGTTGTATCTCTTCCTGAACCTTGTTATTCATCAATAAAGCTATCTTGGTTTCTCCTATATACTGGTGTATCTTTGATGTATGATTGCATTAGTATGTTTAGTTTATTTCTAATCCTGAACTAGTTATGAATATGAATCTATGTCTTTGTGTAGTGTTCTCTTCTTGTGATCTTGCAGAAACCTCTTGAAGCTGGGCGAGCGAGAAGGCAAGTAGCTGGGAACTCCCAAAGAGAAGAGAAACTGGATCGAGGGACAAACGGAAGACACCGGTTAGTCCATCCATCTCTCTTCATTCTTAATTCATAAAGGAAGAGTACTAGAATAGCTGTTTCTGTTTGTTGCTAAGGAACTGTCACACCTTAGGTGGATAGGATCGTCCTGCATAGGCATTTTTCCCCACAACACAAGGGTGAAAACCTCATTGAGGCACCCTTGCTGTCTTTCAAAAAAAAAAAAGAAAAAAGAAAAGAAAAAAGAAAAAAAACAAAAAAAACAGGGACAACAAGTTCACAATGTGGTAATGCATGCAGGTTGCAGGTTTATGAAGGAAGAAGAGGTCCCTCAACTTGAAGACAAGGGTCCATATCATGCTGCCAAGAGACCCTACCAGCACCTACTCCGAGAACACTCATCTTCTCTATGGTATGGGCATGATTTCATCACAGCTTAGTCTTCTACAGGAAGTTACAGACTTTCTACAGGAAGTTACAGACTTTCTACAAGAAGTTTTGTATTTCTACAGGAAACTTCCTGTAGAAGTTTTGGACGGCCCAGAACTAATTGTATGAGGAGATCTAACGACCAAGGTCTGGTATGGACGCATGCAAGCTACTATTTTCTCCCTCACACACTACTGTCACCTCCTTCTACCACCCCTGTCGACATGCAATGAAGATACCTGCACAATCAAAGCAGATCGGTGAATTATCAAGAGGAAGCAATTCTGAAATGAAAGAAGACACTGAGATGCCATGCAATACTCAACCCAGCTATCCAAGGGCCCTGCGAGCATGATCGTGATGCCACTGTCTTCATCATTCAGCATGCACCCAAGGAGGACAAACTGCTACAGGACATCCTACAGGAATCCCGTAGCAGTTTAGCCAACTAGAGTGTACACCATTCGATCGCCTGCAACATGCAATAACAAAGAGGGCGCATGCAGCGGAGTCATACGCTTCATCATCAGCAACAACAAGCAAATCCGGACCTGTGCAAATAGCAGCAACAACAAGCAAATCCGGACCTGTGCAAAAAACAGCAGCAAGCAAATCTAGTCATCGTCGTCCTGAAGCGTGGGAAAGCATGTCGCGACCGCACAGGTAAGTGCCTCGCCCTTTCTTTCGTCGAATTACATGAATATTACTTTGAAATGTTTGCAAGCATGAAATGAACGGGTTGAGTAGTTGCATGGCCATTCAACTGGCCACGTCGACCAATCAGCTGGTCTAGTCGGATGTGTAGAATGGTGGCCGTGGAAAAAGAACGGGTAGTGGACACGTGAGAACCATCCAGTCGGGGAGAAACGAGTTGTAACAGAAATGATGGCGGCGGATCTGCGGAGAATGATGCAGCAGTCAGGGAATTTGCAGGGGAATGAGTAGATGACGTCATCCAATGATCCGGCAGGGACAGCTCACCCCCGCGCCAGGAATTCCGTCGGATTCAAATCTATAGGCTAGATCGCCACTCCACGCATTTATCATCAGCCGTTTGGAAGTCGAGTGAGCATCCGCATTCCTCTGAAGCTCGACACTCGAAGCCTTCGGCCGTTTGAACGTCTGATAGCAGCACAGAAGGCGCAGACCCACTGCAGTATCCTCCAGAATTCGTGCGCTGCTTCTACAGGAGAGTTGCTTCTACAGGAAATTGGGTTCCTCACGTCAAAAGGTGGCGGATTAAAAAGGTAAGCCTAAACCTTCCATGCAATTGGTTTCGAGGGTGGCAGAGTCGATGTTCTACAGTCTGGTCGTAAAAAAATTGCAAGTATTGTCTGTCGTTTGCATGAATTGTCGTCCTACAGGATGTGAGTTATAATTAAGCCGTGTTAAGGCTCATCAGGAGATAAGTTTTCGTGAATTGTATGCGTGGCAGAGGCATAATTCTACGCTCTGTCCCAGTAGGCCAATTTTCTTCTGCACTCGCCACCTCCAGCTAACGCAGCAGTTTTTCACCATGCCGGGTCGGTTCATCAGAAGGGAACCAATTGACTCAAAAAAGCTAAGAGAGAATCCTGAGGTGGTGGAGCTGTTACGCAAGCGCAATGGATGTCGTTCTGCGACAAATTGCAGGGCTATGATGATGAGGTGGCAGAGGAGTTCTTGCAAGCTCTGAAGCCGAAATCCAAAACATTGGCCACCGTCAACTTCAGGGGTTTGAATCTCAGACTCACCCCACAATTCATCAGTCGAGTTACTGAGCTCCCAATGGGATTACCATGGGATAAAGAAGAGAGGAAATTGGGCCAGAAGGCTAAGAAGGAATTCTTCCCCCCAGAGGAGGAATTCTCAGAAGATAAAAACGGGGTTCATAGAACCAGCTTACTGCCACTTTGGAGTGAAGTTAGCCTCTAGATTATGAAGTACATCACCTGCGAAGGTCGGTTTAGCATTGTATATGGGTACCATTTTCAGTTACTCACAGAATTAAGGCATCAGATGGACCTACCTGTAGAAAACAAACTAAGTATCCCCTAATTTCTACTAAAGTCTATGATTGAATGTGCCACCAAGTTGAAAGAAGGCACACCAGACCAGGTAGCCCACCATGGACTCATTAAACTCTTCGTGGAGGATGCGCTCCACACATACAAGGTTCCTCTCTCATGGGAAGCCTTCAGAAATTTGACCAAGGATGGTGATATAAAGATGTTGACCGAAGAGCTCGGTTCATCCAGCAGTGAGGAGGAGTCGGTGCCCGCAGGGAAGAAAGAAAAAGGTCAGAAGACTACGACCACGGAGCAGAAGAAAGAGCAAAAGAAGAAACAAGAGAAAAAGGGTGCCAAAGAGAAGGATGACACACCCATGTTGACAGCCAGAGAGAAAAGATTACAAAGCAGAGTGGACAAGGCTGAGCAGGTCCACGTCAGCAAAGGCACCTCGACAGCAGCCGCAACCAAGTCAAAAAGTAAAACACATTCAGCAAAACAAACTAAAGTGGTGCCACCTGTTTCTATAGGAACACCAAAACCGGCTTCTATAGGAAGCCATAAATCAACTGAAAAAGGGTCTTCTACAGGAAGCCCTGAGAAGCGAAACCCAATGAGAAGAAAGCTGACATTCTTGCAAGGGAGGCAGCAGCCGTGCTGGCCGCCCTCAGTACACCTCCTAAGCCAAAGGAGAAGAGAAAGAGGGAGACCCCTCTATATTTCAAAGCTAGGAGAAGTGTGAGAATAAAAATGGGCAAGCCACAGCCTCCATCCAGTAGCCCAATCACTATAGAGGATGCCCCTACTTCGCCCAAGGAGAGGTCCCCCTCAAAGATATCAGTCACCTATGAGAGGGGGGCCCCGAAGAAAACTACTTGGAAGGATAGGTTGGACCAGTTGGCCTCAAAAGCCTGGCTAAAGGATGCTGAGGATGCTCTACAGGAAACCTTAGCCCGGCTTAAGGAGACCGAGAGGATGGAAGGAGAAGCACCCTCATCACCACCGAGGGAGGGCGAAGTAGAGCCACCAAAAGAAGTAGAGAAAGAGCATATTCCAGAGCCTAGCCCTCAGCCAAGTCTGAATTCATATTACAACTTCTTAGAGGTTGGCAAAATTATACCTCAGAAATTCACTGTGCCACTGTTCTTTGCATTGGAGGAAGAGCGAGTACGAACCCACACGTGGATGAAAATAGCCAAATCAAAAGGTGTGGCAGACATAGGCCCCTTGGAGGAACAACTCAAGGAGGCTAGAAAGGAATTGGCTATGGCTAAACACGTGGCAAATTTCCAACGGGGGTTCCTACAGGAAGAAAACGAAAAACTTAGGCTGCAGCTACAAGAGCTGAGGAGAGGAACAGGCACACCCTCAGGGGACAACACAGCAGAACAGCAAGGAAAAAAGGAACTGCAAACCGGTCTTGGGGAGCCAACCTTGCATCTACAGGAAGCAGAACAGCAAGCACAAATTGAGGTGCAAGCTCTCAGACAACAGCTACAGCAGAAAGAGGCACAATTGGCCTGCATGGCCAGTTGGGCCATGGATGCTATACAATGCAGACAGCCAGCCAAATCCTATGGCCTGTACCTGAAAGACCAATGGCTGCAATTTCAAATCAATACCTTGGCGCAAAGGGGTATCTCTCAGCTCCAAGACCCGCAGCAATTCACTGAATTATGCAGTACCAGCTCATCAGAGGATAAGGCCAAATTAGCGGAGTTCTACCTCCATAATTTGGCCCTGCCTAATATAATTTCATGGGATCCCAATACGGCCTTAGGAGATATGCAATTAATGGCATTTACCTCATGGTTGAACCATGAGGACAAAAGAGCAGCAGAAGCCAAAGTGGTCATGAACCGAGAGCTGAATGAGCCATTGCTAATTAGAGCAGAACCAGGGGATCCAGTTGCACTAATCTTGGCACACCAACACTTGTCCACTGACCCTCAAGCTTCATTGAGATATATGGATTAGCAGGCCCAGTCCATAGCGCATTTTGAGGACATGGAGAGACTGTTAGGAGACAACTCTATCCAAGCTTGCACCCGCCGATGGAATACATTAGCCCACAGTCTGAAAATCAGAGAGTATCATACCCCAACTCGGATGAGGGAAGCTCTAGTACTGGTGGCCCTCTATAAGAAATCCATGCAAAACCTCCAGGCCAGCTGGATTGGCCTCAAGCTAAGCCCACCACTACTGCTAGGATTGATGGAAGGCAGCACAGAGAAAGATGATAATGAACAGTGGGAAGAGGTGAACAGAAAGGCCGGGTTCCATATCAGCAAGGAGGACACTACTACAGAGGCTTGGGATGTAAGGGTGGTAGTAAAGGCAATGAAGGATGAGGAGCTGGATTAGTTGCTCAAGGATGAGCAAATATTTTAGTTGGGGGTGATGATGAGCCCCAAATTTGGTAACATTTTGGGCTCATTTGGCCTCACTACCCTTGCTCAACCCTTCATTTTTCATGACTTATGCATCATTTTTTAGTATATTTATGTTATTTGTACGAATGAAGGGCAGTCACTATTCCTAGGTGGCTAATACATGTTTATTTCAGGTTTTTTGACATTTAATGGAGCAAAACCATGCAGATGAAGGCTAGGAGACAGCCAAGATGGGATTGCGGTTTTGTAGGAAGGCTGTCCACAACATTGAATGGCCTTCCTCGTGATCTCCACCCACAACTCCGAGCTCCAATAGCTATCACCACCGAGCTATAGGGCAGCCAACGGATTCTAAGGGAACAACAGTTTACTTTTAGTTGGTCAGCCAAGCCCCACTAATTTAGGAGGCCAGCTTGGCCCTCATAATGTATAAATGTTGAGGCTGTAGCCTTCGAAAAAGGACTTTTGAAACTTTGTTGCAGATTCTGAATTACGAGCTATAGCCCTGTTTTGCTCTTTGTAAGCCATTTTTGGCATGTTATCAGACTTTTGACTATTATCTTCTAATCAATAAGCAGACAGATTTGAGGCAGCTCTGAGTTCTTAAAGGAGCTTAAGCTCTCAGGGTTGGGCCCAACCTGAGAGCCTAAGGCTTCCTTCCTTTGTATTGTTACCTTTCTTTCTTTCAGCATTATATTTCTTTTCCTTTACATGCACTTGGAAACACAGTTTGTTGATTCGAATTTCTTGGTGTGGTTACATAGGTTAGTGTTATGAACAAAGTTGCTTCAGTAGTTTAGATTAGAGTAGGGAGATTGAAGTTAATCTGAGTTCCAAAAAGGGTTGAATGCACACTCACTTTCACCTCTGTTTGGGGACTGGGAGTGCAGACCATGCCAACTACCAAAAACACAGCTTTACATGTTCATGCAAGCTTTAACATAATATTTCCGTTTGTAGAAGTGTCCATGCATTTAGATCTTGAGCAATAACTCTTTGTTTCAGCACCATTCACGATTTTCCCTTAAAAACGACATTGCTGTTCTTTGGTTTCTAATAAAACAGTTAGAGTAGGTTGATGACATTTCGGTTATACGCAAGACAAGGGTGATTTGTTTCATTTACACTGCGCAGCACCACTCCATCATTTCCTTATCCTTCTAAGCCGTGCCTAGGCCATCTATTTATCTCCCAGTTAGATCATTTGCCTCCCAACTCTTCTATTATCCATGTTGTTTTATCTTTTCAGCATTCCATTGCCTCTACCCTCCTCTAGACCAACCAGCTTTACACACCCCCTCTCCATCTCATCTCTCTGTCCATAAGCCATCACAAGCTCCCCTCCTACCTCCCTATCCACCCATACAGCTCATTCACTCATCCATCACCCAAAACTCTGATTGCAGAACATCCTGTAGAAATTACGGGACTTCCTGTAGAAATCCTGAACTTCCTGTAGAACCCCCTGCAGACATCCTGTAGAAGCTTGCAAACACGGTTGCCAGGCATCTGAACTTTGTGAACTTCTGTGGAATGATGTTAGGGATCCCTTGGACCCTCTCAGATTCCTCCTGACCTTTTCCAAGCCTTCCTCCCCTTGATCTACCCCTGCACAAACAAGACCCAGTAAGAAGCACAGTCATAATAACTCCAACAACTTGAGCAAAAATACAAAAACATGTTCTCTTCATATGAAAGTAGTTTAGACACATGCATCTCATCTCAATAGAAGTAATGGCATCACTTTTAGAAGTTGCATTCCCACCATTGCATCATAAGGATTAAGCTGGTAGAATTAGGGTTGACTAGGGTTTCCATGTTTTGTTGGCTTTCAGTTCATTCTTGCAAAGTAGGTTAATTTCCTTTGAGATAGCTTTCGTTCATCACCTAAAAAGCTTCTTCTGAGAACATATAGAAGTTGGCTTGAGCCCTAGCGGAATTGTGCCAGCTGACCAAGTGACAACTGCGACAAGAGCTAGTACTTGTGCATACAGCACCGTTGCTTCCAAGTTTGTTACGAACTACCGGGTTGATAAAATTAGAGAAGGAAGCTCCGGGAGTTGTAGCATTATTGCTACAATACTGGAGCCCACCAGTAACCTGTGTTAGTGAGGGAAATTGCTCAAACAGAGGGCCTTTAGGATTAGTTTTTGAGGAGAATGCAAACTAGTAGGATGTAATAAGATAGTTTGCGTACCAAAAAAGGATTTGAAGAAGTAGGGAGCTCTTAGAAGAAAGAGAAGAATCGAGAGGAGTCCGTGTAAACTGAGAACTAGATGTATAGTCCCCAACATAGTTGCCAATTCTTCTATGGGGTAAAATGCATGGTGTATGGAGAATTAAAACTACCCTCAAAGGTCTTCCCAAGACCTTTGACAAACTACAAGATTATCTGTAGAGAAGCTACCAAGTTATACACATGTTTACCTGTCAAATATCAGTTAACCAAGTATGCAAAGAGTGTGCACCTCAAATATCCTTCTAGATTTGTTTGGAGATCTCAATGTAGCCAAGAAGAACTCCTTCAAAGCTGGCTCCAAGCCAATTCCTGCACAAAGGAAACACAAAAAAAATCACAACACCAATCTAAAAAACTAATATAAGAATGCACAATGAACATATATTTATATACAACTTAAACTACTCAGCTCGACAAGTATCAAAATGAACAACTCAATGAACAATGTTACCAACACTATGGAATAGTGAACACAACTGTAGTTCTGTATTTATAATGGAAGAGTGATTATAACCATCCATTGTATCATCCTTCCCTCGCCCCTTCTTCCTCTCTCTCTCTCTCTCTTTCAGCTCACTTCTTCAAGTGTATGATAGTTCACAACAACTTAGTGGGCTATCCTTTCAAATGATCTGACCCCTTTCACAATGGCCATCTCACTGATTATTTAGCAATTGAGTTAGGGATGCCAAGCTCCTTATAGAGTTGATTAGGGCAAAAGCAATGAACCTACCTCTTATTCCAACTCTTTCCCTTTTTCCTTCTTTTTCAGATTGGAATTTCACCAAATAGTTTGATTTTTGGGACTTTCCCTGCTTTTCTTGAGCAAATATAGGGATAAATATCTAGATGTTTGTGAGGGAATTCATTGGCTTGTCCCTTTAAACATCTCTTAGTTTCACTAACACTCCCCCTAGTCTAAAAAATTGAGTTAGCAGGGTGACTAATGCTCCTCTATGCTTGGTAACAAGCTTTATAAAGCAGGTTAGTACTGAAAAACTAGCGTTAGTGTGAATTCAAGGCCTGCAATTGTGGTCTTTGCTTCAGTCATGCTATATTTCACCTATGAGTTGATGAGGAGGTCATTTTTTCCTAAAACACTAATCGTTGCTTTTGTGCGACTAGGTTGTCATGCTGCAAGCTGATCTGTTAAAAATTTTCCTTTTGCTCACTCAAGATTTGGAGAGCACGACCCTCTCTGGTGCGAAGCTCAGTAGTTACCCCATCCTGCAGCTGGTGTAGGGTTTCTCTAGGAAGGGCACCCAAATTCAACCCGCATCCCCTCATGTCACCTTCAGATTCTGCTAAGATGGCACCTTTTGGTAACACTAAAGTGTTTGTTGTACGTGTGTGCAACATCTTCTTAGCTTCGGCTACACCTTCTGCAAGGTACAGTGTCATCACTCCTAGGGGTCATACATGTAATGCATGCAACTGCACTCTGAACGCCCCCAACATAGTGGTCTGCTCTGTCATCAACTCTTCAAGAGCATCCTTAGTGACATTGCGAACTGGTTCGCCACTGTCAAGAAGGACTCCGTCAGAAGTGTTCGTTGTCTTTGTCTTCTTCCATGCGGTTGGCTTCTCCTGGACGCACAACGTCTTGAGTTGGGTCGATTGTGTTGTGCGTTCCTCTACCTCAACCTCCCCCTCTATGTCTTGCTCCATGGACATTCCCTGACCTTCCTCAGTCTCTTCAATGGGCACAGTTGTGGTTTTCTCTGTCCAAGCAGTCACTATTGCCTCAGCCTCCTTCCGCTGCGTGGTCGCTTCTTGTTCCTAGCACTTTCTTTCTGCCTACTTCGTTATGCAAAACTTGGCTTCCTTCTTCCGCTTCTCTGCTGCAATTTTTCTAATTCTGCCAAGTCCGGAACACGCCACTTGAAAGACCATGATGCCATTACATCAAAGATTGCATTGTCCGTGGTAATGAACGAAAGCTTCATCCATGTTCGGGCTGGATCCTTTCACACCGGGATATATAGATTATGCATATCCACCTTGAATTTGGCTGTGCTTTACAAACTGTTGTACACTGTTGGTGACAATCACGACCTGTGGTTGATCCATGTTCAGATGTGCACCTCCATGAACACCCAAAACACCTTGATCTCGCAAACCCTCGCCGCATCTTTTGTCGCCCAAAGCGAGGTGTACCTCACAGTTTCGGGTAGGTTCTTCTCAATGGTGGAGAACTAGCTATCCTCTGGTAGCTCCCCTACAACCAACAAGATGTATAAGAGCAACCATGCATAGTGGAAGGTCTTACCCTGCTCCTGTGCCTCCCTACAATTTGTCATAAATTCGTCACAGAGAAACTGCGCCCAGTTGAACTGGACCCCCTCTGCACACTGCTCTGCCAACGCGATTACATATGGTGGCACCTCATCTGCGCGACATTTCCTCATGAGCTTGCTGGCTAGTAGCTGGGTGGCGATGTGCACCCCTCGGTCCTTAATGCTTGCTATGACATACCCTCACTTCCTCTTTTCCAGCTTATATTTGGCCTTCATAGCATCTGCGAGGTCCAAGTCGCTGCTCTTTCCTACTATGGCTACGGGATTGTTTCCTTTGATGGGAAGCCGAGAAATTCGGTGAATTAAGTTGGTTGTGATGGGAATCGACTCCTCTAGCCAGAGATACCTATCATGTACTAGACACAGTAGTTGTCAGATGATAAAAATCATGATGGGCGCATGGTGCTAGAGGGGTATCCACCACAAATGTAGTATCCCGGCCCTCTCCATGCTGTGTAACCATTTTTGCTGCAGTAGTTGCTCCATGGCTAGTTGTGGGAACTTCTCGCTATCTCCGAGGTCCCAGTCCTCAAACATTATTTTAGGCACCTATCTTAGCAGCGGACCGTCCAACCTGATTTTTTTCGGAAGAAGCAGGGTTTAGAGCGCACTCTTTGTGGCCTCCATGTCCTTCGGTATCTTGGCTGTCTCTTTCCATGGGGGGATGTAGGGGGGTAACTTTATCGCTGAAGGGATTTTGGAAACATTCTCTGCTTCATCATCCTATGCCTCAATTTGGGCGATCAGGGCTTACAAATCTTCCTCCTCCTCCTCTATTTCAACTATGATAGCTTTGCCCTTCTCCGTCATTGACAATTTACTCACTCATGGGTTTCGTGGTGATACCCGGACTGGCCCCATTGGCTGCTTGCTTTTCTGCGGTCGTGATGTGTGTGTGGACATGGGAACCTTTGGTGCAACTGCTACCTCTCCAAACTCCTCCTGGGGCTCTGGGGTTACTTTGTGAATCACACTATGGTTCTTGCAGCCATCATTGTTTCTACACTAGATTCATTTGGTCATGTACTTATGGGTGGCAAGGTATCTTGGTGCTCAATGCTCTGTATCAGCTCAAATATCAAACAATCAAGTGTTTCCTTATGGCTTCCCCAAGGAATTTTATAGTAATGTTTGAACTTAAATTCGCCCATTCCCTCCACTTCTGAGTCATTAATACCTTCTTGGCAGCAGATCATCCCAAATCTATCTCTTAATTCGTGTCTTAATGGCCTGCCACAGGCTCCTTTCTACCTTAAATTAGACATATTTTCATGAATAGTGACATCAACGGTCACCTCCCAGCCTACTCTCACAGCAGTGCAGCCGCTTATGCGCGACCGCGATCCCTGTGACATACTAGCCCTACGCGGAACCTCCTTTCCACACAACTCTCCTACAGACTTGTTTATAGTCTCACGCCTTCTTTCAGCTGCTTGGAGCACTAAGACTGTGCTTCCTACAGATAGTCAAGTGGTTGCACCCCAAGTGCGAGGCTTCCATTTTCCTGCTAGCCCGAGCTACGGGCACCTTTCAACTACCCTTGTGTCTGGTAGTGCATCGCGTTCTTCTTTGTATGGTATGCTCCCCTGTTTAGTAAGGTGCAGTCGCAGCCATGATAGCAGGGTCACAACTCTTTCTAATGTAGTCATAGGGCCAGCTAGACTTGATCCCAATATGCTTAGTTTCTCGTGGCCCACTGGCATGACTTTGGTTTCCAATTCGCTTATTTATTCATCCAATGTCACACTTATCTTCCTCATCCATGCCCAATCGTCATTGAGTTCGCGAAGTTTTATGCTCCCTCGCCGAATGGATTCTTGCAACTACCTAATTCCTTTACCCAGGTCCTTGTGTCCTTGGGGTCATTTCCACACTCTAGTTTTTGCTTATGGTCCTATAGGCCCATCGAACTGCTGGTACTCGTAGGTCCCAGTCTGTTCGTCCCACCTGGTAAACTCTATTCATGATTTTGTGTAGCTTTGTGAATGCTTCAACGTGGGGTATTTATGGTGTGCGTTGTTTTTCTTGCTACATCGTCAAGTTCTGATTTTTCATCCTTAGCCTGGGATGTGCTTGCACAGCACACGTCTGCACCCATCGACACAGGTGGACGTGCAAACTTCTTCGACCTGGCTGCCCGGCTCACATTCGACGTTGGGAACTTCCAAACCATAAGTGCATCCATCTTCTGCATTCACGCCAACTCCCAATATTCTTCTGGTGTGTATTCCACCATTGCGTAGGTGTCGCATGCAATGCCCATTCCATCGCATCATACCACTGTTGTTCTAGCACTGCCCTTTCAAATTTGTCTAATAATTCATCCATGCTTGTCTCCCCATCATATGTTGGCAGTTCCCTTGCTTCGGTCGTCATGCACCATAGTGATCTAATCATCATGTTGCAATTCATCTTTGTTACTTCGTGCAACCGGTTCTACCAGCGTTCTATTCTTCATCTGAATCCGAAGTATAGGAAATTTTGCGCTCCCATGAGATTCTCCCATCTACAGTCGGGTTCACCTGATCCTGGTCTTGCGCCATTATCTGGTAAATGCAATCCAGCTCATTGTTGATGTCATCATCACGCACAGGTTTAGTATAGTGCGCTCCTTCAGTTAGATCTAGTAGAACTACTACGCGTAGGGAATTTTTCTCGAATATCATCTTCTGATTCTTCAGGTTAATGACCCCATTCATATCAATGGCCCAGTCTGTTCCCAGCAATGCAGGATAAGGATTACTGTCATCAACAATCTCTATTACCTCAAAGTCCATCTACATGCTCGCACCTTCGATATCCACTATTACACCTTTCAATCTTCCCATGGGCAAGATCATTTTTTGGTTCGCCATCCATAATTGAATAGGAGACCACTGTAACGCAGGCCTGCCCATGTGTTCCCATGTCTGCTTTGGTAACACATTCGCGTTTGAACCCAGGTCTAGGATTACCTATTCCATCTCATATTCACCAATTTTTGCCATCAACCACATTTCCCTCCTAGTGTGCAAGGCATGCTTTCCCAGCTTCCAGACTATGCGTGGTTCCCTCGACCCTGCGCACCTAGTTCTCAACTCCTGTAACCCTTTGACCGCATTATTATCACGTAACAATTTCATGCATGTCTCTAAAAAGGTAGTAAGCATAGAAGGATCCATTCCCAGCTCTGGTTGATCCTTACTATCTAAAGTAGAGGCCTCCGTGAAGCTCTTCTTAGCTTCCATAAACGTTTCCCTTGTGCATTCCAAGTCAAACTTAGGTTCCTTCATAGGAGCCTTGCGAACCCATGTATCATCCTTGGGTTGCTTTCCCTTATCTTCCCCTGTGGTCACATTGCTTCTGAGCACCATGTTCACGTTGGGGTCTTCTTCACGTAGTTTAGACCTCATCATTTGGACATTCTGAGTCGAAGTGGGCTGTAGTACCCCTTTCTCGTGCATCTATGTGATCAAATTTGGTCAATATACTGCTTCATGATCAAACTGATAACAATAAAGACAACATTTTCTGGTTGGATTCATATAGTCATACATGTAGTGCCCAAGTCCTCCACAAATATAGTAGATTAACTATCTGCGCCCTCATCTGAGTTCCATTCCTCCTCATTCTCATCCACATCCTTGGAATCCACCGCACGCTATTGTTGTGGCTGGATCCTGACTTCACGCCTCGATATGCATCTTGTAGGCAGGTGTTTGATCCATCAACAATTCATAACTTCGAAAATTTCGCTCATCGTGGCCCACTAATCTACAGAAATTACAAAACAGATGTTGCGGAGTTTGTGTATACTTCTGCAACAGGTGATAGTTGTTTGTTGTGTGCTTTCCTCCTACCTAATAAATCACGCACCAGAGCATGGGTTCTGCACTTGGGCCTGCTTATGCCTCTGGTCTCAATAGCATTGGTTCCCCTCTTGCCAAATAGTTTGCAAATACTAGACAATGATCCCTATCGTGGCCTTGGCCTTTACATTTTATGCACCACACTTCTTCACGCGCTTCTCACTGGGGTGCCCTGTCCTTCTTCAAACTCTGCATTTCCAAGCATAGGTTCTATAGCTACGCGTAGATTTGTTAGACTCCCAACCCCGGATCCTGTATCAGTATTTCATGCAACCTCATCGCCATTTCCAATGCTTCTGCCTGTGTTGAGAGCTTCTGCTGTGACAATGTTGTCCTTAGGTGTGGTGTCAAAGATGCCACAAACCATGCGCGGTGCTACGCATCCATCAGTGTCATATTAGCCTCGTGGATCATACTTTTCAGTCTCTAGTCTAGATCCCAAGGGGTCTCGGCTGGAAGCATCGCGTTCTCTTTAAATCTGATGATCAACTATGTTTCTGATTTCGGCCGGCTAAATTCCCTATTCAGCACGTTCTGGATCTCTGCTATTCCTACATTTGGATGATCATTCGAGTGCTTAATATACCATGTCAGCACGTGATCCTGCAACACACTTACTAATGTGGCCTTCTTAATGTTATCATTCGTTACCCCATGTGCTTCCCACACTGCTCTTACCTTGAACCAGAACTAATCTGAGTCCTCGTTTCCTACTCCTTTGAATAAAGGTAGCTTGATTGCACTCGTGATGCTAAACTACGGGTTTGGTGGAGCTGGAGTGGTTGATGATGGAGGTGAAGTAGGTGAAGTGGGTGATGGCGTAAGGGGAGTTGATAGCTACGGAATGCGCTTCCTTATCAAACTGACCGCACTCCTCATAGAAACCTGAGCACGCTCTTCCTTGCTCTCTCACGAAGCTGAAATTAAAGGACTATTCCCTAACGCTTTGATCCCTTTGTAGATATTTCCACTCCGCATCATTCCAATCATTAATGTATTTGTATAACCCACTTTTCACATAATAGCATCTTAATCCAGGTATTCATGGATTTGATGTACCTACCTTGTGGTCCCTTGAGAAAACGTCGTTCTGCTTCCCTATAGCTAGCAATTGTGTTTATCGCAAACTTAGTGATAAATCTTCATATTATCCGATCGAGCCAATGGTCCACAGCCCGCGGAATCTTATCTTCTAATGCCTCTAGTCTCTGCACTAACTCCGGAGTCCACACTATCTGTTGATGGAGCTTGTACCTTCCCTTGCTGTCAGCTAACCTCACAATCTAGTCATAGAGCTCTGAAGAGAAGGTTACAAAGAATATCTCGTGGATTTCCGTATATACGTAGTGATCTAGCCACCTCTTCTCAAATATCTTCGAAGTTCTCTTTTCTTGTGTCACGAACTCATGAAGCTTCTGATCCAACCAATCTTCAATTTCCTTCTTTGTAGGGTTCCAATGTTCTGACATCAAACATCCCTTAGGTAGATCCCGGTCCCAGCAACAAAACCATTTGTTGGCTTGTTGGGGCCTGACCCAGGTTCAGAAGTGTTTAAGCCAAACAAATCCTGAAACAACTATCCCTTTTAGAAATAGTCCGTAGAGTGCGGATTGAGGCCTCACTCGAGGTAGTATGGGAGGGTGCTGGAACCAGGTTTCTGCACCCTTCAGATGTCTTTATGGGTCTTGGAAGGCTCGCGATCCTACTCTACGCACTATGCTACTTTCGAGTAGCTGTCTATCCAGTGCAACTACCTTCGTGTGGCTTAATTGAAGAGCATGAATGTTATTTACCCTTTACTGCACTTATTAGTATTATAGATCTTGAATTAAATTAAGTGGGCCCAATACTTTCATTTACCATTCAACATAAACAAACATGTGCGCAATCTTAAACTATAAACAGATGCATAAATAGGAACATAGAAATGGGTATGCAATATTCCAAATCCAACTTATCTTTATTAATGCCTTTTCCAGTTATAATCCACTTCCTACCTTGCGCACACAGTTGCAGGGGTCCACGCACATAACTGCGAACTCTACCATGCCTCTACGCACTCAGCTATAGAGCCTCTTCTACTACTACAACCCATGACTCAAACTTACAAACTTAGAGCAAATATCACATTCAACCACCCATATCCCTTCAAATTAGATCTAAACCAAGAACTACCTTTTACCCCTAGAGCCTTGCTCTATTTATATATTCCCATGGTTCACAAACCATGGGTAGGCTGACTCACTTTCCATTACCTTACATTCTTTTTGGGCGGACAACCCTTTGACTTGACTCATAACAATTCGGGCTTCGCGCACTTCGTGGAGCCTTTACAATACCATTACCCAAACTTGTGGGCTTTAAGCCCCAAAACCGTTACACGGGTGATCCGCTGCCCAACAGTGGAGTAGGTTGGAAAAGGTTTTGTGCTGAGACATTTCTTATATTTCTCTATTATCTGCCACAGCCGCATGGATTCAGAGTTATGTGTGGGGTTATACGCTTTTAACTTCATAGATGTAGTCTTATGAGTGTGGTTTTGGTCGAGTTTTCGACGCTTTGTGCGTGTAGTTGCATGTTTAATTAAGAATTGGTTTTTCCCCTTGTACTGAGTATGAGTACAAAAATACCTTGGTATTTTATTTAAGAGTGTGTATAATACTTAGTTGGCACTTTATATTAGTATTATCATGGTAGATGTGGTCTCAGTATTCGTATTCCCATGGCACAAGTGTCTTGATCATTGGCATAATTATGGTATTTTCCTGTCATATTTGTATGTGTGTGGAGCAGTTTGGCACATGGTATTAGTATTACCTTAGTACAAGATGTCTTCATATTGGTATATCAATGGTACACATGTCCTGGGTATTGAAATAACCATGCTATTTTCCCATGATAGAGTGTGTATGTGGAGAAGTTTGGTACATGGTATTGGTATTACCTTAGTACAAGAGGTCTTGGTATTGGTATTACCATCGTACATGTGTCCTTGGTAATTACATAACCATGGTACTTTCCTGTGGTATTGGTTTGGAGAATATTGAGGATAATCTAGCATAGACTTGTTGAGAGTATTGAGTTGCAGGACTGATGGAGTGAGAGTATGGATGGAGTGAGTGAGTGTTATAGTACCTTGCATAGATAATTTTACATATGTAGCTAAGTTTAGTGTGTGCATGTTATATTTTATTTTCGTATTGGAGAGGTTGTTGTGTTGCTCATGGTGAGAAGATTTGAAAGCCCAGTTTTAAAATGCATGAAATGTGGTTTGCATGGGGGTGTTGAAGGCATTGCTTCATAGCAGACAAAGTGTAGAGAAGGTGGGGGCCTTCTAGCTAAAAAATCAGAATAGGAAGCAAATTTCTCAAGAGCCCAGTGGTATTGGGTGAGGCTCATTGGTCGTGGTGGCTTGTAGCAAATGGGTGTTCATAAATCGTGAGAGAAGATTATTTCTATCTGGTGTAGCTAGAATATTGTCATAGTACTTGAGTCTTTTAGCTAGTGGGTGTTATCTTTTCCATGTAAAAAACAATTTGGCACTTAATAGAAGAATTGTGCAACAACAACAACAGGTGTTTTCTTTTGTTTGGTGGGGGGGGGGGGGGGGGGGGGGGGTTGTTTACACTAGATATATTTGTGTTATCTTGTGTGCATGCCTTCATATTGTTTATGATATTTTTCGTTATAGTTGTGATGCTTATACATGATTTTAGACATTAATTTCATTCTAGTTTCATAAGTTTTGTTGATGGGTTACTGATTCTTGTGCTTTGGTAGTTCAAAATTAGGTAAAACCATCACTACTAGTTCACCCCCTGCTTTAGTAGTGAGGCCATTCCCAACAATACACAATGCTATAACTCATTGAAAATTTTGTAATATTTTCAAACATCATACAAAGGTTCTTACACTTTTTTAGCACATCAATGATCTGACTCAATTGTGAATTATTCACCTTCTTCCATAAGCTTATCCCTAATAGTCTAAATATAAATGTATAAATTGCTTTAAATCATGGATGATTTTTTACTACAATCAACTAAAATTAAACGTTCTCATCTCATTTTCAATGTAAATCAAAAATTTATCGAAGCAAAATTGAGGTAATTTTATTTTAAAATATACAAATTGTCTTATAATAGTTTTCTTGGCTTGATGTCCATTTGATCATCACGGTAAATAGTACAACCACAATAAATTTCTAGTTTCCATTTCATCTCTTTTTACATCCTCTTTGATTTCTTTTTTAAGCTTTATAGTTTTATTACCTTAACGTTTATTTTAAATTCAAGTATAAATGAGATTCATAATTCCTTTCATGTTCAGTTTGGAGTCTACATATTTTCTTTTTAAAATAAAAATTAAATATTTACTAAATACAAAAACAATGTCAACTATAATAAAAAACAAAAGCAAATATACCTATGTGTTGAATTTTAATTGAAGGCATTATAAAACATCAATTCTTTCACTCTCATGGTAATCACTTGGCTCGTTGATTGATATGATTATTATTGTTATCGATATTACAACCCACTATGAAGGAGATGTGTCATTTCTTCGAGGATTGACATAAAGTTAACATGTGTTATTTAAAAAATTATTAATAACCAAAAAAAATTCTCTATAAGCCATGAATATAATATTTTGATGCCGTTTTTTATTTCAAGGTGAAATATATTAACAAAAATCTAGCAAGTTATATCATCAGTATTCTGAGTCTTCCCGATCTCTCAAATGGGAGACCAGACCATAAACAAAATTAGATCCTTCAAAGGGAACTGATACACATCTAAAAACTAAAAGAACTAATAGTAAACATGAATATACTAAAATATTGTCCTAATGAACATTAAACATAAACTACTACCAAAATAAAATATGCAATCTGTTTAATCTCGTAATCAAGGATGTCCTTTGGAGTCTAAGCCCATTACTAGAATAGGCTCGATTGGTTCTGCTGAGGTATTAATAGCCCCTAGAGAGATTGTAAGGTGTTTTTCAATCTTTTTAAATATTTTTTCTAGTTGATCCAGTCTATAGTCGTAATGTTTCATATGGCCATGCATATGATCCAGAGTTTGCATTAGATTTCTTCTGTAGTCTTGATTATCCATTAATGTGTATCCTAGGAGGAATTTAGCCAACCAATAAAACCCAGTTTTCTACAAATATTGATTGGCTCCACCACATGTGTTTCCCATATCTGGGATCCACTTTGACCATTCTTCCACCACCTTTGAGTCATATAGGGAGGTTATTCGGGATGAATCTTCCCCTTCCGATATAGATAATTGTTCTTCCACCTACATAGGGGTCTATTCTCTAAATCCATTTGCAAAACCACTCACCCTTTCCCAGTGTTTTTTTAAGGATTTAATATTTTTCCTATATATAGTACTGTAGGCGACTATTCTGGTTTGAAAATGCAAATGTATAGAATGTAGGTGAATATTTAATAATAAAAAAATGTAATTTACTATCAAATGTGGTAAACGTTTGGCGAATATTTTTCATTTAATCATATATGCGTAAAAAACAGGTGAATTTTTAACCAAATTGGCGAACATTATTTTCAGAAAATGTCCAAAAAATAACACATTTCCAAAAATTTTCCCCTAAATTTTTCATTACCTTTCGTATTTCCTTCAACTACCTCTGCATTCTCTTTCCTCGTATTCTGCAAAGCCTCTCCTCACTTGACCTCTCTCTTGGTGCATGATGCAACCAATGAAAATACTCTGAAATGTAAAATACAATTGAAACTTTCTCCTTCCCCTCTTTTTCACAACTCCCTATCTAGCTAAGCACTCACCAACACATACCAGTGGTAGGTTCCCAATTCTTTCTATCTCTTAGGCCCAATTACCCCTAGTTGTACTTATCTCTTTAGCAAACCCACATTACCCCAAGCCTTTGACCAGAAAAGATCACCTATAACCACCTTCTCCCCTTCGTTAGTGGTAAAAATATATATACACACCTCCCAACCTACTTCTCTTCATATGAAAAATATAGCACCTATTTCTCATAGTTTTCTCTCAACCTAGTCACAGTTCCTATGATGATTCAAATATATAAGCACACTTGAGAAATCACCCTATTTAACCATTGCATTAGAAACACAATAGGAAATAATGTGAGTATATAACCTCATTACTTGACCATATACACTCCATTAATTGAGTTACAGGCCAGAGCCTTTTCAAGCATGACTCTCTACTCCATTTTTTACTTAGTATAAAAGAGAGAAAAATATTATAAAACCCAACAATCTCTACAAATATGGCCAAAGTAGAGGGTATTCCCTAACAAAAATGGATATAGAACAAACAACAAGAAGACTAAACAATAATGTTCCATAAATTTAAATGGAAATTACCTCAGAAGGTTGAAGGGAGTCTCAATTTCCACTGTCACCTTGCCTTTTTCTCTTCATGCTCATATTCTTCTGATTCCAACAAAGCTTGAAATTAATATCTTGTTCTCATAATGTATAGTTAGGTTATCTATCCAAAATACCCAATTTATATCACTAGATTACTTTCTTCCATCGCACAAAGATTGTAGGTGGGGGGAGTCATTTCTCTCTACCCATCCTCTCAACCATTTCAAACCAATTTCCCATCGAATAACTCTTATTCTTATGATCCAAATATTTATTTCCCATCATATCTAGTGCCCTTTGTAACTCGAACACCACCCTATGCAATAAATATTCCATGCCACAAATCTTTTTTAGCCCCTTCACACAATTTAGCCCCTTCACACAACTGAAATGACAAACCACAGCCAGTTGACGTCCCTTCTAAATTTATGAAACATTAAGTGCAAGGCACACTCCATATTATGCCACTTGCAAGATCGTGTTTCATCTCCTTACCCATTTTTCATTGGGACGATGCCACCCCACATGCCCAATAGTATAAATGAGATTCATAAGAGAGATTCAAGTATAGTGTCATGTAACCTCGGTACTTTGTAATGCCCATGGTAATTGCATGCCTGGGTATTTCCCATGGTATTTCACTTTATGTAATCATGTATAGATGGAGAGAAGCCAATGGGTTTAATGTTGATTTGTTGTTGGTTCATCATTGGTTCATTAAGGAATTGTGGGTTTGATGGTGAATAGTGGGCTTCGATGGTATTTTTATCTAATTTTTGTATCTTTGTGATGTTGAAAGTAGGTTGATGAGTCGAGGTAGAACGTTGTTGTAAGTTTTGCACTAAACGATCCTACCTAAATATTAAAGGTAAATGGATGGAAATGGATGGAGTTTTGTTTGTCTGTAACCTTTTATTTTCATGAATTTATCATGTTTAATATTATTCATGCTCTATTATTATGGTTGTAATACATTTACAAATTGAATACAACGTCATGAATAGCTAAACGACAACTTTTAAATTTTTCTTTCTGTACTATGGTAGTTTATTATATGGTTTAGGTATTCATTATTGAAGTATTTATAAGTTGAACTCCATAATTATATCTATGTATTTCTGATTCAAATCCCCTAGAGGCCTAGTTCCAATAGTATAAATGTGGCGCAAATCCAATGTATATTGGTTAGTTATTCGATTCATAGTCGTCGGTTATCCGACACATTGGAGATTTAATTTCCATTGGTGGGACTGTGTTGAATAGGTGACACATTTTTTAGCGTCGAATGTTCGATGGTATAGATGTTGAAAATCCGACACTAAAGTAGGCCAACAATGTCTTTGAACATTGAACGCTTTGTAGTCAAATGGGTGAGGTACACATATATAGGATTTTCGATAGGATAAACATCTGATACCCACTACCATAGAGGCAAAAACATCTGATTATTGGACATCAGATATTTGATTCCATATTATTTTAGGCTCACAAAATCCAATGGTTTGTGTCGGTATGGAATTGGATAGCATAGTCTAATGAGGCGGAGGAGTTGCCCGGGAAGTTATGGAAATTCTGGTTATATTTAGAGAAAATCCAGCAAAGATTTCTGTAAATCCAAGTTATAGTTATTAAACTTCAAAATTTCAGGTGGCCTAAACATTTTTGATGGTGCTGAATCCATTTAAACCATCAAAAACACGATTCAAACACTGCTTCTACAAGATTTTTTGAAATTTTTTTTCCTGGATTCCAACCACTTTTCCCAGTCTGAGAAATACCTTTGGCTCATCCGACAATGTAACATTGAATAATTGACATAACAATAATTTCAAGAAATGGGTTAAACATCATATATCCAAGAAATAGGTTAAACATCATATATCCACCGCCATAGAGGCCAAACATATGATGGTTGTATGTTGGATATTTGACACCGTATTATTCCAATCCAGTGGGATCCAATATTTTTTCCATCGTAATGGAGTTTGATGTCTAACGATCTTGCGTCGGATAAAATACATTGTAATATTTTAATGTGACGAGAGCTTTATGGAAACGACTCATTCGTTTGTGGGTACAAAGTCTGATATCCAACAGTTTGTTTTGTCAGAATGGCATCGGATATTAGACGGGTCTCAGAGAATTTAAAAAAATAAAAGAATGATCCTTCACTGATTGGTTGGGGAGGCACTGGCCTGTGCCTTTGTCAGCTTGGCCATTCCCTGCCTTTTGATTTGGCAGTGCACTTTACTTATATCGCTATAATGAGTGCTACCAAATCAAAAGGAAACCCAAATTAAATTTTATATATTTTAAATTTCAGGACCCCATGGGAGTTAATTTTAAAGAAATATTTCTATTTGATCACACAGTGCAATTTCGATCTAAGAGTGTTGGGGGAGGCAGGATAAGCAGGGGTTATAATAAACTTTGAAGGAGAAACAATGACAAAATTTTATTGGGGCTTAGGAAGAACAACAAATAACCAAGAAGAGGCCTTAGCATTATGGAAAGGAATGAGAATAAATCTGCCATATGGAATATGATGGCTTGTAATATTTGGAGACTCTAACGTTACAATTCAATTTTTTTATCATTCTAAGAAATTTGCAGAGAAATATGAGAACCCTCTTGGGACACGAATTTGAATGCAGATGGATAAATTTGATTGTATTAGCCGCTACCATATAAAAATGGAAATAATGGAATTATAGATGATAAGGATAATAAAGGATCAACCTTGGACTAGGGGTTACTATCCCTAGACGAAGACTCTCTCTCCATATCTCATGTCCCATGATAATTAAACCGACATCAATTTGAGGTCCAAATGCATTTAAGAGTATGAGTAGGTGGACTTTCCAAAGCACCAAAATCCTAATTAATGTAATAAATCTTAGATTTGTGATAACACACTTGTGGGACGATAGTTAGAGATTAAGTTTTGTCCCTATTAAATTAAGGCCATCGGAATTGCAAGTTGGTGTACCCTCAACGTTAATTCATTTTTGTACAAGAGAAAGGGGAGCAGGGGGGGGATGTTTAAGAGAATGGTGGTTTATCAATGCAGGCATTTTCTAGGGATATTAAATTGAAAGCGATGGTTGACGATGCAACTTGAGAAGGAATTGATCACTATAAACCAGGCTCTCATCTCATAAAATATGCAATATTCTATGTGAAAATCTTAGTGATTGGCCGAATGGCCTCTCAAAGCACAGAGAGCAGCAATAATGGTAGTTTGGTTCATCTGTCAAAAGCATTGGGGGGGCATTTTAGGTTCAATTATGAAAATTTGGGAGCAATTCACCCTAGACGCCCATTAACGTTTCTCACTTCTTAATCAGTAAATGTAGGATTTTTTTGAAGGAAATTGAATGCCTCAAAATCATGGTGGTGACGCTTATGAAGAAAGTGGACACTCTCAATCTTAAGGTGGATGACATTGAAATTAAAGTGAAGTTGGTGACAGTCGTTGTTTTGAAAGAAGTCTATGGAGTTAGTGATCCCCCTGGAAACACTAGTGAAGGAATACAGATTGGTGACCTCCAGTATCATATTATGGGAAATTTTGTGAAGAAAAAGGATGAAGTGGTGGAGAACAAGAAAGCAGTTGGAGAAAAAGTCGAAAATGTAATGCTGACTAGGAAATATAGATTAGTTTGATCTTATGGTTTTTTGCTAAATTTTAGCGAGTTTTTTGGCGAATATATAAGATAAATAATGTAAGAATCCTTTCATTAAAAGCACTAAGTGGAATTTGAATGATTTGTGCGTATTGTTGGTCTATGGAAAAATAAGAGTTATCTCTAGATGAAAGGTTTCTGCCCCATTCTCTAGCTAAATGAATACGATATAACCGTTTCTTTAAAAAAAACATAATCTAATATTGTTAATCCATGCACGAGATGTGTTGTAGGAACTTTTAATCTTATCTTTTAAAAATTAATATACATACATACATACATACATACATACATACATACATATATATATATATATATTGTTATAGGCCATATTGTCACATATGACCAGTGAGCCTATAAATGGGATCAATCAAAATCCTATTCCTGCTTGTCACCATCTTGCATAAATCCCTAAGCATGTACCTTTCATTTCCTAGAATTTCAACCCTACACTACTTAATTTGAGCCAGTTTGAGGACCAATGCTCCCTGTAAGCCTACTGGGCTGCGTTCACCAGCAGGTTGCTCCACTATGGCCTGTGTTGGTCACCAGCAAGTTACTCCCCTTTGCACCTGTGTTGGTTCCACAAATCTAGGAGAATGATCACGATTATGAAAGCTTCCCATTCTACGAGTTTATAAGAGTTGTTACAAGTACTTACCTTGGATGAAACATTTAGTTCCTATCCATCCCTACATTGAATTTTTCACGACTTATCCTTCGATCCTATCCCTCCATCAAAGATGGATCTCTTACCCTAGGTTGATAATTGGATAAGAATTCCCAACTTACCTTCTTTATATATTCCCAACCTTCTATGTTGTTGTTGGTTGGATTTTGGAGACTGATTCTACCCTTATGCTACTCTAGTGAGTAATCATCATCTCATGAATTTAGGGTGATTGGAGATGCATCTTGTGACAAGGAAAGGACAAGTCAACAAATTGGAGGAGCTCTTCTATAAGATCAATTCCTACTTATGGTTGTAATCTTGTTCCATTTATATTAATTCACAAAATTCATTTTTTTCCTATATGTGATGTTGTTACTTCACTTATTTCAATACCATGTTGATCTTATGAATGAGTAACTTAGGTGATATTACATAGATTTCATAGTTTCTTGGCTTGTGTTATCTGACTATGCAGGTTCTAATTTTGGTATTCAGAGCTGGAATTAGAGATTCTAAGCTAAAGAAGGAGTGAAGTGTCTGAAGGATTCCAGGTAGGACTCTTCTCACCATCTATTTACTTTAAGGAATAGAATTGCGTTCCTTGTCTCTCTGTTGTTCTAGGTTATCCGTCGACCTAGGGGAGATATTTTTGTTTGCAACTGTAAATCACGTATAAAAAATTGGTGACCATACCAGGGAGCAAAGTATTCCCTTGGTGGTTTTATTGTCTCTTGCTTTTCATTACCTCCTTGACAAACCTTTGTTGTATCATCCAACAAAGAAAATACGTAGGAAGTGATTTCATTAAGCCCTTTCTACAATTTTTGTGATGGAATCCTCTTTCCAAGGCATAACACACCACCTATGCCTTTCATAAAGCGTTTCACCTCACCTTGGCCCACTTAGCACCAATGTGCATGGGTGCCTATTTTGCACCAGTGTTGGCCCCTGTTTTTAAAAAAAAAAATCCTTGGTTCTTGAACGTATCTTTTCTCAGCCTACTTCCATCTCAACTTCCCTGAGTATTCAATTTCTTTTGGTCTCTCTAAAGTTTCCATTTGGTTTGCATCTCTGTTGTTTTCATTTGGTTAGAATTGGTTTTAATTTCTCTTTGTTCTTATCATTTGGTCACTTTCAAACTAATTTCGTTTGATTGTTGGTTGCTTGGATGAATTGTTGTTCTTGTCCTTATTATGAAAAGTATAATTGAATCAGTAATTGAACATTTGCATCTTATTTTTCTTCATTTTTAAAATTAAGTTTGGTGAAAAGGAAAATTTGGCATCAGCATCTAGGGTTTTGCATGTGCATTAGCATAGGAACAATTGCATCGGAATGGAAACTACATCTTGCGCCTTGTTTGCTGCACATTGTGCTGCATCTTGATTGTTCCTTCCCTTCCTTATCTAGATTTTAATTGAAAGAGAAAGGATTTCTATTCTCTTATACTACATTTTCATTTTAGGATATTCAGGTGACATTCGTGGGGAGCCCCAAAGCTGAAACGTAAGTAAAGAGAAACAATAAAATTTATTCAATCAACCTAACGAGTGCTTCTAACAATAATGCAAACATTTAGAGGTCTAGTCTAGAGATGTGTTCCAACATCATTAAACATAAGAGTTTTCATTGATTTCTAGTGTTGCATCTCAGGGGTGAAATACCATTCCATGTACGTGAGTGTATAGGATCATACTCCATGTACCTTCAAGTATATCGGTGGCCCTCCACACATGTAAGGTATATGGGAACATTCTCATCAAATGATTACACATTAGACAACACTCCCACCTACTCTCACATATATTTTGGGAGACCACAATAGGTTGTTATCCATCCATAGTTAACCAAGTCTGTCACCTTGTATACCATGATACACTGAACACAACATTCATGGAGATTGGATACCGTATGTTAATTCCTTGGTTGGATGAAGTATATATTGCAGTTCATAGTTGCTTGGTAATCCTGTATGAATAGATTAACCTATTTTTGATTTATTTATTTTTGTGTTAATAAAATTTATTATTCAACGTGGAAGAATCCAATGCCCCTCCCCGTCGTTTATGTAGAATGAAAATAATCCACTTTTAAATGGAAATTTTTTTGCCTGGATTCCGACCACTTTTCCCAGTCTGGGAAATACCTCTGCCTCATCCGACAATGTAACATTGAATAATTGACATAACAATAATTTCAAGAAATGGGTTAAACATCATATATCCAAGAAATAGGTTAAACATCATATATCCACCGCCATAGAGGCCAAACATATGATGGTTGTATGTTGGATATTTGACATCGTATTATTCCAATCCAGTGGGATCCAATATTTTTTCCATCGTAATGGAGTTTGATGTCTAACGATCTTGCGTCCGATAAAATACATTGTAATATTTTAATGTGACGAGAGCTTTATGGAAACGACTCATTCGTTTGTGGGTACAAAGTTTGATATGCAACAGTTTGTTCTGTCATAATGGCATCAGATATTAGACGGGTCTCAGAGAATTTAAAAAAATAAAAGAATGATCCTTCACTGATTGGTTGGGGAGGCATTCACCTGTGCGATTGGCCATTCCCTTCCTTTTGATTTGGCAGTGCACTTTACTTATATCGCTATAATGAGTGCTACCAAATCAAAAGGAAACACAATTTAAATTTTATGTACTTTAAATTTTAGTAACCCATGGGAGTTAATTTTAATGAAATATTTCCATTTTGCTAACAAAGTGCAATTTTGATTTAACAGCGTTGGGGAGGCAGGATAAGGAGGGGTTATAATAAACCTTGAAGGAGAAACAATGAAATTTTTTTATTGGGGCTTAGGAAGAACAACAAATAACCAAAAAGAGGCCCTAGCATTATGGAAAGGAATGAGAATAAATCTCTCATATGGAATATGATGGCTTGTAATATTTGGAGACTCTAACGTTACAATTTAATTTTTTTATCATTCTAAGAAATTTGCAGAGAAATATGAGAACCCTCTTGGGACACGAATTCGAATGCAGATGGATAAATTTGATTGTATTAGCCGCTACCATATAAAAAAGGAAATAATGGAATTATATATGATAAGGATAATAAAGGATCAACCTTGGACTAGGGGTTACTATCCCTAGATGAAGACTCTCTCTCCATATCTCATGTCCCATGACAATTAAACCGACATAAATTTGAGGTCCAGATGCATTTAAGAGTATGAGTAGGTGGATTTTCCAAAGCGCCAAAATCCTAATTAATGCAATAAATCTTAGATTTGTGATAACACACTTGTGGGAGGATAGTTAGAGATTAAGTTTTGTCCCTATTAAATTAAGGCCATTGGAATTACAAGTTGGTGTACCCTCAACATTAATTCATTTTTGTACAGGAGAAAGGGGAGTAGGGGGGGATGTTTAAGAGAATGGTGGTTTATCAATGCAGGCATTTTCTAGGGATATTAAATTGAAAGCGATGGTTGACGATGCAACTTGAGAAGGAATTGATCACTATAAACCAAGCTCTCATTTCATAAAATATGCAATATTCTATGTGAAAATCTTAGTGATTGGCAAAATGGACTCCCAAAGCACAGAGAGCAGCAATAATGGTAGTTTGGTTCATCTGTCAAAAGCATTGGGGGGGTATTTTAGGTTCAATTATGAAATTTTGGAAGCAATTCACCCTAGACGCCCATTAACGTTTCTCACTTATTAATCAGTAAATGTAGGATTTTTTTGAGGGAAATTGAATGCCTCAAAATCATGGTGGTGACGCTTATGAAGAAAGTGGACACTCTCAATCTTAAGGTGGATGACATTGAAATTAAAGTGAAGTTGGTGACGGTCGTTTTTTTGAAATAATTCTATGGAGTTAGTGACCCCCCTGCAAACACTAGTGAAGGAATACAGATTGGTGACCTCCAGTATCATATTATGGGAAATTTTGTGAAGAAAAAGGATGAAGTGGTGGAGAACAAGCAAGCAGTTGGAGAAAAAGTGGAAAATGTAATGCTGACTAGGAAATATAGATTAGTTTGATCTTATGGTTTTTTGCTAAATTCTAGCGAGTTTTTTGGTGAATATATAAGATAAATAATGTAAGAATCCTTTCATTAAAAGAACTAAGTGGAATTTGAATGATTTGTGTGTATTGTTGGTCTATGGAAAAATAAGAGTTATATCTAGATGAAAGGTTTCTGCCCCATTCTCTAGCTAAATGAATATGATATAACTGTTTCTTTAAAAAAACGTAATCGAATATTGTTAATTCATGCACGAGATGCGTTGTAGGAACTTTTAATTTTATCTTTTAAAAAGGAATATACATACATACATACATACATACATACATACATACATACATACATACATACATACATACATACATACATACATACATACATACATACATACATATATATATATATATATATATATATATATATATATATATATATATATATATATATATATTGTTATAGGCCATATTGTCATATCTGACCAGTGAGCCTATAAATGGGATCAATCAAAATCCTATTCCCGCTTGTCACCATCTTGCATAAATCCCTAAGCATGTACCTTTCATTTCCTAGAATTTCAACCCTACACTACTTAATTCGAGCCAGTTTGAGGACCAATGCTCCCTGTAAGCCTACTGGGGTGCGTTCACCAGCAGATTGCTCCACTATGGCCTGTGTTGGTCACCAGCAGGTTGCTCCCCTTTGCACCTGTGTTGGTTCTACAAATCTAGGAGAATGATCAGGATTCTGAAAGCTTCCCATTCTACGAGTTTCTAGGAGTTGTTACAAGTGCTTACCTTGGATGAAACATTTAGTTCCTATCCATCCCTACATTGAATTTTTCACGACTTATCCTTCGATCCTATCCCTCCATCAAAGATGGATCTCTTACCCTAGATTGATAATTGGATAAGAACTCCCAACGTACCTTCTCTATATATTCCCAACCTTCTACCTTGTTGTTGGTTGGCTTTTGGAGAGTGATTCTACCCTTATGCTACTGTAGTGAGTAATCATCATCTCATGAATTTAGGGTGATTGGAGATGCATATTGTGACAAGGAAAGGACAAGTCAACAAATTGGAGGAGCTCTTCTATAAGATCGATTCCTACTTATGGTTGTAATCTTGTTCCATTTATATTAATTCACAAAATTCATTTTTTTCCTATATGTGATTTTGTTACTTCACTTATTTCAATACCATGTTGATATATTGAATAAGTAACTTAGGTGATATTGCATAGATTTCGTAGTTTCTTGGCTTGTGTTATCTGACTATGCAGGTTCTTATTTTGGTGTTCAAAACTGGAATTAGAGCTTCTAAGCTAAAGAAGCAACAAAGTGTCTGAAGGATTCCAGGTAGGACTCTTCTCACCATCTATTTACTTTAAGGAAAACAATTGCATTCCTTGTCTCTCTGTTGTTCTAGGTTATCCATCGACCTACGGGAGATATTTTTGTTTGCAATCGTAAATCACGTATAAAAAAATTGGTGACCGTACCAGGGAGTAGAGTATTCCCTTGGTGGTTTTATTGTCTCTTGTTTTTCATTACCTCCTTGACAAACCTTTGTTGTATCATCCAACAAAGAAAATACGTAGGAAGTGATTTCATTAAGCCCTTTCTACAATTTTTGTGATGGAATCCTCTTTTCAAGGCATAACACACCACCTATGCCTTTCATAAAGCGTTTCACCTCATGTTGGTCCACTTAATACTAATGTGCATGGGTGCCTCTTCTGCACCAGTGTTGGCCCCTGTTTTTGAAAAAAAAAATCCTTAGTTCTTGAACGTATCTTTTCTCAGCCTACTTCCATCTGAACTTCCTTGAGTATTCAATTTCTTTTGGTCTCTCTAAAGTATCCATTTGGTTTGCATCTGTGTTGTTTGCATTTGGTTAGAATTGGTTTTAATTTCTCTTTGTTCTTATCATTTGGTCACTTTCAAACTAATTTCGTTTGATTGTTGGTTGCTTGGATGAATTGTTGTTCTAGTCCTTATTATGAAAAGTGTAATTGAATCAGTAATTGAACATTTGCATCTTATTTTTCTTCATTTTTAAAATTAAGTTTGGTGAAAAGGAAAATTTGGCATCAGCATTTAGGGTTTTGCATGTGCATTAGCATAGGAACAATTGCATCGGAATGGAAACTACATCTTGCACCTTGTTTGCTGCACATTGTGCTGCATCTTGATTGTTCCTTCCCTTGCTTATCTAGATTTTAGTTGAAAGAGAAAGGATTTCTATTCTCTTATGCTACATTTTCATTTTATGATATTCAGGTGACATTCGTGGGGAGCCCCAAAGCTGAAATGTAAGAAAAGGGAAATAATAAAATTTATTCAATCAACCTAACGAGTGCTTCTAACAATAATGCAAACATTTAGAGGTCTAGTCTAGAGATGTTTTCCAACATCATTAAACAAAGGTTTTTTCATTGATTTCCAGTGTTGCATCTCAGGGGTGAAATACCATTCCATGTACGTGAGTGTATAGGATCATACTCCATGTACCTTCAAGTATATCGGTGGCCCTCCACACATGTAAGGTATATGGGAACATTCTCATCGAACGATTACACATTAGACAACACTCCCACCTACTGTCACATATATTTTGGGAGACCCCAATAGGTTGTTATCCATCCATAGTTAACCAAGTCTATCACCTTGTATACCATGATACATTGAACACAACATTCAGGGAGATTGGATACCGTATGTTAATTCCTTGGTTGGACGAGGTATATATTGCAGTTCATAGTTGCCTAGTAATCCTTTATGAATAGATTAACCTATTTTTGATTTATTTATTTTTGTGTAAATAAAATTTATTATCCAATGTGGAAGAATCCAATTCCCTTCCCCGTCGTTTATGTAGAATGAAAAATAATCCTCCATTTCCTCCAGAGGCTACTCCTAACCATCATCCTATACATAGGAAAATGCAAACTAACGAATCAAGAACCTCGGGAACTACTTCTGACCCCCCTCCCAATATTGATTAGCCACAATCATTTGTCCCTTTGAGTTCCAAACCTAAGATTACATCTATTCTCATTCGTGACAATGACAAATTTGAAACAAAAGTCCTTGCAACTTTGTTACCTAAGGCCATTAAGTATGATTGCCCTAAGTTAGAAACTTTGTTTCATGACTTATTGAACTTGAGGAGCCTCAAACATATTTAACTGAGTCATTGGGACCTTCGTCCTATCTTTCTTTGTCTCAGACAACCAATATATCTTGGGCCTGATTGTGAAACTCTTCCACACAAAATTCTAAGTATTAAAGAGATCCCTCAAGAAGAACCTTGTCCTTCTACTCTTGTTCATTTGGAAAGATTTTATTTTTGTCAAACCAATCCTCTTCCATCTCCTAAACCTTGTAAACAATATCCTTTACCTGATTCTTTGGGCCCACTTGCAGACCTCTCGCGGGAATCTTCATTGGGATTGTTAACCATGACTGGAACTAATTCAAACTCATCCTGTGTCAACCACTATGGTTGACACATCAAGTGTCGCTTCCTCATCAATGTTTGCGACATCACCAGAACCTCATTTATATGGTGGCCCATCCATCTTGCCTGGTTATCAATCACTAACTAGTAGCTTTTCTAGTGTGGCTTCTAATCCTTGGACCTCTCCCATCTCATCCAATTCGGGAATAATGTCTAGTAATTCTCTTATGAATGCCACATGGTTTGTTCCTCTTCCTCCATCCACACCTACAATAGAGAAGTAGGTTGGACCTTATATTAATGGGCAAAGCTACCCTCAACAGCACAACCCTCCTTATGTTGGGTACCCTCCATCTGGATTGCAATTGCCTCCATCATCTCATCCTCCCATGTTAAGGGGACACATGTTGCTAGTATACCTCAATATGGTAATCCACCTAGTTATAGTCCTCCTTATCCTGGAATGACTTCCAGTGTTTGCAAACCTACTTTACCCATTAAACTAGGCTTGTATTGGGATCGATTTTTGAATCCTAAAACTGTATCATCTTCATAACAAATTCCTACACATTCCTCAGCACGTCAACAACCTCAAATACATGTGGGCCAACCCTTAAATCCTATTACAATAGTGTCTCATTCTCCCTAGATCCCAATTAGTCAGCCTGTACAAGGTCCCTCACCTTCTCAATCTCTTGTGCAAGGTATTCATCCAATTTTAGTAGGTTAAGTTATTCAAAATTTGGCATAACCTCAATCGAACCCTTACCAAGGTGGAATGTAAACCACTATTGGGCAACAATATGGATAAAATCAAGTTCCCTTTCAAGGCGAGCAAATCCAAACCTAACCATTCCAGCAACTTTATCACCATCCTAGGTGTAGGCAACAATATCCCTTGTCTGTTGTTTACCAGAGCCCTCCATATTATGGTAATGAGGTTCCTTATTCTCATAACCCTCCATATCTAGTAATGCAATTTTGTGTTGCCCTGGCTATCCATTCACATCCAGGTCATCAGCCTTCAGACTTAATCGATGTTTTCCTTTTGTGGGTAAGCTTGATTTACCGTATTTAACTTTTTTCCTATTGACCTCATAGCTCATTCGCCATGGTGGCTGATTATTCCCACTAAATTTCCTTTTGATATCCTAAAATTCAATGGGAATCCTAGAGAAGACCCATCCATCCATGTTATAACGTATCATCTATGGCGTTAATCCAATTCACTTAATGATGTTTCCATTCGACTTCATCTTTTCCAATGAACTCTTATGGGTACCATAGCTAAATGGTATATTGAGTTACCTAGAGAGTTGTAACATGATTTCAATACTTTAGCCACTACCTTACTCACACATTTCCAGTTTCCTAGTCAATACAAAACTCGAATGAAACTGTTGACTAACTTCAAACAATCTAACTCTGCTCACATTTTGGATCACATTCATGAGCGGAGGCATTGTTGTTGGTTGGTTAAGACTTGTGTTCCCGATCAGTTGTTAGTGGAAAGGTTTTTCAAATCTCTATTAGCTCCCATAATAGAAGATGTGGCCAAAGGTGGAGTCGTGACTGAAGAGAAGGTTATTGCTCATGCTCAATATTTATATTTGGTTTATACCCAACTGAGCACTCCCTATGATAAGATACCAAATGCTCTGGGACCCTCAAATATTGTTCCTCCTCCACTTGGTAAAGAATCTCAAGTTTCCGATGGCATTATAGGTTCTTCCAGTTCGCAGCCAGCAAGTAAACCATCTAGTATTTCTCTTACCATTCCTGCACAAAATCCTCCATCCCATCCTCTTGTGGTTTCTTCTTCTGAGATTAATGTTGTCTCATCTAATAAACACAAGTCTCAACAAGAACCTGGAAGTAAGAAGAAAGGTAAAGGTAAGAAGAAGAAATATTCGTCACTACAGGATAAAGAAACAAATTCTCTTCCAATGAGAAACGAAAGCCTTGATACCCATGCTTGATTTGAAATAAGGATCACTTTACATGTGATTGTCTGCACTACGCTAAAGTGAATTAGTTTCTTAAATCATCCACTTCTCATGCTATGTTGATCAACCCATTTTCCAACCAGGAGATTGATATGGTTTCCCGGGATGCCTCTTCCTATAACACAAGTTTGATTATTTCCTCCTGAAAGATGAAATTTGATGTCATGGTGGCCACTCAGAACAAGGACTATGGTAATGCGAATTTATTGAATGGTTAGGCTACTGATGAACCTACTACTTTGGAACCGCCTTCTTTTGATCCTCTTCCACCTCTGGTTCCTATGAAATTTACTATCAAGCCTCCGAAATGTGTTATCCATATGTCTTCTTTCAACCCTCGTTCAAGCGCTGCTCAAAATTACAATGTAGCTGAAGACTTGGCTCAGTATCCTTCGACTAAGTCCACTTTCAAGGTGTTGCAAAACTATTCCACCCAAAAGAAGTCCTTGTTATCAGCTATCAGATGTGTGGATCTTTCAGATTCCAACCAAGTGGTTTTGTCTCATGAAAACTATACCCCTCAACATCTGGCTAAGCTAGATTTTATTATTCAGGTCATTTTCCATGGTACTAACGTTCATCATTCTATTATGGAAGAGGGAGACGCGACCTACATCATGTCCTTATCTTACTGGAAGGCGATTGGTTCACCCCAATTGAGTTAGTTAACGACCACATTAAAAGCCTTTGATGGAAGGACATACAAACCTTGTGAGATTTTGAATTCCCTCCAAGTGGTACCAGGGGGGAAAAGCCATCTCCATTGAAGTAGAATTTATTAACAGACCTTTTTGTTATAATATTCTTATGGTATGTACATGGCTTTATGCTATGGATTCCATCATTTCATCTTACTTCCAAATTATTTCCTTTCCTCATAAAGGTGAGATTGTGGCCATAGATATACTTACCTTTTTCTCCTCTGATTCCAATGTTATTGGAAGTGTCCCTCTTGTAGTAGAATCCCTAAATTCCTATTAGAATGTTGGAGTTGGTTTATTGAATGATTCATTTCTTATGGGAAACTTTTTTCTCCCTCCCCCTCTCCTTCCCAGCTCCTCCATTTCGATTGCTTATATCAACATGATATCATCCTCTATGATCCTACCCGATCAATTGGTTGTACCTTATGAAACTAACATAAAAAAATTTGGCAACCGAATGTTGCCTATCCCCATTCATCAAGATTACAATGCCATCTACTCAGCTTGTGTGACCCGTACTTTTTCTTCAATCAATTGGGTAAAATGATCACTAGATTATGGCACACCCTCTGATCCTTTCTCATGTACATTCTCTATGGACGGAAGCATCATGGAGACCACGATGTCAAATAATATGTCGTGGAATGAACATTATCATCATTTCTCCTTCCCAGATACCATTGAAGATAACCTCAGTGATGTGTACCTACCTAATTTTATCGAACCCTTTACAAATTTTATTTCCACTCATGAGATCGACTCTGAAAAGAACCTTTCGAATGTTGAATAAACCATTCCTCTTGATATTTTGATTAAACCAAGAATAGTAAAAATTTTATATGTCGAAGCATCTTGTTCTTCATCTGAAATCAAGATTTATCGAGCCCTTTTTCATGAGTTCAAAGATATCTTTGCCTAGACATATGAAGAAATTCCAGGTATTGACCCAAACGTGGTATAGTGCATGAAATCAAGACATATCCTGATGATAAACCTATCTAACAACAACTCCATTTGGTCCATAGCACAAAGGCTACTACGATAAAAGTTGAAATTGAAAATCTTCTCCGGGTTGGTTTCATATACACCGTTCCTTTAAGTGATTAGGTAGCAAACTTTGTCCTTGTCAAGAGGAAACATGGCATGATTCGAGTATGTGTTGACTACCGAGATGTCAATCAAGCTTTTCTGAGGGACAACTACCCAACCTCATTTATTGATCATATTGTTGATGATTGTGCTAGTTGTGAGATTTATTCATTTATGGATGGATTCTCGAGCTTGTTAGAGTCCTATAGTGATAGGATTCCTAATTTTGATTTGCACCAAGACACTTAAAAGCCCTATAAAACCCAGACCACTGGTCGAACCCTGCGAAGTCAATTTCCAATTTTTACCTCTATTTTCCACACAATGTCTACCCACATTTCCCTGAATGTTAAGCCTATTTCAACCCCCCACGTTGACCAAGATCACCTACCTTTGGTTGATAGGATTTTCAGAGTAAAGATACATCTTCTGGCTCTGAAATAATGAAGCTCCACTTCTAGTGCAAAGATAGATTTTTAAACCATGCTGATGAAATTCACCTCTGGGAGTCAAATCTCCCCCTCTATTCATTCCGAGGAGTCCACAGTCTCCCAGACATTATCCACTATTGTCAGACCTGCTACATCCTGAGCCAGAGAGTTGTAGTATTTCCCAATCAACATCTGCTCTTCACTATCACTCCAGAATCCATCAATCAGATGTTACAAGTCCATCCTAGCCCAAATCTAGTTGCTTTTTCCATTGGAGGACTTCTAGAACTATAAAATTCTATTGATGAGGACAAAGCTAAGCACGTGTTCAAGATTTTCATAGTTATAAAAGAGAATACACCAAGTTTTATTCCTCCATACATAGCCCCCATATTTTCACAAACTGCTAGGCATATTAGCACCTTCGTATATTCCATTGTTGGATACAGGAAAATGAGCATTTAGATGAAGTCACTTTTGTATTCCTGTCCCTTTTTACCCCTGGTAAACCTCCTGCCATCAAGTTTGATTATTCTCAGTTCATTGCAGACAAAATGCATGAACAACTCATTAGATTACCCAATGAAAGAGTGTTTAAATTGTCTAGAGTATTGTATTATTTGTTTATGTATTGCCAAACTGATAAATTCCCCGTGAAGATCATAAAGTGTGACAGTAGAGGAAGAGAGAGGTCTGTGCTCCAATGGACAACTATTGTCCAAAAATATTCCATTGTCTCTAATTATAACGACTTCATAGATTCCTTGTTCCGCCTAGTGATGAATATGCTGACAGGGACTGTGAAACCTAGGATTAGTCCTCATATCAAAAAGGTACTTTAGTTGGCTAAAAATAGTAAGATAGGAGACTGGTACTTGTACCAGAATCACATAGAGATCAGAGTCTATGGCTGCCAACTGGCTCCATATAAATTTCCAAAGTATCTTCCCTTAAGAATTTTTGCCTTGGAATATTTCAGGCGAATCATCAACTCAGATGATGTCCACTTTGTGGCTACAAAGAAGAAGACCCAATTCAGAGTCAAAAGTGAACTGGGCCCCTTTATTTGTAATAATAGATAAGCTAGACCAGAGGCAGACAGTATGTTACAGGAGTTGAAATTTACCAAGACTTTTATGTGGCAGTATGAACCTCATGGAGTAATAAGAAAAATGAGAACCAGGGTTAAACTAGCTCCTTATGCACATTATTCAGTACGTAAAATTGAAAGATATGCCAACCAAATTGAATGGTTGGAAAACAATTTGGCAGATAAATATAACATAATTATTGATGTTGAAAATGCTCTATATGATATTGAGCAACAGATTGACCTGAGTGAGTTCCTGTAGGTCCTAGATCAAGGTCAAAATATGGATGCTCCCTCTGCATTGAAAACACCTCTAAATAAGGAGAAAAACCTTAAAAACAGAGAAGAGACTTCTAGTTCTGAGATGGAAATAGTGGATGACCAAGCAGAACCAAGGAAAAAGAGAAAATTGAATCCTGTTTCTGAGCAAGAGGAACACAGTGAATCATAAAGGGCAGAGCTAGAAATAGAGTCAGTACCAATGCCAGAGACAGTGCTAGACATAGCAGGTTAGAAAGGAAAAGAGGTAATCAACGAACCCACAACTTCTAACACTCAGTTTTTAGAGAGACAAAAGTCAGCAAAAGTTTCCTCCTATGTTATACCAGTTGACAAAAGAAAAAACATCAAAGATAGATATAACGAGATCAAATTAAGAAATGAAAAATTGAAAGCTGAGAAATATGCTAAGTATTTCAAGCACTCAGCTCCTAACCAGAGTAGACTAATGTCTGCATTTGATATTGAGGAAGGAAAGATGCAAATTTCATATATTCATCCAACAGTACCACAACCCAAATTTGTAGCAGATTATACGAAGGCCACATTTGAAGTGTTGGTAAAGGGAATCCATCCCATGTACCAAATAGAGTTTCACAAACAAGCTAGAGAAATTATATACTAAACCTTGACTAGGAAGACCATGGATGCATACATGTTACAAGAGTCCTTAACCAATATAATTGCACAGATGAAGCTAGAAAAGACCTCCTCTAAGGCAAAGGACAACATGATTAAATCCTTAGAAGACCTGGTCATGGAATTGGGCCATGATCCTACAGATATTAAGGCAGCTGAACAATTGATCAAAAAGAAAAATGAAGATATAGCATCTTTGAAGAAACGATTAAAACTTCCTGCTTCATTACGCCCATAGACCACAGAGGTGTTAGAAAGCCAAATTTTCCATGAGGAAATGTTTGACTTAGTGTTAAAATTGAACACCGAGCTGAAAGAAATGGAGAAAGAAATGGAAAAGTTAACCAAGCAGGCGAGCCTCCAGGAAGTTGCAACCACTGTCATCCCAACAATCACCACAGCAGTACCATATACATTGGCTAAAACATTAGCTCCTACATCTCCATTGGCCATTGCATTTCCTACAACATCACCATCTACTTCAACAACAGGGTCGACTGCAATGGATTATACAGGTGAAGAAGCCAATAAGATGGCTAAAGCAATGGAAGAGATGCCCCTCAAAGCTAATGAAATCAGGAAACTGGAAGAGAAAGTAAAGAGTCTAGAGACAGACTGTAAACATGCTCAAATTACGAATAAAGAAGAACAACAAAAGGTAGCAAGATAACAAAGAGGATAAATAATCTAGAGAAAGAAATGACTCTAGGTGAGCCATTGGGTTAGGAAAAAGAAAAACTTTGGACCAATATCATTGACTCTATCAATGATATTTGGTCATCCATTCAAATAATTTTTTAGCAGATTGACCTGGTTAAAGAGGCCACAGAGGCCATTCAAAAAGTAAGAATGGAGCTAGAAGGGATGCCAGAAGATGCAACCAAAATCATTAAATTTTTGAATTCTAAGAACAAATATGAACTGGAAGAATTGAATATAAATGATAGAACAAGGGCAATCCTAGAAGTAAGAAGAGTCCTTACTAAAAGGAATTTGGTGCACAACATAGAAGACAATTGTCAGACCATGAAACTTTCCATAGATAGATTTAAGTTCAAGTTTGACACTTTGATACAGAAAGGTTTACCAAGTCCTTTGATAATTAATGATAAATTGATGACACAGGAGGACTATGACAAGAGGCTTACGGAAGTGACCAAAAATCTAGTCAACAATGCAGCCATTCACAACAAAGGAAAACAAGGGATGCCCTCTGCCGAAGTCCTTTACCAAGCTTTGGAGAACTTGTTTTACCTCCAACATGAGGTAAAACACCTGTTTTTAAATAAGCCTAGATTTGCTAAGTACACAGAGGCTGACGAGGTCTTCAGAAAGTTCAAAGACATTTAGTTACCATCTGAAGAGAGATGGGAGTAGTTAACTGACTTACTTTAATTCAAAGTAAGTCCAACAATTAACACAGTTTGGTAAAAATAGAATGGTGAAAGTAAATGGGCAGTTGTCCCAGTCAAAGAGTATTAGAGTCAAAGAGTATTAGTGAAAGAATATAATTCAAAGAGCATTAGATGACAGCTAAAAGATCAATTAGCTAAATATAAAAGGAAATCAGATATAATAGTGCTAGAAAGCAATCATTTAGAAAGGTGGCATTACCTTTTTAGAATTAGATATTTTTTCCCTAAAATAAATCCCAAGTCAGTTTGGGATATTTTGTAAATAATTTTATATAAAATAATTCGAAGTATGTAGCATGAATTCTACTAGACATTTCTATAGACTTTTTGATCAGGAAACCCATATTGTTATTGTATAATTTGTTGGGCCAGCAAGCTATGTTGATAAATAAAGATCAGATATTTCCAAGGATTCATGTGTTGAGCGAACTTCAGAGAAGTATTCTCATGTCTTATTGTTATTTTTCTCAAGTTATTCATAATCTTTAATGTTTTTCTGAATCTAAATGTTATAACTGGAATAATACTTCAGAATTTGTTTAATTACACTATATCTTAATAGTTATACATTTAAATGTTTTCTGTTGATATCTAAGTTAAGGAATTCTTAATTTCTCCTTGGTTTAGATTGATTTCTTAAATATCCAGGCTAAAGTATTCTTAATTCCCCTTTGATCCTGATTACCCCTTCATTCCTCATTCATTATCCAGGTCTGAGAACCCTTAATTTCTCTCTCACCCCGAGTGAAAACCCTTTCACCCTTCTGTCTCAAAGATTTGAAAAGCACTCTGTTGTCTTTCCCTTGGAACATTCCCTTTAGTGTATTAATCAAGTTTTTCTACCTCATTGTTTGACTCCATAGCCCAATGGTCTAAAAGACATCATTCTATCCATCTTTCGATGTGATCCCACCACCCAATCTAAAATACCAATAAAAAACCCCTAATACAATCATAACTAGCCTAAAATCATCTTAATTAAAACAAAGTTAAATTTTCAAGAGAGAGCCCTCTCCGAGCATCAGGAATTCTAGGTCCTGATCTCCAAAAGCAGTTTGTGGTTACCTTCCATTTTTATTTCTTTTTACTTCAAAATAATTATCAGAGTGATAACATTTCTGGCGACCATACTGGGGACTTTGATCCTCATTCTCATAAAACTTTAAGGAAACCTTAAATTAAATCTTGATCCCCTTAAGGTCATTATCCGAAGTAAATTTTCAAAAATTTCATAAAAACAGTTTAAAATCTTAAAATTTTGGCTCCTAAGAAGATTCACAATACCAGGGAAAACCTAGATCGAAACCCTGCAACTATAGTGGATGATCGAGACAAAATTTTAAGGAAACCAAAAAATAAAGAAACTCAGGCAAGTAGTAGCCAGCTAGATAGATCCAACTCACTCCCTGAGGAGTTGTCAACTTTAGAGGAAATCCCTTTTGATTTGTCATTTGACCTCTCACTATTTAGAACCAAATCTGAGAATGATATCCATGAAACTGTTTTACACCCTGAGTTTACTCAACTCATAAAATCAAGAAGGGTTATCCATCCAGATTTAGATAAGTTTTTCTTGGATGCTTTTGACAAGTTAGAAGACTTGACCTCTATTGTGATTAGCAATATAGATTGTTCTTACCTTCAACAATCTGTTGAGCTAGCTGCACTTACTGTTGCTTCCTATCAAATTTTTGCATATTCTTCACTCATTGTAAATAAACCTTCCTTTACCACAACTTCACCAATTGTATCTACCACAATCCAATCACCTAAACCACTTATTAATCAATCATCTTCATCACCATCTAGTTCACCTCCATCACTTTCAAGCCCTTCTTCAACCACCAAAACTTTACCCCTTAGTCAAACCAGAATTATAGCAATGGAAAACCGATATGATCCTCTTGTTTTACCTGCCCAACTCCATCTCATGCCTGGATATTATCAAAGCAAGATTTTCTTGTTTGATGCTACTAGTCATTACACTACCCAACAACATGTAAACAAGATCTTTGACTTTTTTGAATTTCATGAAATAGATGAAGTAGACGTAAAAATGAGATTGTTTGCCAAAACTTTAACTAGGGATGTCAAGAAATGGTTCAAAGCCTTTCGTGCCAACCATATTGCAAACTTAGATAATTTTCAAAGGTTATTCGCTCATAGATGGGAGAGAAAGAAAAACCCATTGCAAATCATTTCTGAATATGACAATATTAAAAGAGCTCCTAATGAATCAGTCTAGGACTATTGCAATAGGTTTAATAATATCTATAATGCAAGTTTAGCCAACTAAGCCTCCACCTGACCTAGCATTAATTAAGTTCCCTTATGGTTTTGATGTTGACATGTCATACCAACTAAGGGAAAGAAACCTTGAAACACTTGAACAAATGCAGAGAAATGCTGCTAGTGTAGAGGCCAACTTGTTAGCTAAGAAAGCATGAATGATGAATGAAAAGAAAATTGTATTTAAAGAGGAAGATTCAACTTAAGATGGAAAAGTAGATGTTTTAGCCAAGAGTTTAGAAAGAATCATGGGTAGGTTAGACAAAATGGAGAGGAAAAATCAATGGGAGAATAAAAAAAAACAACCCCCAATAAGAAACCCAAATTTTAGGAAGAACCCTAATGCTGCAAAAAATGCTACACCAGACCAACAGGTTAGGCCCCCCTTGCAAGAAAACTATGTTGAGGATTCACAGAACCAAGAAGGAGAGGATGTTACCTAGATTAACTTACTAGAAACCACTGAGGAAGACATTGTTTTTCTTACTCAAGAAGAACAAGAGTTGTATATGCTTCAGCAGTTGTAGTTAGAACCTGATTAATCTTTTGATTTTAAATAGGGATATGAGTCAGCTATATATGAGGTACATAAACAATATACCTTGAGAAGTAAGAATAATAATGAGACTCCCATTAAAATATCCATCCAAACCCAGACTAAGATAATAAAAGAGGCTCTAATTAACAAAGTGTTGCAAATAATCCCTAGGGGAACACTAGAGACTTCAACCCCTAGGATTGTAGATATGACCTCCACTGAAACCCAAATAGAGACAATTACTGAAAACGATCAAATTAAAAGACATCAAGGTAAAATAGTAGAAACATAAACTGAAAGGCATACCACTAAGAAACAGAATAAGGATACTCAAACTGGACACATTAAGGAAGATTTGAATCAAACAAGCAAACCTCAGTTCCCTTTCAACATTAAAAATGAAATAGTTAAATTAAAGATATCAGTTCCTTTGACCGAACTTGTAAAAACCAATATTATAGGTCATAGATAACTGAGACCTTGAACATATGAGAGGGAGAGGATTCTGTTAATTTGAATGATGATCGGCCTGAATTTTTGTTTGGCCCTGAGGCCAATCGTATTCATCAGCAAGGGGGAGCTCCTCCTTTTTACATCAACCTAAACATTCATGATAAAATTTTGCATAACACTATGTTGGACTCAGGGGCATCCCACAATCTGATGCCAAAGGAATTAATGGAAAGACTGAACCTAGACATTACTAGGCCTTATAAGGATTTGTTTTCTTTTAACTCCAGCCAGGTTAAGTGCCATGGTATAATCAAAGACTTATGTGTGAATCTTGTCCAGTGCCCTGCAAAGAGCATTCTAATGGACATTGTAGTTGTAAACATCCCACTGAAATATGGAATGCTACTATCTTGCTCATGGGGAGAAAAATTGCAGGGATCTTTGCAGTTGGTTATGTTTTATGCCACCATATCTATTTTTGGCCAACTAAGAAAATTATATAAGGAGACCTTGATGAAGTACATGGTCAGTAGTGAGGAAAAGCCACAAAACTTTCCCATATATTCCATGCATTCATATATGGACTCTTTCATCTTATATAATGCAGAAAATGATAAAAAGGGAATAGTAGCGAAAGACCTTAAATACAGAACAGCTGACAGTGAGAACATATTCCATGAATCACTTTGGCATTTAGACTTTATGTGTTTGTCAATAGGTTAGGGGCTGGGGCAGGAGTGTGGATCCATAATATGGAGACTAATCATGCCGAGGGACATGATTTTATATTGAACTTCAAATGTACCAATAACATGGCCGAATATGAAACCTTGATTCTAGGGTTACAATTGGTAAGGAAATTGGGAGCCAAAAGAGTTTCCATCATGGGAGACTCAGAGCTAATTATTAAACAAATCAGTGGTGAATACTTTGTTAACAACCCTAGGCTTGGTAGATATAGGTATATTTTTTTGGACTTGATCAAAGACCTCCTGGAATCAAACTTTGTTGCCATTCCTAGAAAACAAAACATGCAGGCCCACAATCTTGCCAGCTTTGGTAGTACTTGTAAATTACCATTTCAACCAAACCACCAGTACACTACAGAAGTAAGACATAGGCCTGTTATACCTAATAACCTCAAGTATTGACAAATTTTCTCCGAGGACTCTCAGATCTACGATTTCATGAACAATGAAGGTGAATTTCAAAATTGCAAGATAGATACTCACTGTACAGTAGACAATAATCTATAAAGTAGTTTAGATGTAAATATTTTCAATATAACTAAACCAACTAAATTTACTAGAGTAGAAATAGATAGTTTAGAGAATGTAGAGATAGATGAAATAATGGATGATGATCCTGAGATTCTTAATTTCAAAATTAATTTTTTCCCTAAAGGATTAGTATCTTTAGAGGATTTGTTTGACTCTCATGATGTACCTAGGAAACCAAAGATGGAACCTTTGAGAGTTGACATAGAAGAGTGTAATATAGGAACTGAAGATAATCTAAAACTCATTAAGATATCTTATGCCTTACCCCCAGAGGAAAAGGTCAAATATATCAATCTGTTTAAGGAGTTCCATAATGTATTTTCCTGGAGTTATGAAGACTTAAAATCTTATGACACCAGCATAATCCAACACGAAAAAGAAGATCATAAACCTTTCAAACAAAAAATTAGGAGGATAAACCCAATTCTTATGCCATCCATAGAGAAAGAGGTTAAAAGAATGTTTTATGCCCAAATAATAGCCCCCATTATATACTCAGACTGGATTTCAAACTTAGTTACAACTAGGAAAAAGATAGGTGAAATTAGACTTTGTGTAGATTTTAGAAACTTAAACAATGTCTCTTTAAAAGACAACTACCCCTTACCAAAAATGGACCATATATTGCGGGGGGTAGTAGACTCATCTAGGATTTCACTGCTAGATGGATTCTCTGGGTATAACCAGATCTTGGTCCAGCCTGAGGACCAAACCAAAACTGTGTTTTCTACTCCTTGGGGTACCTTCATGTATTTGAAGATGCTCTTTGCATTAATGAATGTAGGTGCCACATTTCAAAGAGCTATGGATATATATTTTGCGAAGGAAATCCATGATTTCTTAGTAGTATACTAGGATGATATCACAGTCTTCTCTAAATGTGACAATGAACACTTAGACCACCTTTAAAGAGTACTTATCAAATGCAGGAAATTCAGGATTTCTTTAGATCTTAAAAAGACGCTTTTCGGTCTAGAAAAGGGAAAGTTGTTAGGACACATCATATTTAAAGGTGGTATTAGGATAGACCATGCTAGAATAGAAGCTATTTTGACCATTTCCCATCCCAGAAACATTAAAGAGCTACAATCATTTCTAGGTAAGATTAATTTTCTTAGGAGATTCATCTCTAATCTAGCAGAATTAATTAGGGAATTAAATAACATGCTAAGAAAGGAATTAGCAATTAAATGGACATTGGAGGCCAAACAAACCTTTGAAGCTATTAAGGAAGCTTTAACCAAGACTCCAGTCCTCATTAGTCCTGACTTTAAAAAATACTTTATTCTTTTTACTTTTTCTTCAAAACACACCATTGCAGCAGTCTTGCTGCAAAAGAACAATCAAGGATATGAACATCCAATAACATTCTTTAGTAAATCCTTAGGAGATGCCACACTCAAATAAAATATCATGTAAAAACATGCATTAGCTTTAGTTAAGGCTATCAAATACATCAGAGTATACATTCTGTAATCTCACATTATTGCTTATGTTCCAAACTCTGTAGCTAAGGACATTTTGAATCAAAATGGCCCTGAAGGAAAAAGAGGAAAATGGATTGCCACAATATTGGAATATGATATAGAGATAAAGCCCACCAAGCTCATCAAAGGTCAATGTTTAGCTAAACGCATGGCTGAATCAAACTATTAGGCCCTTGATATCCACTTTTTCAGTGCCCTTGATGATCAAGAGGAGATGGCGACTCCACAAATCAGTGAACCTTTTACTGATTCACCCTGGTATGCAAATATTACATTTGTATTACTAAACTTACAAGCTCTTCCTGGATTGACAAGAACTAAAGCTAGATTCTTAAAAATGAAGTCATTAAGATATTTTGCTATAGATAATGCATTGTTTTGGAAGGACAATAGTGGTATTCTTTTAACCTGTTTATTAAAAGATGAATCTGACAAGATTTTACGAGAGTTTCATGCAAGGGATTGTGGAGGACACTTGTACTAGAAGATTACTGTTGACAAAATTCTGAGGGCTGGTTTCTACTAGCCTACTTTGTTTGTAGATGTCAAAAAACATGTCACCTCTTTTCATAAATACCATATTTTTGAGGGAAAGAGAAAACCCTTACCATTACCTCTTAAACCAATTTCTACTAAGTTTCCATTTCAACAATGGGGGTTATACTTCATTGGAGAAATACACCCAGCCTCCTCAGCCAAGCACAAGTGGATTCTTACAGCCACGGACTATTTTACCAAATGGATAGAGGCTATACCTTCTAGGCAAGCCACAGACACTGTCATAATCACCTTCCTAGAGAGTCACATCCTATCAAGATTTGGATGTCCCCAGAAGCTCATTACTGATAATGCAACAGCCTTTAAATCCAAAAGAATGATAGATTTTTGTAACAAATACCACATCACCCTTGGCCATTCCATAGCTTATTACCCTCAAGGTAATGGAAGATATTATCAAAAAGTTACTGGAAGATAACAAAAAGACATGGAACAAGAAGTTAGTCAATGCCTTATGGGAATATAGACTGACTACTAAGAATTCCATTGGAACATCACCCTATCAGCTGGTTTATGGGATGGACGCAGTTTTCTCATCATCCTTGAGAGTGTCGGTCATGAAGATACTTTAGGAATTACAGGTGGAACCAAATGATATTCAAAGAAGAATAAATCAGACCATAGAAAAAGTATATGTAAAATCACAGGTAATCCAGGAAAAGATAAAGAAAGTATATGATAAAAAGACTGAAGAAGATGATTTTCACATAGGAGACAAAGTCCTTAAGTGGGATTCAAGGAGAGAAGACAAAGGCAAGCATGGAAAATTTGATTTTCTGTGGAAGGGGCCTGATGTCATTTATGGCTATAGAGGAAACAATGTCTTTTTCTTGACAAACATAGATGGATCAGATTTACCAGGAGGACCTGTTAATGGTAGGACGTTGAAGCATTATTTTTCCACTAACTCACAATAGTTCCCTTCGAATCATTGTACATAACATTGTAGGGTGTAGATTGGATAGGATGGTAATCCTTTGAAGTTGAAGCCTGAAGAGAAGGCCTTGAGGTTTGGAGGATTTATTGTCATATGTATCAATAAAGAAGGAATCACAGAAGGACAGTTCACAAGGTAACTACAGTCACAATTCAAAGGCTACTGATCTTCATAGTTCTTGACATTTCACCCAAAAATGCCATCCCCATGTGGAGCCACTATTAGAGTCCTATAGTGATAGGATTCCTAATTTTGAATTGGCTGAGGTTAACTCTTTTAATATTGTAGACACCTTTTCTTTCTACAAATGTTTTCCATATTAAAATTAAAAAATGTAAAGAGGGTATGTCCTAAAAGAAATATCAAAGGACAAGAAAAATAAGAAAAGATCAAAAAATACAAAAAAATGAAAAAATATGAACCCCAAACAAAAAACAGATCATGAAAGTGTGCAAGTCCAAGTGCCACTACTTTTTACTTTACTGTCTTAAATAATGGTTGTGTGCAGCTTGTCATACATGCCATGACCCATCATAGTCAAACTACTTAATATTTACTATTTCATGCTTTTAATTTTATGTTTATAGTTAGAGAATAAAATCTGACCAAACATTTTAATCTTGGCAGATCATTAGATAGGTAGAGAAAATAAAAGGAGCTCATCAATTTAATTTGAGCCCTTGGAAGATAGAAGGTTAGAAGTAGATAGTTTGTTTTATAAAAGAAAAGGAAAGGGAATGGTTTGCTAGCTTAAGTGCACCCACCAAAGTGAACAAAAAATGTTAGGGTAGGTAAAAGGGTAAGTGAAGAAAGGTTGCAGAAATACAAGTCATTTGGAGCATAACCACTACTGTCATGCTTAACTATGCGTTTCAAGTGTGCAGGAGTAGTTATCAATGAAAAAGGCATGCTCATAAGATGAGTTTAACTTACTCCCCCTCATTTCACAAGCTTCTCCCTCTCATGCTTATTAATTTCCCCATCACCCCTTAAAACAACCCTTTCCCCCTCCATTTTTACCCTTACTTAATTATCCCATATTTTCCCCTAGAAATTCCCTTTTAAATCTCTTCCTCCTTGATAAAATCATCATTGTGTTCCATAAATCCCTTTTCCTAGGGTAAAAACCCTTTTCTCCCCTTTGTGAAAAGTTATTTTCCCATTTTCTAAAAAATAAAACCCATAAATCAACTTATCGTAAGTTGAAAACGCTTTCACCTTGCAAAAACCTGCCCGATGGATCATTTAAGTCAATTTGTGGTTTAAAAAGTTAATTAAACAAGGTTAAGTGTATTGTTTGGGTAGGCCCCTCCTTAACCATTCCCCCAATCCCCTCCGTGCATACTTTTAGTGTGACCACCGTCCGATAAACACCCATCTCATCTAATGGTTATTGCTCCATTTCGCGCGCATTCCACTTCCGAGCTTTAACGGCCTTATAGTGCCCAAAATGGGCAGTTTTTCTGGGACCCAATTTAGTGACGTGTCACCATCACATCACTTCACGTCCCCTTTGAGTTTTACCACCCTCCCCCCCAAAAGTGCGATGAGGGGCAAAACCACCCTCTCGATACCAGTCACTGTTCATAACCACTTTTCTCTCTTTTCTCAATTTTCACACGATAAAGCCCTGCAAACACCATTTTTGTGTTTTTCTGACCATCTACACATTAAAAGCCTGAGATTTCTTATGCCCCTCAAATCTATGATGGCTAATCCACTACCAGTCACTATATTGCCTCCAACACTCGTCCAGAGCCAACACATGTTGTCTGCAACCTAAAACTTCGACCAAATTCACAACACCAACCTCTGGTTTCAGGTATTCTGCAAAATACACGAAATTACCCCTTTTAATATCAAAGTTCAAAGTAATTCAAATATTGAATAAATCAAATTAATTTTTCAACCCCTGAATTAACTGATTTGCACCAAGACCCTTAAAGACCTTGTAAAACCCAGACCACTGGTCAAACCCTATGAAGTCAATTTTCGATTTTTACCTCTGTTTTCCACACAATGTCTACCCACATTTCGCTGAATGTTAAGCCTGTTTCAACCCCCCACCTTGAGCAATATCACCTACCTTTGGCTGATAGGGGTTTTTAGATTAAAGATACATCTTCTGCCTCTAAAAGAATGAAGCTCCACTTATGGAGCAAAGATATATTTTTAACCATGCTGATGACATTCCCCTCTAGGAGTCAAATCTCCCCCTCTACTCATTCCCAGGAGTCCACAGTCTCCCAAACATTATCCACTATTGTCAGAACTGCTACATCCCCAGCCAGAGAGCTGTAGTAGCCCCCAATCAACATCTGCTCTTCACTATCACTCCAGAATCCATCAATTAGATGTTACAGGTCCATCCCAGACCAAATTTAGCTCCTTTGTCCATTGGAAGACTTCTAGAACTGTACAATTCTATTGATGAGGACAAAGCTAAGCAAGTGTTCAAGATTTTCTTAGTTGCAAAAGCGAATACACCAAGTTTTACTCCTCCATACATAGCCCCCATATTTTCACAAACTGCTAAGCATATTATCACCTTGGTATCTTCCATCATTGGATACAGGACGTAAGAACATTTAGATGAAGTGACTTTTTCATTATTGTACCTTTTTACCCCTGGTAAACCTCCTGCCATCAAGTTTTATTATGTTCATTTCATTGCAGATGAAATGCATGAACAACTCATCAGATTGCCCACTGAAAGAGTGTTTAAATTCTCTCTAGTATTGTATTATTTGTTTTTCTACTACCAAACTGATAAATTTGAAGATCATAAAATGTGATAGTAGAGGAAAAGAGAGATTTGTGCTCTATTGGACACCTATTGTCCAGAAATATTCCACTATCTCTGATTATAAGGACTTCTTAGATTCCTTTGTCCACCTAGTGATGAATATGATGACAGGGACTGTGCAACCTAGGATTAGTCCTCAGATAAAAAAGGTACTTCAGCTAGCTAAAAATAGTAAGATAGGAGACTGGTACTTGTATCAGAATTACATGGAGATCAGAGTCTATGGCTACCAACTGGCTCCATATAAATTGCCAAACTATCTTCCCTTGAGAATTTTTGCCTTGGAATATTTCATGCAAATCATCAACTCAAATGATGTCCACTTCGCGGCTGCAACGAAGAGGGCCCGATTCAGATTTAAAAGTGAATTGGGCCCCTTTATTTGCAATAATAGACAAGCTGGACCAGAGGCAGACAGTATGTTACACGAGTTTAAATTTACCAAGAGTTTTATGTGGCAGTATGACCCTCATGGAGTAATAAGTAAAATGAGAATGAGCATTAAACTAGACCCTTATGCACATTATTCAATACCTGTAATTGAAAGATATGCCAACCAAACTGAATGGTTGGAAAACACTTTGGTAGATAAAGATAGCACAATTATTGATGTTGAAAATGCTCTGTATGATATTGAGAAGCAAATTGACCTGAGTGAGTTCATGTGGGTCCCAAATCAAGGTCAAAATATGGATGCTCCCTCTGCATTGCAAACACCTCTGAATAATGAGAAAAACATTAAAAGAAAAGAAGAGACTTCTAGTTCCCAGATGGAAACAATGGATGACTAAGTAGACCCAAGGAAAAGGAGAAAACTGAATCCTGTTTCTGAACAAGAGGAACATAGTGAATCAGAAAGGGCAGAGCTAGAAATAGAGTCAGAACCATTGCCAGAGATAGCGCCAGACATAGCAGGTCAGATAGGAAAAGAGGTAATCAATGAACCCACAACTTCTAACACTCAGTTGTTAGAGAGATAGAAGTTAGCAAAGGTTTCCTCCTATGTCAGACTAGCTGATAAAGAAAAAAACATCAAAGATAGATATAAGGATATCAAATTAAGAAATGAAAAATTGAAAGCTGAGACATATGCTCAATATTTCAAGCATTCAACTCCTAACCAAAGAAAACTAATGTCCACATTTGATATTGAGGAAGGATAGATAGAAATGTCTTATATTAATCTAACAGTGCCACAACCCAAATTTGCAACAGATTATAAGAAGGCCACATTTGAAGTGCTGGCAAAGGACATCCATCACATGGAGCAAATAGAGTTTCACAAACAAGCTAGAGAAATGATACACTCCACCTTGACTGGTAAGGCCATGGAAGCATATAGGTTACAAGAGTCCTTAAACAATATAATTGCACATATGAAGCTAGAAAAGGTCTCCTCTTAGGCCAAGGATAATAGGATTAAATCCTTAGAATACCTGGTCATGGAATTCGGCCATGATCCTGCAGATATTAAGGTAGTTGAACAATTGATTAAAAATAAAAATGAAGATATAGCAGCCTTGAAGAAACAATTAAAACTCCCTGCTTCATTACACCCACATACCACAGAGATGTTAGAAATCCAAATTGTCCATAAGGAAATGATTGACTTGGTGTTACAATTGAACACCTAGTTTAAAGAAATGGAGAAAGAAATGGACAAGTTAACCAAGTAGGCCAGCCTCCAGGAAGCTGCAACCACTGTCATCCCAACAGTCACCACAGTAGTACCATCTACATTGGCTAAAACATTAGCTCCTATAGCTCCATTGGCCACTGCATTGCCTGCAACAACATCATCTACTTCAGCAACAGGGTTGACTGCTGCGGATTCTACAGGTGAAGAAGCCAATAAGTTGTCTAAAGAAATGGAAAAGATGTCCCTTAAAGATAATGAAATCAGGAAACTAGAATAGAAAGTAAACAATCTGGAGACAAACTGTAAACTTGCTCAAATTATCCATAAAGAAGAACATAAAAAGGTAGCAAGTTAACAGAGAGGATAAAGAAGCTAGAGAAAGAAATGACTCTAGGTGAGCCATTGGGACAAGCAAAAGAAAAACTTTGGACTAATATCATTGACTCTTTCAATGATATTTGGCCATCCATTCAAATAATTTTTGAGCAGATTGACCTAGTTAAAAAGGCCATAGAGGCTATTCAAAAAGTCAGAACAAAGCTAGAAGGGATGCCAGAAGATGTGACTAGAATCATTAACTTTTTGAATTCTAAGAACAAATATGAACTGGAAGAATTGAATATAAGTGATAGCATAGGGACAATCCTAGAAGTAAGAAGAGTCCTTACTAAAAGGGATTTGGTGCACAACTTAGAAGACAAGTGTTAGACCATGCAACTTTCCATAGATAGATTTAATTTCAATTTGACACTTTTATACAGAGAGATTTACCAAATCCTTTGGTAATTAATGCTAAATTGATGACACGGGAGGACTATGAAAAGAAGTTTGGGAAGTGGCCAAAAATCAAGTCAACAATGCATCCATCCACAACACAACAAAACAAGGGATGCCCTCTGGTAAAGTCCTTTACCAAGCTTTGGAGAACTTGTTTTATCTCCAGGATGAGGTAAAAAACTTGTTTGTAAATAAGCTTACATTTGCTAAGTACATAGAGGCTGACGAGGTATTCAGAAAGTTCAAAAAAATTCAGTTACAAACTGAAGAGAGATGGGAGCAGTTAACTGACTTGAATTCAAAGTAAGTCCAACAATTAACATAGTTTGGTGAAAATAAAATGGTGAAAGTAAATGGGCAGTTGTCCCGGTCAAAGAGTATCAGATTCAAAGAATATTAGTGAAAGAAGATAAGTCAAAGAGCATCAGATGACAACTAAAAGATCAATCAATTAAATATAAAAGGAAATCAAATATAATAGTGCCAGAAAGTAATAAGTTAGAAAGGTGGAATTACCTTTTTAGAATTAGATTTTTTTTCCCTAAAATAAATCCCAAGTCAGTTTGGGATATTTTGTAAATAATTCTATATAAATGTTGGGTGTGGAGTGTGATTATCTTTTGTATTCAAAGGTATCACCGCATTGGACCCCAGTCCATAATGGGGCGACAACGCCGTCGGTAAAATATTCGCCACAGGGGGGGTCTAGCAAGGGTGGCAGAATAGATGTAAAATTGCCTTGTAAAATGTTGTAGTTTCGTAGTCAATCTGGGCCCTTCATTAGGTGGAGATATAATGGTAAAAGTTAAGTCTAATTTAGGTTTTTTTTCCCTAGAAGGAAACCCCTCGCTATATATGAGTGAATTGTATCGCGTCTATGTATTTTTGTATTTTGAGTGAGGAAGAGAGAGGAGATTGAGAGCGAAGAGGGAGTTACAGCGGATCTGCTGTAGGTTGTATCTCTTAATTTTGCTGGATAATATAACAACAAGGATTGGATGATTCTCTGTGGAATTAGCCCAAACTAGGTGAACCACGTATATCTGTGTCTCTCTTGTTCTATGGTGTTTTCTGTGTTCCATTACTCTGTAATATAAAATTTTCTAACAACTGCTATCAGAGCCGAATGTCTATTTGGCTGATAAACTCACAGGAGAGAAGGGTTCTTAGTTCGAGTAGGAGCAATGGTGGAAGACGGTAGGTTTAGGGTCAAGAAATTTAACGGCCAAAACTACCAGCTATAGAAGATGCAAATGGAAGATTATATGTATCAGAGAGATCTATACCAACCATTGAGCAGATTCACAAAGAAGCCGATGAGTATGAGAGACATAGAATGGGATATTCTCTACAGAAAGGCACTTGGAACAATACGGCTGTGCCTAGAGGCATCAGTTGCGTTTACTATTTCAAAGGAAACGACAACAGAGGGTTTAAGGTCAACATTTGCCAAATTCTGTGAAAAACACTCGGCCTCAAATAAGGTATTTCTTATGAAGCATTTATTTAATATGAAGATGTCAGAAGGTGGATCTATTGTTGATAATTTAAATGAATTTAATACAGTTACTAGTCAGTTAAGTTATGTACGGGTAAATTTTGATTATGAAGTTAGGGCTCTGTTATTTCTGTGCTCATTACCAAAAAGTTGGAATGGTTTAGTTATAGCCATTAGTAACTTTGTCTCTGGATCTAGTACTTTAAAGTTTGATGATGTTCTCGGTGCAATCCTTAGCGAGGAAATGCGACAGAAAAGCTTTGGTGAGACATCAGGTAATGCTTTGACTGCAGAGACTAGGGGAAGAAAAATGGGAGGAAACAGCCTCGGATATCACAATAAGTCAAGAAAAGGAAAATCTAAGTCCAAATCAGGGATAGTGTACCGGAAATGCAAGAAGGAGGACACCTGAAGAAAGACTGGAGGTTTCGAAAGGGAAAAGAAGGAGATGCACATCAAGAAACTAATCATGAAGCAAATGTAATAGGTGATTTGTTGCAAGATGCTTTGATTCTTTCATTAGAAAATATTATTGATGCTTGGGTGGTAGATTCAGGGGCCTCATTCCAAGCCACACTTGACAAGGAAACATTTTTATGATTATGTTCAAGGAAATTTTGGACAAGTTCGATTGGGTGATGATAAACCCTATAAAATCATTGGAATGGGTACAATTTTCATAAAACAACAATATGGTAATCAGTGGATATTGAAGGAGGTAAGGCATGTTCCAGATCTGAATAAAAATCTGATTTCAAGAGGGTAGTTGGGAGGTGAAGGTTGCGTAACTACTTTAACAGATAAAACCTGGAAGGTCACTAAAGGATCCCTAGTAATAGCGAAAGGAGGAAAGGTTGGTACATTGTATTTATGCAATGGTATTTCTAATTCTGTTAATTCTTTAACCTCTACAGGAGAAGATACGGCATTGTGGCATCATAGGTTTAGGCACATGAGTGAGAAGGGGATGCAGATTCTTCACTCAAGAAATTTGTTGCTAGTTTTCAAGCATGTTGATTTAAAATTCTGTGAGAATTGTGTTTATGGAAAATAGAAGAGATTCAGATTCCTTAGAGTTGGGAAAGAAAAGAAGAGCGACAAATTAGAGCTTGTGCATACAGATGTATGGGGACCTGCTCAAGTATCATCTCTTAGTGGCTCTCATTATTATGTTACTTTTATTGATGATGCAACCAAAAAAACCTGGATTTATTGTATTCGAAATAAATATGATGTATTTGATACTTTCAAGAAATGGAAAGCTTTGGTTGAAAATGAGACATGAAAAAGGTTGAACTATCTCAGATTAGACAATGGAGGTGAATATTGTAGCAAAGAGATTGATAGGTACTATTCAGAGAATGGAATTCGTAGAGAGAAGACAGTTCCAGGAACACCATCAGAAATGGTGTGTCAGAAAGGATGAACAGGACAATCATGGAGTGTGCAAGGTGCATGAGATTGCATGCAGGATTGCCTTTACAATTTTTGGCAGATGCTATACATACTGTTATTTATCTAATAAACAGAGGGCGTTCAAGTTCCTTGGATGGTGGTATTCTAGAGGAGACATGGAAAAGTAAAAAGGTAAACTCCTCTTTTTTAAAGACTTTTGGTTGTGAAGCCTTTGTCCACATTAATAAAGAAAATAGGACAAAGCTTGAGGCAAAATCAAAGAAATGTACCTTTATTGGATATGCTGTTAATGATTTTGGTTATCGCTTTTATGATTATGAAAAACACAAAATCATTAGGAGCAGAGATGTTATATTCAATGAAAATGGCTTGTATAAGGATCAGCTGCAGGAAAGGAAACAGGAAAAAGAAAACAGAGAATACACAATGCTTGACGAGATCACATAAAAAGTGATGGTGCCTAAAAATCATAATGATCAATAGCCAGAACAAAAACCACAACAACAACAAGCACCTCAAACACCTGAAAGTGGTGTTAGAAGATCTACCGAGATAAGTAGACCCCCTAAGGGATACTCTCCTTCATTATATTATGTATTGTTGACTGATTCTGGTGAACCAAAATCTTATGAAGAAGCAGTGCAAGTAGAAACTAGGAAGAAGTGGCAGCAAGCCATGAAAGAGGAGATGGACTCCTTAGCACATAACCAGACTTGGGACTTAGTCAAGTTGTCTACAGGTAAAACAACATTGCAGAATAAATGGCTTTACAAGTTGAAGGAAGAATATGGAGGTAGAAAAAGGTATAAAGCTAGACTTGTGGTGAAAAGGTTTGCATAGAAAAAGGGTATAAAATTTGATGAGATATTTTCTCCTGTTGTTAAAATGACTTCAATCAGAACTATTTTAAGTCTAGTAGCAGTTGAAGATTTGCATCTTGAGTTGTTAGATGTAAAGACAACCTTTCTCCATGGGGATTTGGAGGAAGAGATATATATGCAGCAGACACAAGGATATGAGGTAAAAGGGGAGGAGAAACTAGTGTGCAGGTTGAAGAAGAGCTTATATGGCTTAAAACAGGCTCCAAGGCAGTGGTATCTAAAATTTGACAGGTTTATGTCTGAACAAGGTTATACTAGATGTCACTTTGATCATTGTGTTTATCTCAAAAGGCAAAATGATGGCAGCTATATTATATTTTTATTGTATGTAGATGACATGCTTATTGTAGGTTCTAACATGCAGGAAATAAATGAACTGAAAAGAAAATTGGCAAACACATTTGCAATGAAGGATTTCGGTGCTGCAAAAAAAATCCTTGGTATGAGAATAACTAGAGATAGGAAGAATCACAAATTAAAATTGTCTCAAAGTGAGTACATAGAAAAGGTGTTGAAAAAGTTTAATATGCAGAATGCAAACTTAGTTAGTATACCTTTGGCTAGTCATTTCAAATTAAGTAAGGAGGAGTGTCCCAAGACTCAGGAAGAAATGGCTCATATGTCTCAAGTTCCATATGCATCAACAGTTGGAAGCTTAATGTATGCAATGGTCTGCACAAGGCCTGATATTGCACATGCAGTGGGAGTTGTAAGCAGGTACATGAACAATTGAGGAAAAGAACATTGGATGGCGATGAAGTGGATTCTCAGGTATTGGAGAGGTACCAAAAACCAATAATTATGCTTTCGTGGTTCAAACATTGCTCTACAGGGATATGTTGATGCAAATATGGTAGGTGATAGAGATAACATGAGAAGCACAATATGGTATGTGTTTACTGTTGGTGAAACGATTGTCAGTTGGGTCTCAAAACTGCAAAGTGTTGTTGCACTCTCAACAACAGAAACATAGTATGTTGCTACTATAGAGGCTAGTAAAGAAATGATTTAGTTACGAAAGTTTCTGGATGAATTGGGTAAGAAGCGAGAGTTGGGCAAGTTATACAGTGATAGCCAAAGTGCCATACATCTTGCAAATAACTCTACATTTCATTCCAAGACTAAACATATAAAGCTCAAGTACCATTTCATACGGTCAGCATTGGAAGATGGATAGTTGAAGCTGGAAAAGATACACACTAGCCAGAATCTTGCAGATATGTTAACAAAAGTTGTAACCAGGGAGAAACTAAGAATTTTCACTGTTTCAATTGGTCTTCAAGTATGATGAAGAAGATGAGAAATAGCCAGGTCCAAAGTGGAGTCATTTTCCAGCAAATGAAGCAGCAGTGGAGTTGCTATAATCAGTCTCCAAGTGGGAGATTGTTGGGTGTGGAGCCTAACTATCTTATGTATTCAAAGGTATTGCTACATTGGACCTGAGTACATAATGGGGTGGCAATGCCTCCCGTAAAATATTCACTGCAGGGGGGGTCCAGGGGGGTTGCTGTGACCTTTAGGAGCCGCCCCCTGGCGGGGGGATCGGGGACAGCACCCCCGAAGCTAAGAATAGATGTATAATTGCCTTGTAAAATGTTGTAATTTCGTAGTCAATCTGGGCCATTCATTAGGCGGAGATCTGACGGTAGAAGTTATGTCTAATTTATGGTTTTTTGCCCTAGAAAGCAACCCCTCACTATATATGAGGGAATCGTATTGCATCTATGTATATCTATATTCTGAGTGAGGAAGAGAGAGGAGATTGAAAGTGAAGAGGGAATTACAACGGATCTATTGTAGGTTGTATCTCTTTAATTTGCTGGATAATATAAAAGGAAGGACTGGTTGTTTCTCCATGGACATAGCCCAAACTGGGTGAACGATGTATATCTGTGTCTCTCTTGTTTTATGCATTTTCTGTGTTTATATCGCTGCAATTTTTTATGTGCTCCATTGCTCTCTGTAATATAAAATTCTCTAACAATAAATACTTCATAATTTGAAGTATGTAGCGTGGATTCTACTAGACATTTCTATAGACTTTTTGATTAGAAAACCCAGAGGGTTATTGTATCATTTGTTGGGCCAGCAAGCTAGATTGATAAATAAAGATCAGATATTTCCAAGGATTCATGTGTTGAGCGAACTTCAAAGAAGTATTCTCATGTGTTATTGTTATTTTTCTCAAGTTATTCATAATCTTTAATTTGTTTCTCAATCTAAATGTTATAACTAGAATAATACCACATAATTTGTTTAATTACACTCTGTCTTAACAGTTATACATTTAAATGTTTTCTGTTGATATCTAAGTTAAGGAATTCTTAATTTCTCCTTGGTTTAGATTGATTTCTTGAATATCCAGGTTAAAGGATCTTAATTTCCCTTTGATTTCGATTACCCTTCATTCCTCATTCATTATCCGGGTCTGATAACCCTTAATTGCTCTCTGACCCCAAGTGAAAACCGTTTCACCCATCTATCTCAAAGATCTGAAAAGCACTCTGTTGTCTTTCCCTTGGAACATTCCCTTTAGTGTGTTAATCCAGTTTTTCTCCCTCATTGTTTGACTCCATAGACCAATGGTCTAAATGACATCATTCTATCCATATTTCTAAGTGATCCCACAACCCAATCTCAAATACCAATGAAAAACTCCTAGAACAATCATAACTAGCCTAAAATCATCTTAACGAAAAGAAAGTTAAAGTTTAAAGAGAGAGCCCTCTCTGAGCATCAGGAAGGCTAGGTCATGATCTCCAAAAGCAGTTTGTGGTTACCTTTGGTTTTTCTTTCTTTTTACTCCAAAATAATTATCAGAGTGATAACAGGGATATAATCAAATCAACATCCTCCTGGTGGATTGACCTAAAACCAAATTTATTTGTCCCTAGGTTACATTTTCTTATAGAAAGATCCCTTTTGGTTTAAAGAATGCAGGGTCGATGTTTCAACATGCGATGGACTACGCTTTCCATGACATCAAGCATATCATGCAACCATATATGGATGATCTCCCTACTCTCTCCAAGCATCAGGTTGGTCATCTCATGCATGTATGGGCCACTTTTCTCTATTGTAGAAATTATAAAATTCTACTTAACCCACACAAATGGGTGTTCCTTGTTGGTTCTGGTAGACTCCTTGGTTTCTTCATTTTGAAACAAGGAATTCATATTGATCCTTTAAAATTCTAGGCAATTTTTTATTTTCCTGCACCTTCCTCTCTTGTTCGGTTACAAAGACACAAAGGAAAAGACAAATTCCTGAGGAGGTTCATTCCTAACTATGCTGAACTAACGAAAGGATTTACTTGCTTACTAAAAAAAGGATTCACTTCCATTGGGATGATGCTGCACAAAAAGTGTTTGATACCTTGAAAGGTGTATTGGTTTGGGCATCTCTCTTATATCCCCCTCACTATCAACGTGACTATTTCCTGTACTTAGCTACCATCATGTCTACTATAGCTATGGTGTTAGTCCAATAAGACAATATGTGGACTGAACATCCCATTTATTATCTACTTTGGAACCTCAACAATACTGAGATCTGGTATAGTCATGTGGAAAGGTTAGCTTTGGCGGTCATTCAAGGCATCCAGAGATTTCACCATTACATCTTGCTTCACAAAAATATCGTTGTTTTAGATTACAAACCTATGACATACATATTGTCACGTCAATTGCTAGGGGGGAAATAATCTAAGTATATCGTTATTCTCCAAGATTTTGACTTGGAATTCATCAAATCCAAATCTAAGAAATCCTTAGATTTTTTCAAGCTAATGTGTGATCTCCCTTCCATTGATGTTGAATCTACATATGAAGATTCCATCTTAGATGATTCATTGTTCCTGATCTCATCATCTGACCCATAGTATGGAGATTTTCTGATTTATCTCCATACTGAGACTTTTCGACCTAATACCTCTTACTTAGAGCAGCGACGTATACAGTACCAATCCCAAAATTACGTGATTATCAGAGCCACCCTTTATCGTCATGGTATCGATACAATTTTACGAAGGTGCCTCACTCTCGAGGAGGCCAAGAAAGTCTTGAATGAATGCCACTCAGGGGCATGCAACAGACACTTATCTGGTTACATCATGGAAAATATCTTATGCACTAGTTACTTTTGGCCCACCATCTTCCACAACTATTTGCTCACAGTCCAGAAATGTCATGCATGCCAGATCTATGATGAAACATTCAGTGCTCTACCTAATCTGTTGCATCTCGTTGTTGTCATTGGTCCCTTTACAAAATGGGGTATCGACTTTGTGACATGTAACCCTCATTCATCTGGGGGGCATGGCTATATTATTGTCACCGTTGACTACGTTACCAAGTGATCGAACGTGATGCTTACATTTAGTAACATTGGTAAAATGACTGCATACTTTTTCTTCAACCAAGTGATTGCTAGGTTTTGCGTTCCACAAGAAATAGTAACGGATCACGGGAAATTTTTTTGGAATCATATAATGACCTAATTAACTTCCAAATTGGGACTTTCATATGAAAATTATACTCCCTATTGTCCTCAGGCTAATGGACAAGTTGAGGCGATTAATAAAGTTCTTAAGACTATGCTTCAATGTATGATAGGGGTCCACAAATCATACTGACACTTGCTTCTCTTTGCTACCTTGTTCGCATACCAAACCTAAGTTAGGACTTCTACAGGATTCACACCCTTCAATTTGGTGTATGGTCTCAAAGCAATCCTCCCCATCGAATGGGAAATTCCATCACTGAAACTAGGCATCAAAATTCTTCATACTACTTCCGCAAAGGAGGAGTGTCATTTACATCTAAATCGTTTGGATGAAAGCTGATGTGATGCCGCATTAGCCAATGAAGCCCATAAAATACCCATCAAAGCGTAACATAAAAAAAGTATCAAGACTAAAGTCTTCATGGAAGGATATGTGGTTCCCTTAGATGACAAAGAGGTCAATAAGTTAGGTCAAGGAAAGTTCCAGCCTATGTGCTTAGGCCCATACATTTTCAAGCATGTCCTTGTAAAAGGGGCTTATGAATTAGTAGAACTTGATGGAGTTCCACTAGCATAGCCTAGAAATGGGTTGTACCTCAAAAAATACTATGTGATGTAGGAGCATCCAAGCACCCTTAATCAAAATTTAAATCCAAAGCTGTGAAATGGGAAAACATGGACAACCATTGTAAACTGGCGCAATTTTTTTTTAAAACAAAGCTAAATTGATGGAATTGATAAGTCTCTAGAAGGCTTAATTAATATAATTATCTTCCATGTATGCGTATAGAGAGATTTAGGGGTTGGTTTGAGCGATATTAGGAGAATATCATGGATCTAGAATGATCCATTATTTTGTAGTTATTTCTATAAATTGTGTAACTGTGTGTTATGAGGGGTACATAGGATACAATATAGCCACAACGGAATTTGTGACTAAGGCTAAGATGCCTTAGCCTGTAATCGATTCTCTATATAATTGAAATATACATGCTATGTGGATTTCATGTGTCTGTGTGTTGCTTTACTTATAATTTAGATGTATGCATTGAAAGAGTTAAATCCCGTGTTCAGGTTGATTGATCAACCATCGATCACTATAAGGATCGATGGTGATCCAATGATAATACGATATCATAGAGTGAATTTTGTATGGAGTAATGTGAGTGCCTTAGATAGATTATGGCAAAGATAACTCTGCGTTATAATGTAATTCCACCAATAAGTGAACGAGATTAGGTCAACAAAGGAGATTGAATAAACACAACAGGAACCGTCAGATCATCTCGACTGACAGATAATAATGGTAGGAGAGGAAGTTGGAGGAACTATCATAGCTGTGTGATGGAATGAGATCTATGATGATCATGAAAAGGACTTGCGAGCAAGTTATATTGGCTAGTAGACCTGAGAAAATCATCCAAACGAGTTTAAAATCTAGAGGTGATCAAACCATCTGTTTAAAGGCGATCGAACACATATCACGTGCAAAGAAGCGTAGTTGTTAATTCCAAAAATGGACCCGATGAGCTTTTATACAACAGGCTTAAAACCTCATTGGGTTCTGACAATCAAGACTGTCCATTGGTTGATTGATAGGACGGTAATTGTGCGCGAACATGTGCGTGGGTTAACACACTGGGTGTACGCGATGAATTATTCAAGGAAGTTTAACATCTTTGAGTTTCGGTGAAAATGGGTTAAAGTTGGAGAACACATGATAGCCATTGATCTGATGAAGTGGAATAGGTAGCGTGGATTGAAGCCTGACAAAAAGAAAGGTCAAAGAAGGACTAGTGTTGATTAATCTAGTTTTGTTTAAGTCTGCTAGTTTAAAGGCTTCTGATATATACGTGGGCCCAGAACCCATGGGTCCACACATGAAATTTGTAAAGATGCAACTTTACTGCCTTAAAGTAGCTGAGTTGTCTTCATTTTTGGTATCAGATTAGGTAAAATATTTCCTGCAAGAAAGAGTTCAAGTGAAAAATAAAGAGGTATAGTTATGTTGTAGATTGGAGAGTTTATAGTCTTATTCTTGTCATACAGATAGCGGCAGAAGAAGGTGAGAAGATTGCAACAACCTAGAGCAAGGAGAGTTCGAATAGAGAGGCCAAATGACTGAGCTCAAAGGAGAGAAGCTTGGTGAGGCATGTGTAGTAGGGAGGACTTGTTACTGCAGAGGTTTTGTTGCAGCTCATGAAAAGATCATAAAGGCAATTCAATAGAGGATGTGGGTAGAATTGCTAAGGGATGGAGAAGCATATGACCAGGAGGTCATAAATTTTTGTGCCTTGGGAGTCTGATGCAAGAGCATCTGAGCACCCTTAATCAAAATTTAAATCCAAAGCTTTGAAAGGGGAAAACGTGGACAACTATTGTAAACCGGGGAAAATTTTGTTTCAAACGGAGCTAAATTGATGGAATTGATAAGTCTCTGGAAGGATTAATTAATGTAATTATCTACCATGTATGCATATAGAGAGATTTAGGGTTGGTTTGAGCGATATTAGGAGAAGATCATGGATCTAGAATGATCCATGATTCTACAGTTATTTCTATAAATTGGGTAACTTCGTGTTGTGAGGGGGAGATAGGATACAATGTAGCCACAGGGGAATTTGTGACTAAGGCTGAGATGCCTTAGCTTGTAATCGATTCTGTATATAATTGAAATATATGTGTTATGTGGATTTCATGTGTCTATGTGTTGTTTTACTTATAATTTAGATGTATGCGTTGAAAGAGTTAAATCCCATGTTTAGGTTTATTGATTGTCCATCAATCACTATAAGTATTGATGGCGATCCAATGATAATATGATATCATAGAGTGAATGTTGTATGGAGTAATGTGAGTCTCTTAGATAGAGTATGGAGGAGATAACTCCGTGTTATAACGTAATTCCACCAATAAGCAAACGCGATCAGGTCAACAGAGGAGATTGAATAAAGACAATGGGAACCGTTGTATCGTCTAGATCGATGGATAATAATGGTGGTAGAGGAACTCGGAGGAACTGTCATAGTCATGCGATGGAAGGAGATCTATGGTGATCACGTAGAGAACTTGCGAGCAAGTTATCTCGGCTAGCAGACCCGAGAAAATCATCAAAAAGAGTTTAAAGTATGGAGGTGATCGGACCATCCTTTTAAAGGTGATCGGACGCATATCCCGTGCAAACAAGCATGACTGTTAATTCCAAAAATGGATGCGATGAGGTTTTATACAATGAGCTTAAAGCCTCAATTGGTTCTGGTAATCAAGACCATTTGTTGGTTGATTGATCAGATTGTAATCGCAAGCGAACTTGTGCATGGGTTAATGCGCTGGGTAGACCCGATGAATTATTCAAAGAAGTTTAACTTCTTTGAGATCTGGTGGAAATGGTTTAAAGTTGGAGAACATGCGATAGCCATTGATCTAATGAAGTGGAATTGATGGCATGGATTGAAACCTGACAAAAGGAAAGGTCAAAGAAGGACCATCATTGAATAGTCGAGTTTTGTTGAAGTCAGCTAGTTTAAAGGCTTCTAATATATACGTGGGCCCATAACCCACAGGTCCACACATGAAATTTGTAAAGATGCAGCTTTACTGCCCTAAAGCAGCTGAGCTGTTATCACTATGCTTGATCCCATGTGTATTACACTGTGTACATAATGTCTATAGGTGTTTTAAGTGTCTTTACAATGTGTTTTTTCAGAGTTTCTCATTATTTATGTTGATTCTATTTACCTTTGGATTGCAGATTTCAACCTCTCTTAAACTGTATATTGGTTATGCCAATGGTGCTAGCCATAATACTCGAAACCTTCCTCCCCAACATGGGCTATCTCTGATCCAAATGGTGAGCTAGTGAGTATGCAAGGGATTTGCATTGGTTTCTTTACTAACAACATAGCTGAGTATAGAACAGTGGTTGAGCTACTATCTTATGCTATTTCAAATGGTATCCGTCATATAGTCAGCAGGCTTGACTCAAATCTCGTAGTACTACAATTTGCTAATATCTATTCAATGAGAAATCTTGCGATCCTTCACATGGTTTTGAGAGTGCATCTTCTGCAAAGACATTTCAATTTCATACGATATGAAAATATTTATAGAAATATGAACACATTATTAGATTCCCTAGCTATTTTTTTTTAGATCTAAATTTGCAATGAATGTAAATAAATTTTAGTTCACATCACATCATATTGAAAGCAGAATAGGAACTAGGAAACACTAAATCTCTCTCTCTCTCTCTCTCTCTCTCTATATATATATATATATATATATATATATATATATCTATATATATATATATATCTCTCTCTCTATATATATATATATATATATATATATCTATATCTATATATATATATATATATATATCTATATATATATATATATATATATATATATATATATATATATATATATATATATATATATATATATATATATATATATATATATATATATATATATATATAGATATATAAGGTTTGGTTTTACAAAATGTGGGCCCCGAGAAACATATGACTACAACACCCATATAAAAACTACATGCAAAACATTTAAGTAGAAAAACCAGTGGTGCTCATAAAATGACATTACATGAGCTATCTTGCACAGTGCTCGACCAATATGACTAGGCACTCTGATTGCGTTTCATTGAAGTTGCAATGGAAGCTGATTAACCACAGTCTCACCAATCGCATGTGTCAGTCCTTCCATCTGGTGATCCACCTCTAATAGGACCTCATCTAGCTCAGTATCCCGTAATGCATCCCGTTTTATAATAGTGACATGTACTAGTCTCACTACCTCCTCCTGTGGTTATCTCTCTATGTAGTGAAGATATGTAGCACCTACTAGTCAAACAGGTCCAACATCTACATGAAAGCATTAAATAATTTAGTCTTGGGAACATGAAAAAAAAATCATAAAAATTTCAAAAACTTAAGGGTCGAAGTGCCTTACCTGAAGCATCCCATTTCTCACCCTTAGGAAAATCAAACTCAAGGTCGTCACAAAAATCCATCCCTATGTAAGGATAATCATCATTAATGATGAACTACCTGCACAGCCACCCAAAGAAGGCTGGTGAAAATTTTATTGCTGATGGGCCTGCATGTCGGCTCATATGGTCTATCCATGTCCTCATCCGTGGGTCCTTAGATCAATGGGTTCAAGTAGAATCTGTTGAGGCTAAAGTAATGATACTCTCTCTAGAGTAAAAGGGACTAAGATCACACCATAGCCAATGTTGTTCAACTTCCCCTCCTTTTCTTTAGTAAGTTGTTCCTTCAAATTGACCAAGACACCCTCACTCCAGCTGAAAATTCTCAGCTCAAGGCACTCTATACCATACTGCATGTATGATTTGGTTGCTACTTGTAGTGTTGAGATGCGTGCCAATATTGCAATAATGAACAAGATTGTTCTCAGAGGTAATTGGGTTACATCCTTTATGTTGATCTTTCTATCCCTAGTAGATTCTCCCTAAACATAAATGCCCGTGCCTGAATATCCCATGAATGGACAAGGTATTTCAACAACTCCATCTGTTTCATCATATGAGGAAGCCAAAAGAATTTGAATAACACACAATGTTTTAGCACTTGGATGGTACTAGGGTTATTTTCTGCATTCAAGTATTGTTCCTTGTGTTCTCTTTCTTTCAAGATGAATGCCATCGTGTGCTAATGGATATTGAAACATCAACAAGGGGTCCATTAGGCTCTTTCCTATGAAAAAATGGAAAAATTTTGAGCCAAAACTGAAAGAAAACTTGAAGAAATGTGCCCAACACACACCGATATTGTCTCCCAGAGCGTTGCAGCTTTGCCTAGGTGCAACACAGTTTTCGACATAGGGTGGTGCGTTGGTCCCAGGGAATTTTTTATGAACCCAAGGGGCCTCAAAACCTTAAAATGTTTGCATGAAAAGAAAAAAATAGACCATAGAAAGATAGAGAAACAATTAAATTCCTACCTAGAAGTGATGACACTCGAAATGGTACCCTTGATTGATCAGAATCAAGAGTAGAAGATTGGGGGAAGAGGGGCTCAAAATACTCACTGTTGAAGGTAAATTGTGAAATGGTATAAATGACAAGCCATTTTGAATATTTATGGTTATTTTGTCATTATTTTATTCATTTTTAGTATTTTTACCTAGATATGCTTCATTTTTTACTATGAAACAGGTATGTTTAATCCTTCTTGTGGTGTTTTGAGCATGTCGGTAGCTATTAGCAGGTTTTCATTATGTTTTGAATACGTTATTTTGACCACAAAGTACAATTTTATCTTTTTTTTAGGCTCTTTAAACCTATGTAAAAGGAACCCCCTTGGAGTCCTCTTTCAACTCTTTCTAGACTCCCAAAATATGAAACGATTTCCAAGCACTTGTCTTTTCAAACTCATAAAAGAAAATGAAAAGACGTCTACTTGGTATAACTTCAAGCCTTTTCCACACTGAGATAAACTAGCTACGAGAAAGGAATACCTTAGTCGAACATGGTAGGAGGTTTTCTTGGGTATTTGTTTCTATCTTTAAGGTCCTAAGGGACTACCTACGAAAAGGGACATCTGGAGTTTTCTTTTTCACCTCTTTTTAAAACTATCTAAATACTAAAAAGATGTCAAGTTTTACCTTCACTGGACTCGTTAAAACATCAATCAGTGATGGAATTATCAAACATTGCAAGACTGAAGAACTCCTTCTCAGGGTTTGTTAAATATACGCGGAGGGATTCAGCCAAAGGATGACCTTTCAAATCAAGCATATTTTATCCTCCTCAAGCTTGTTACAAAATAAAGAGGTATTGACCAGTACGGTTAGGGAATTGGGAAAACAGGGGATTCCATTTTTCTAATGGAAGAAAGTCGCTCTTAAACACGACACTATTCCTCTTCATCTCCATGGATATTAGGTTGGTGTTGACGGTGTTGGACCCGTCAACATCAGGGGATATCCTCGGTATGAAGTCCCAACTGGACCTCACATCGTTTGGTGTAGAAGTATCATCCAGTACAATGGCATGGTTGCCATTATCTTAAATATTTTCCTCAACACTTGTCAACATATGAGAGTGGGTTTCTTTGTCTTTTGAGAAGTAAGGTTTGCATGCCTGGTGATTGTAAGTGTCACTTGTGTCAATAGATCCTTCACCGTAGAGAGAGAGGGTGGGAGTGAATCCCAAGTCGGTTGGGAGAAGTCCCAACTATGTTAGGAACACACAACAAAACAGTACATGCACAACTTCTGATGGAACAGTCCACATGGACATAGAAGTCACAACACACATGTGAAGATAACACGCATAACACTCAAAAGATTGGTCCACACGAGTGCAACGGTTGTTATAGCAACTTTTATGTGAAAGTTCTATATGATGTCCGGAAGAATAGTCAACATGGGCGAGACAATGTTAACAACATATACAACAAATTTTCAATAACGTATATTTATTACAACAAGTGAATTATTTCAAGTGTTAAACACAAGTTAAAGCAACATGAATTACAAGTGTTCAAGATTAGTCTTACAATAGTTATAATACATATGTGAAAACGTGTTAGCCTGTTAGCATGCTTTTGAATTAAGAGAAAGTCTCGAGACACATCATTACACCATACATCACTAACCCCATGAGAGGGGCGTTGGAGCCACTACTTACTACTCAAAGAAACAATTATAAACTCTCAAGGCTATGTGGGAGGAGGTGAAAATTCATTTCCATGTAAAAATGAGTGGGTATTTATGGCCAAGGGTGAAGCTGACCCTTGTGGTTGTTTGACTACCCTCATGAATATTTGACCTCCATGACTTTTCGACTTTACATGACTCTTCATACAATAATTGGGTCTCTTAGACTTCCAGATTACATTACATTGATTGACAGTATGGGCCACAATAGAGATGTGGATGACATGACTCGACATGACAGTGCTCGTACATTCATGCTGCTATTGGTGTGCATGTCGAGATGTAGTGCTGTTGGGTGATGGATGTCCTCATGGTGCGTCATAGCTTCACCTCCACATGGAAAGTGTGCGAAGTCTTCCATGGTTGTTGGCTCGCCTGATGTTTCCTTCACACATTACTTCTTTCTTGTATGTTGGTAAGCTTGATAGTTTCTTCTGTTCATGAAGGCTACATGCTCATCCATCCATCCATTCGTCCATTGACTACTGGATCACTAGCAACAAAAATTGCGCAATTTTGGAGGGGAACTGGTAGTCAGATGCCGGAGCCTGGCAGCCAAAACTACACAATTCCTGGAGGAAACTAGTAGTCAGTTGCTCAGAGTTGCTGGTGGTAAAAACTGCGCTAATGCTGGGAGGTTGGCCTGCTAATCACATCTGTGTAGTTTCTGAGTTGAGCAAATTGTTGGGAAGAAGAGGACTTGCTCATGAAAATTGCGCAATTTTCTTGGTGAGAAACTAGTCGACTGTTGGGAGGGCTCACTGGAAAAAATGCACAATTTTCTAAGGGAGACAAGGATATGCATTGGGTGTCTGTCCAGTGTGTCTGCACAATTTTCTTAGTCATCAAACCGGTCAAGGTCTACACCCTATACGAAAGTTTTGAGGGGAGTCAGTCCCGGGGTGGTTGTTGGGTCAAACTCTCTGGTTGATGAGCATGAAGGTTGATTGATTTTCTTGTGGGCAGCACAATGTGGAATGGCTTGCTTGGTGCTTCTTCATCGTTCTGGGTGACATTTGATTGAGTCGATGGAGGGGTGATGGTCAGGCTATCAGAGGGGAGTCTCGTCTTCATAACTTCAACAAAATGACTAAGTGTGTGAATGAGTGAAAGATGCATATGTGATCTTTCAAACACACACTTACATGAGTTGACGATGAGATGACTCAAACCATCCAAACACACATGCTCAACATGACTAACTGACAGTGTGAGAGACAAGCACGACACTTGTGATTGATCGTTGGTCAATTGTGATGACACTTGCATGATAGTGTATGTGACTTCGTGTGTGAGTGTGACAAATTTTTTCATAGCGAAAACAACATGTAGACATGAAGTGAAGACCTTGAGCATGACCAAAAACATGGTCGTAGGCATGACATTAACCTCAACATGCAAAAGATTGGGTGAAATGATCAATAAAGGTCGGTACGAAGACTCACAAGGGCTCACGAAGTGAACCTAAGTGTGTGCAATCATCAAGTGAAACTCTCAAGGGAGGCTCTGAAATTGCATGTAGGCCAAAATTTTGGAGGGTGGTTTTAGTTGCTACAACACTTGGTGACACACTGGTAGAACTCTAGCTTCTCTGTTTTGGTTCATTGTCAGCACAGGGCCTTGGTGTTTCAGGAAGTATTGCATCAATGTGCAGGTTACTTCAACTTCCCCACTTACCCCATGGGCATACATGGTTCACCTTTTTCCAACTCAGTTAAACATAATAAAAAGTTCAACTTGATTATAGTGTTTCGAAATCGGGAAGGGTAGTTTAGCTCGTTAGTTGAAAATTTTCAGAGTATAAGTTCTCATCTCTTTTGTTGCATTGCTGCTAGAAAGCCTGGACAGTACCCCAGTCGAGTCATGCAGGAACACACACATTGCTCCATTACTAACGAGCCTGGTCAGTACCTTGGTGGAGTTTCATGCTTCACCTCTCTACACAGGAAGCCTTTCTCTTCTTTCACCTTTGTATTTTTCAAGAGGATTCTGCATAGGAACTTAGTTATTTTTGGGGTGGAAGAGGGATCCTGACTTATTGAGAGCAAAAGAGGTTGTTCCTTCAGAGAAGCATGTAAGTCCTCTGACATAGGTTTTCTCATTTAGATCTTTCCCCTTCACCATTTCTACTATTTGGATGATCTTGAATACACAGAGCAGGAGGATGAGTACAAGCATGGGGTTTCTCAGTGTGGACATAGGTTCATGGTTGGGCCAAATTTCCCCTTATAGAAGGCTTGTATTTTCGGTCAAGACTTCATCATCCGAAGGTTACAACCTAGCACAAAGAATATGGAGGAAAGACGGGCCAAGTGTTATAGTGTCAAAAGTCTCTTAGATTTCAACCACATACTCATTCAAAATATAGAACTCAGTAGACGGAAACACTTATTTCCGGAAACAAAAATATTAAGGTATTAAGCAAGCTAAAAAAACAAAAACAAAAATAGTAAGAAAGGAAAACAAAGTGAAAACAACAAGAAGAAAGCAAAGCAACCAAGTCAACAAGAAAACAAACATGGAAACTAGAAAGCAAAGGCAAGAGAGAAAGAAAACACTACTCCTACTTCTATGCTAGATGGTCGGGGGTTACGTGAAACAAAATTTCTAGTGAAGCCATAGTAGGCATACCCGACCTACAGTCACAAAGATATGAGTGATTAAAATAGATAAAAAATAGTGTGCAACAGAAAATGAAAAAACTTGAAAAGCTTGCACATAAGAGAGAAGGTCTTGCTCGTGGCCGGAAGAATGTGTCACAACCACCCAACACACATGCTTACCTCTTCCGTGACTACCATTTTTCAGCAAACCTCTGAGGCCTCTTGCAAGTGTGTGCTGTTATGTACCAAGTTTATTAGCAAGTGTGAGGAAGGACTGAAGCTTGTTACCTACAACACAACTCGCCAAGTAAGATTATTCTAGCCATTCAACAATTGGATCATAAAATTCGTGATGGCTATTTTCAAAGATTTGTGATCTTTGAGAAGATGGATTCCTGATTTGAGAGAGAGGATCATGATGGGAATATGATACTGATAGATAGATCTGGTCATTCTCATCAATCATGTGAAGACAATTAGGGCCTACCGTAACCATCAGCGTAGGACAAGGTGCCTCACTTTCTTGACAGAAATCTAAGAATAAATGTGTTACACAGTGAAAATCATAGTGTACAAAGTGACTTCCATTGGATGTAATGTTGGGAGAATGATAAACTGCATGATAGCCACTCAAGGTAGAAGAAAAATCAGACCAATCGATCGAGATGGCAGATTCCTAGTTTGACACAAACAAAGAAAATTCTTGATCAATTGTGCAAATGCTCTGAATGAGGGAACTAAGTTCGCTATCTGCTAGCCATGATATAACACCCACCTGCAACTAGTGAAAAAGTGTGTAGGCATCATAGTCATCACAAAAATGTAGAAAGGATGCCAACACTATCAATGTGTGAAACAAGTTGGGGTGTGGTGAAATGAGAGTAACTTGATTCGGGCGATAGATTGTGTACTCATCATCACACAGGGAGATTGCTGGTGGGATAAGTGGACATATTTGATGTGCAAAATGTGTAAAAAGACAAAATAGATGATTACGAGAGAGAACATCAGATAAGTATGATTTTGGATAAAGGTAGTCTTTGATATGAACAACTTTGTTGTCTATTATGAAACTAGCTCAAGAAAAGATAGAAAAGATAGATCAATGCCTTAGAATTCAGCCTCTTCGAGGGGCAACCTCCTTTACATTACATAAATGAATAATCCTTGGATGATTCAAATTACAAAACCTCCTTTCTCTATATAGGAGTCTAAGGAGTCACAATATAACCCAGCCAACCTAACAATAATAATATAAAGCCACAAAAATAACAATAGAGGGATTCTATGGGGCATAGTAATAAAAATATGAGGGCAATAGGGGCACAAAAATATTAATAAGGGATACAACTACAATATTAATGGGGTAATCACTAGTATTATAGGGACCCAACATGCCCCTCTCCTTCAAAAATGTGTTGTCCTCAACGCTTGAGTGGTTCTGGATGCTTCTGTATAAAATTCTCATCCTCCCATGTGGAATCTTCAGCGGATAAGTTCTTCCACTTGATAAGATACTATGAAATTGATCGATTTCGTAACTATCGTGTTCTTGTTTCTGTGACTTCTTCTCATTCCAATATAATTTTTCCTTCCTCGTCAAGTTCTGGCAATATTGTTTGAACTGGGAACTTATCGCCTATAACCTTCTTTAAACATGAAACATGGAAAACTGGGTGCAATCGAGAAGCTGTAGGAAGCTCCAATTTGTATGCCATAGTACTAATCCTTTGCAACACCTTGTACGGACCATAATACTTTGGTGATAATTTATTATCCTTCTTAGCTTGCTTGAGGGACATTTGCTTATATGGCTGTAGCCATAGGAATACCCAATCACCTACATCAAAACTTCTTTCGCTACGATGTTGATCTGCCTGTTGTTTCATTCTATTCTGTGCCAACACGAGGTTATCCTTTAAGAGTTGGAGGACTTGTTGTTGATGTTCCATGTGATGTTCCACTGCTTGAACCTTAGAATTTTCTCTTAAATATGATGTGATGGATGGTGGCTGATATCCATAAAGTGCCATAAATTGGATCATTTTTGTTGATGTATGGAAGGAAGTGTTATACCACCATTCAGCCAGAGGCAACCATTTGACCCATTGTGTCTGTTTATTAGATACAAAGCAATGAAGATATCCTTCCAAACATTTGTTTACTATCTTAGTTTGCCAATCATATTGAGCATGATAAGATGAGCGATGAGCTAACTGAGTACCAAGACAAGAAAATAATTCTATCCAAAAATTTCCAGTGAAAATGGGATCTCTGTCACTTACAATAATCTTTGGGTTTCCATGTAGCTTTTGAATTGTTTCCATAAATGCAGTAGAAACTGTAGTTGCTGTTGTTGGGAAAAGTATCCAATACGGAATGACCCTATCCCACTCTAAGGGTGATAGTACCTCAGCAACAACTGAATGCAAAGCTATTCAAGATTACTTCTTTATGAGATGTAAGAGAGAGGAGAAAGGGATCCACTAACCGTTGTCTTCCGCTAATGGTTGATCCAATCTTCCCTCTTTGCTGCTTGCTCCCAGCTCCTTGCTCTTTCACTGGCCCAGCTACACAAAGATCCTGTAAAAGCACAAGGAAGGGAAACTACAAGAAGCATACATCCATAATTGATTCAAGGATTAGAATAAATCAAATATACAAGCATCAATACACCATTAAGATACATGCATATAGAAGAACCTCAAATGCTTTATTAATGGAAGAAGTAAAGTTCTGAGAGTGTTACAACCATAAGAGGCCCAATCCAGCAACACCTCCCAGCAGAAAGAAATCTCCTCTTCACCTCCTTCAAAGCAATCACCGAATAGTTCTATGCACAAACCAAAAGAACTTCCTTACATTCACAAGATTCCAGCCTCCTTAGACCTCATGAGAGAGCTCTATATATAGGAGTTTTGGAGAAAGGATGAGTCAGCTTGAGGCTGGCATGAAGCTGACTAGTGTCCTCTCCCACTTCAGTTATACTTCAGTTCTTGAGTCCACTTGGAGTTTCTTGCTTCCACTTGGAGATCTAGATCCTCTTACTCATCACAAGGCGAATTCCCTGATCCAAGTGTCATTTTGGAAGCTTCCTGGGCATTTGACACCTTGCAGAATGACTGTGCCACTTGGCCAATCTTGCCCAGCGCAGGTAGCCTTCATTGCTTTTGACATTCAGCACAGGTACAGAGTGGAGCAGTTGACATTCAGCGCAAATGCTCAGTGGAGCAGCTGACATGATCCAGAAATAGCTTGTTTTTGAGTGTTTTTCAGGTGGAGAACTGATTTTCAGTGCTGTGGTTTGCTGACCTTGTTCCTCTAGGGGTAGGAAAAACATGTTTAGGGACTTTACATCCCTCATATTATCGATATTTCATGCTTCATGCTGTAAGGCACAAAAATGTCTATAACAGTTGCCCCCTAAAGTATGAGGTCGTTTATCGGGTGAAATGCTTTATCAGGAGGATCCGAAGTTCATTCAATTGCTGAGAGGTGCCCTGTAATAAAATACAATACAATACATTATTTTTCATTCTGCTTTCATGATCTAGCTGAGGCGGGCATTCCCATGCTCAGCTTTATAAATTCATTTTGGTACATAGAACAGACGATCGTCTGGTGGTAGACTGATAATTCTCTGCTGAAATTATCATCCTTTGAGTAGGATGATCATCTGCTGCAATGATGTACATAACAAATGTCTTTATATCCTGAATATATATATCGCAGCCCGGATGGATGAAACTAGATCCGGGGTCTTCAAACTCGTTCGATCTTCACTCTAAGTACAAGTCGATCCATGTGAGAATTGCGCTGAAGTCGAACATGGAAAGACATCGCTTGATTATCGATCAATAATGTAAATCGTTAACAAGCGCGAGAGGAATCACCGATAATGACAATGATCCTCAAGGTACTGCAGTATAATTCACGTGGCGTGAATAAAGGACTTGGCGTCGAACACCACGCAAAATCTTCTGGTCGAAGGTCATTGATGTATACCTGTCGCCGGAAGCGAGAAACTTGCCATTGAGGCATGCAAGCTTCAAAGTACTGAGGGGGTGTTCCTAGATCAACTTCTTGGATAATGAGTTGAAGTCGACAAGAAGCGATCCGTCAAAGGAGGGCCATAATGAATCCCACATCAGTGACACGGAACGGAGTTAATGATTTTAGTGGAGGTGAAAACAATCTGTGAAATATGATTCAGGGTGGCGATCATGGGTGGATGAAGGATAATGTATGGCAGTAGATGGGACACGGTTGACTCTTTCTGAACAACATCTCTTGAACATATAACGACACTGATCTGATGGATCGGTAGCATTACCCCAAATGTGGATGGTTTGGCGAGGACCATGGTGATGAGACCGGTGAATGAAACAACCCAACCCGATGTGATACGGAGGACAAAGTGTCATGTTCAAGAGCGACTTGCTACCATTAAAGCTTTGAGGTTCTCCCAATTTTCCCCAGTCATTTCTGACCAGTACCTCTTTATTTTTGTCAAGCTTGAGGAGGATAACATATGCTTGTTCTATAACCTGCCCTTCGGGCAAGCCCATCGCTATGTTTTAACGAGCTTAGCGATAGGGAAACTCGTTCTCGTCTAAAGACAAGTTTGTCGCTATTTAATCATTTTAACGAGTCTAATGACAAGGAAGACTCGGTCCTTTTCATTTTTAGAGAGTCTGAAAAGGTACAAAAAGTTAACTCCAAAATTCCTTTTTCGTCATCTAATCCCTTAAGTCCGAAAAAGTATAAAACAATACAGAAGGGATGAGTTTTCGATAACTTTAACGAGCCGAATAAAACAAGCGCTCGACCTTTTTGTGCAATAATCCCTCAGGTCCAAAAAGATTAAAATCTAGAGGAGGGATAGCTCTTCCGGTCCTTTTAACGAGCTGAAAGGCCAAAACTCGGCAAAATTTTCATATTTTACGAGTCAGATGAAAAGAGCTCAAAGAAGACTCGTCTTTTGAGGAACGAGTGATAAACAGGGATAGCAGCAGATTCCAGGTACAGGTTGGGATTTTCCAATCACGGCAGTGTCACAAGGATGGCTAGGTGAAATCACTCTTCGCAGCTGTTCCTCAAAATAGGTAAACAATCATATGGAGGTGAACGGTAGGCCAATATGGAATGGAGGTGGCGGGTGTAAACACGACCAAGGCTTTTTATGGCTAATAAATTTACGATCACAATGGTTATTTACCAGTATAGGTTCATTTTTTAATGAGCTTGAACTCTGGAGGAAACTCTTGGTCAAAAGCTTATGTTTATTTTTTAACGAGCATGAACTATGACGCTAAAACTGCTCGGATCTCGCTTTTCTATTTTTTAACGAGCATAAATTCCGCGGTAAAACTGCTCGATTATATGGTCAAATTTTGATCTTTTACCATTACTTAGCTTTTCTCTTTTCAAATATAGTACTGCATTTTCAATTGCTGCAACAAACTTTGTTAGAAATGAATAATATTTGCATGAAAATGAGATTATAACCCTAATATTTCACTTTAAACTGTGTAAAAAGCCATTAAAAGGTGTTTTTACCTCTCATTTACCATTTCATTTGCATTTGGTTCGTTGGAGCTCTGGAGGTGCTTCTTACCCCTTGATTTTCATCATCCGATTCCGGGAGATTCTGCGGGCGATTTTCGGCGCCGTCTGGACCAGGTAGGAGCTAAACCCTAGCTCTTTCTTTTCATGGTTTCCTTTTCCTGTTTTTTGCCTATTTTCCGGTCTTTCTGAGCCCCTGGGGTTTTTCCAGGGCGCCCTAGGCTCAGCGCAAGTTTCCCTTTCGAAACCTGCGCTGAAGGTCAGGTTGCCTTAAGGCAGCCTGACCCTCAGCACAAGTGGGAGACTTCCTGCCTGTGCTGGGCTCAAAAAGACTGAGTTTTAAGGTTATTTTTGATGATTTTTTCGCCAGTTTTTCATCAAATCAGGAATTCACTCTTTCTCTTGTTTGCTTTGCAGGGAACCTTGAACAAAATGTCCCTTACATGGTGAGAACGAGAACATGAAGAGGAGGACATGATTGCCCTCCCCGGTCACGGTGAACGCGCTGCGGAACTGTGGCCTGCTGAAGTTCTTCCGTATCTCTAGCATGAGAGCACAGATTTCTTTACTGCAGTATATGCTTGATGCTTGGGATCCTGTTAACCAAGTGTTCCAGATTAGGGGGAAGACCATCCCCTTGACCATAGAGGACATGTACTTCTTGACTGGACTGTCAAGACGAGGTGCCCCCATTTCCTTATCAGGTACGGCCTGGGGGACTGATTCCACCAGAGATTATGTTCGCCAGTATTGCAGGGAAGGTTCTCAGTCGAGCAGAGACGACAAGATTGTTATCCGTGAGATTATTGATCGGGCTCTCAGGTCCATTTTGTTCACTATTGGTAGGATGGCCGGCAGCGCAGCTCTACATGTTGCCAACAGGTCTTATATGCAGCACACCTTGGAGTGTCTCCAACCGAAAGTATTCAACTGGTGTGATGTAGTACTTGTTCAGATGAAAAGTCAATTGACCAAGGTAAAGGACGGGAAGCTGAAGAACTTTGGATTTGGTTCTATTCTGACTGCCTTCGCCTTGGAGAAAATCCCACTGATGCAACCTCAGTACATCATACTTGACTTGCCTTCTCCGACCGAGCCACGCATGCAGAGGTGGGTTGACCACATGTCTAGGCATGCAGGTCAACCTCAGATTACTTTTACTGAGGCCTTCTTTAGGTGGTTCGAGCGCCAGGAGATGGCGTTTTCTGAGTATCCATATGTGGGTATGGATTTCCGAGGTGATCCGGATTTGGTGCTACCGGATGGCGAGCAGTGGGGTGCCATTGGTAAACTCTTTGACCATATTACTGTTTATTGTTCTTATTCATAATGTTGTTGTGCTTTATTCTATCAAGACTTTTAATTGTACTCTTGGGTGCATGCAGATATTGGTCCTGTTCGTCCAGCAGTTCGTCCGAGATCGCCAGTTGCTGCCCCGGCAGGGGAGCCTGCTAGGAGAGTTGTTATTCGCGATCTTGACGACACCGAGACCCTTACAGATGTGCAGGAGCAGGTTGAGAGCCTTACTCGTGGCCTTCCGGATGTACAGATTGACGAGTTACCTTTACAGATGCAGCGACATACCATTGGTGTGCCTAGACGATGGACTCGTCTCTTGCGCATGATTGCACAGGCCGTGACGTACTATCATGAGCACCACTAGGCTAGGGTGCCCCCTAGCATCTTTTTGAGTTTTTAGGTCATATGACCAATTTTGTCTTGGTTACAGAACATTATGTATGAACTTATATAAACAGCTTATATATTTTGATTTTCGGGTTTTATTCTGTTTGAGTTATATGATCCATATGTACAATCATTGATGATGTGTCCTTTTTATAAATGTTGCAAATGTCTATCTAACACATAGTTTGCTAATGAGTCAGTTAATGTGTTTAAGTTTCTTGAAATATGTTGATATTGAATTGAATCAAATCGTCTTTCCAAGATCTTAACCCTTAGGAACATGCGATAAATAGCTGGATTGCGAACAGAATATATACCATTGAGTTGTAGTATTACGAGCTGTGAGTCTAGCCTGACAATTAGTCGGCGTATGCCACGTGTGATGGCATCAGAGAGTAGTTCTATCAACGCGCTATACTCAGCGATGTTATTCGTTGATTGCCCAATACATACACCTCTGAAACTTACTAACTCGCCGCTTGGATCAAAAATGGCCCAGGCTGCGGAAGATAGGTTCCGCGAACTACGACTCGCTCCGTCGGCATATCCAACACATGTCTCCAGAAGGTTCGACATCTGCAACAAATGAAAAGGTGGATCACTCGACCAGAACAAACACTTTAGCGAAAACAAAATACAACAAAAGCATGCAGGTTACTATTTAAGCATAGTAACGCTTGAGGTACAACCCGTTGCGGGGCTGCGCCAGTGGAATTCCATCGTAATCCATTAACTCGTAGGCTCCTTTTGCTAACACCCTTTTAACAATATAGGGGCCCATCCATAAGGACTTGAATTTTCCTGCTCCCAATTTATCGGATTCTTGGTCATAAAGCAAGACCAAATCACCTTCTGAGAAGACACGGGGTTTGACATTTTTGTCGAACTGAGCCTTGACTCGTTTCTTATGGGCTTCGTTAGCCAAAGCGGCATCACGACGGGTTTCATCCAATTGGATTAATTCCAAGAAACGAGCCTCTTCTTCTGAAGTTCCGGGGAGAAGATCGATTGCGAGTTTAAGCGACGAAATTTCGCACTGGATTGGTAAGACTGCTTCCAGGCCATACACCAGTTGAAAAGGTGTGAACCCGGTTGCGTTCTTTACCGACGTTCGGTAAGCCCACAAGGCTGAGTACAGGATTAGGTGCCACCTTCTTTTATGAACCCCAATCATCCTTTGCAACATACGCTTCAGGACCTTGTTGATTGCCTCAACTTGTCCGTTGGCTTGCGGATAATATGGGGTAGAGCTGTCGTGAGATAGCCCTAGCTTGGCAGCTAATTCGACCATCATGTGATTGCGAAAATGCGACCCATGATCTGTAACTATAGCCTGTGGTACGCCGAACCTGGCGACTACATGATTGAAAAAGAAAAGGGCAGTTGTTTCACCAGTGTTATCCAATGTAGGCATCGCCTCGGCCCATTTGGTAAAATAGTCAACAGCGACTATAATATACCCATGCCCCCCGGTCGAGGTGGGGTTACATTGCATGAAATCGATGCCCCACTTGGCGAAGGGCCCAACAGCAACTATCGGCTGTAAAGGTGCGGGTGGTCGTCTGGTTTTGCTATCAAAGATTTGACAAGCATGGCAACTTCTGACTGCGGTTATGCAATCTTTGAACATGGTTGGCCAGAAGTATCCTGCTCGTAAGATTCTTTGTGCTGTTGCATATCCAGACTGATGCCCCCCACACGCGCCTGAATGACAATCATTCAGGGCTTTTTCGGCCTCCTCATGGGTAAGGCACCTCCTCAGAACTGTATCGACACCACGACGGTAAAGTGTATCACCGACGATCATGTAGTCTTTTGCTTGGTATCGTATACGTTTTTGTTCGGAGCGAGAGGTGTTAGGCCTGAACTTTTGGGTTTGGAGATAAACTATGATATCTCCATACCACTCATCGCTTACAGATATCAGAAACAAACTTTCGTCCACGATTGACTCTTCCGATGTTTCATCGTTGGACGATGATGGGAGATCGCACAATAATTCTGCGAAAACTAGGGCCTTCTTTGATTTGGATTTTACAAATTCCAGATCAAACTCTTGAAGGATCGCTATCCATTTTGAATATTTTCCCCCCAGCAACTGTCGCGACAGTATATAAGTCATGGGGTTGCAATCTGACAGGATGGTAGTTTTCCGAAAGAGGACATAATGTCGAAACCTTTGAATCGCTTGAACAGCTGCAAGCGCTAGTTTTTCAACATAAGAATATTTACTTTCTGTATCGTTTAAGTTTTTACTTAAATAATAGATAGGATGTTCAATTCCATCGACTTCTTGAACTAAAACCATCGCAATGGTCGTATCCGCTGCAGCTAGATACAGGTTAAAATCTCTTTGATAGTCCGGGGCGTACATTAATGATGCTTTTACTAGACAATCTTTCAGAGCATCAAAAGAAGCTTGCGCCACCTGGTCCCAGACAAAAGGTACATCCTTTTTCAAAAGACGAGTATAACCCTTAGCAAGTTCTGCGTAATTTGGAATGAACCTCCTCAGAAAGTTTGCTTTCCCTTGGAGTTTCTGAATCTGAAGCAAATTTGAAGGTGGAGGCAAATTAATGATTGCCTGAACCTTGCAGGGGTCGAGACGAATCCCATCTTTAGAGACTACAAAGCCAAGTAAACGACCAGAACCGACGCAAAACACACATTTGTGCGGATTGAGTCTTATCTTGTAGTGTCGGCAACGTAGAAATATCGCTCTTAAATGCTGCGGATGATCAGTCCGCTTTCGCGAATGAGCCGGAAGATCGTCGAGATAAGGTTGAACAATGTTCTTGATGTCATGGAAGGCATAATTCATCGCCCTCTGAAACGTCGCCCCTGCGTTCTTTAAACCAAAGGGTAATTTTCGATAAGCGAATGTGCCCCACGGACAAATAAATGCAGTCTTTGACTGGTCCTGTGGGCGGATATTTATTTGATTATACCCGGAAAATCCATCCATAAATGAAAAGATTTCACATCCGGCGCATTCATCAATTATCTGGTCGATGAAGGGTGTAGGGTAGTTGTCCTTCGGACAAGCTTGGTTTACATCCCTATAATCAACACACACTCTAATCGTCCCTTGTTTTTTCATAACAGGGACAATATTCGATACCCAATCGGTTAGAGGAACCGGGTAGATGAATCCAGCATGGAGGAGTTTTTCAACTTCCGCCTTAATGGCAGCGGCTTTCTTCGGGTGCACCTGCCGAAGCCGTTGTCTTACTGGTTTGACATCAGGATACATTTTAATTTCATGTTCAACGATACTCGAGTCAATGCCTGGCATTTCATCATATGACCAAGCAAAGACATCTCTAAATTCGCGAAAAAGAGCGTTATATATTTCCAGTTCTGAAGGGGAACAACCTTTGCCGACATAAATATTCTCTACAACATCTGTTTTGGTCGAGATATTTATGGCTATAGTCTCTTCAATATTGGATAGGTTTCGCTCGGAATCCACCGTATTTACAGTATTCGTTAGGAACTCAAATACTGAAGGGTGATAAAGGTCACTTTGAGTATCTTCTTCATATTCCGGAAGAAGGGAACGATGGTGGTGATCATTCCATGGTGCCCCCTCAATCATCATTGATTGTAAGATTCCTTCGTCAGTCCCATGTACTTTCGACCAAGGATCTAATGGGGTTCCATATTCTCTAGATCTATCTACCCAAACGCTTGACGAGCGTTGATTTGGGCTCGCCTCCCATGCTTGAAACATTGATTGCTACAATATTTCTAAAGGGCTTGGGGGCAAAACCATTGAATGATCCATGTTGACCTTCGTGGAAGATATCATGTTGCAGGTTGCTACAAACGGTACATTTCCTGTATAAATAGGAGGTGGTAGCGCGAAAGTTCCCATCAATGTGGGGTCTTTCAATAATCCTACTCCGATATCTTGAATTGAATGGTTGCTCTCATGGATCATGGGAATGCTTCCTGTAACTTGTGAACCATTAGGGAGGAAATTCTGTTGGTCGACGATCGTAATCCCTCCTTCAAACGGGAATGCGATCTTCCTAAAATAAGTCGACACGACAGCTGCCATGGCATAAATCCATGGTCTACCCAGTAGGATGTTATAGTCAAGATTTCCATCAATGACTTCTACATCAATTTCTACTGTTTTTCCTCCTAGTTCAACTTTCAAGTTATTAAGGATACCGTAAGGGGTATAAGTCCTTCCGTCGAAAGCTTTTAATGTCGTCGAAGATCGCGACAAGGTTGGAGATCCTAAAGTTTTCCAGCAACTCATTGACATAATACATGTCGAGGCTCCCTCATCAATTATCGTTCTGTGAACAGTTTTGTTGAGTGCTTTCACTTGAATAAGGAAAGCTAGCTGAGCTGGTAACTGAGGATCATATCCCTTGTGATCAAAGGATACAAGATTGGAATCCTTAGGATCAACCCCACCAATTGCCGATAACAATGCCTGCCTTTGGGTTGGACAATTTTGTAGCACTTCAAGAGTCGACATAGCGGATGGCGATTGGGCCAAATCTTCCACTATATTATAATGTTGCGCCGCTCTGGCGCGAGGATTAAATGTCGACTTGTGTACTACACCCTTCGGCGGTTTTATTGTTAATTCAGGGATGGTGGGCGTTACAACTTCTGTCGAAGTTGTTGTCGAACTACTTGGTTGATCTTTACCTTTTTCGTTCGACACCTGAGGATTCCCATAATCTTTGTTCCTTGTCGAAATCAAAGCATCATTCTGCTGTTTCGAAACCGACAACATAAGGACTTGCGACGGGGAAGCATTTCCACTATCAACCAGATTTTGACCTGGGTTGGGAAATGGATCAGTTAACACAGCTGATGTTTGGGAACTTTTAAAGAACCTCTTTAACTCAGCTTTGAATGGGCAATTCTTTGTGTTATGATCCTTATCATCACATATTAGACATGGATAATTTTGTTTCCCTTTTCCAGGAGGGTTTGAAGAATTTTTTCCAGGGGATGACTCACCCTGTTTCTTCTTCTTCCCTTTGTTTTGTTTCTTCTTGCTTCCTGGTTGATTGGTTTCTTTGCCTTTATCTTCTGATACGGCATTTACTTCCGAAGCAAGAATTTCTTCTTTTGCATTTTGATCCGAATTCTTACGGGCTTTCTTTGACGAAGCCTTTATCGATTTCGCGTTTGCTGTGCCAATCACGCCATCACCGGCATGAGAGTCACTATTTGATTTAGGAGCGGGAGGAATTGAAAATACTGGTCTAGGGGCGTCAGGTATTTTGTCATAGAGTGTGCCGGACTGAGTATAAACTAAGTCCAAATATTGTGCACGAGCAATCACTTGCTCCTCTGTTACGACTCCCCCCTTGGCCACATCTTCCGTAATAGCCGGAAGTAACGACTTTATAAACCATTCAGCTAATAGCTGATCGGGAACATATGTTTTCACCATCCTACGACGACGACGCCACTCATGTATATGATCAGATATATGGGTAGCAGTTGTCTGTTTGAAGTTGGTTAATATTTCTGTTCCCGTTTCATACCTTATCGGTAATTGAAAGTGGTTTAAGAAAGTCGTGGCTAGGGAACTAAAATTGTCGAAAGAGGCTCTTGGCAATTCAATATACCATTTAGCCGCTGGACCTGTCAATGTCCTCTGAAAAAGGCGAAGTCTTATCGAATCGTCGTTAAGGGTGTTCGACGAACACCACAGATGAAAAGTCATCACGTGATTCGACGGGTCTTCACCTGGATTTCCATTGAATTTAGGAATGTCAGATGGAAGTTTATGAGGAATCGCTGGCCACCAAGGGGCATAAGCAATCGGATCGTTGGTTAAACGGTGTAAATCGGGTAACTCTAAAGTTGCCACGAATGGTAACTGTTGATTCAGGTTAGGCGAAGCGTAACCAGGGTACGATGGAATCGCTTGAGCAGTGGGCCTTTGCATACCAGCATAATGTAATTGATGTTGGTATGACTGATACGGTTGGTGGACTTGACCACTGTAAAGTGGTTGGTTTTGACCGTTTTGGATATACGGTTGTCCACTATTCGCAAAGATCTGCTGCTCAGAACCTTGGTACACTTGCTGGAACTGCGGTTGTTGGTATTGTACAAGCCATGGTTGTGACGCCATGTTCTGTTGTGCCATGCTAACCATTGGACCAAGGTGTGGGGTAATTGTACCCGTTTGTACTTGTGTCGTCCCACCAGTTGGCGATTGTGGTTGTGACCCATGGTCAAGCGACTGTTGCATTACAACCTGAGAAATCTGAGGTTGACATGTAACAGGTATCGCTTGAACTTGCGACACGGTTACAATAGCCGGTGTGGTTGGGATGTTCGTCACAGGTACACACTGTTGCATAGAATATACAATCCTTGGTTGTTGAGGTAGCATAGGTACCCAACTACTTGATGCAATTCCAGTATAACCTGAATATTGTTGAGAACTGCCATATGGATATCCTCCCGGAGGAGGTAATGAAAGGGCATACTGCCCCCCATATGGTAGCAATCCGGAACTCAGAGGGATTGTTAGTCCTTGAGGACTAGATGGCCCAAATTGACCTCCATGAGGATCAATCTGTCGAGTTTCAACATAAGAATTACCGGGTATTACTCCGGATGAACAAACTGGAACAGACCATACTGTCGAAATAGTCCCTTGGTGGACTCCTTCTAGCTGTTGTGAGCTAGTTGGGACAGCTGGTATGCCGGCAAACATCGTCGGAGTGACGGCAGGGACTTCTGCTGTCGCTGTGTCATTTGACACAGTCCTAGATGATGACGGTTGTTCAGACATCTTAAGTCTATCCAATAGATTGCCTAGCGATTCTACAGGGACTTCCACTTGTGGTGGATTAACTTCTGATGAAGGAAATAGAGTGACCCTAACTCCAAAATGAGTTGGAGTACTTGCTTGCGGATCCTCTGCAATTTCCTCTATCGCAATCAAACCCGGTGGAAGAGGAAGACCGTCAGGTCCGTAAAATATTTCTGGTGCCGAAGAAGTGGTTGTTTCGACAGCGACAGTTGTTTGGGGAACAAAACTTTTTGGACCGGTTACAGATGGAACTGGTTCAGTTAAACAAGTATTTGCCCCCAGACTAGGATCAGTATTACTGTCCTTCTGTGGCTGTTGAACTTCTTCTATAGAGGCAGGGTTTCCAGAAATGTTAGGAGTAACCGGAACCTCAGATGTAGTTGGAACACCTGTTCTAACTTTCAAAGGAGATTTTGAACCGGTTAAACGAGTTCGCTTTGCCCGTACTGTTTTCGATTCCGGAGACAAAGACGGTTGACTCGTAAGCCTCCGCGAACGACGGGGTTTCAATTGACTTTCTTCCACGATTGCGGATTACTCGATCAACCAAAATATTAAAAGGGGAAATTTGTGTTTCCGAATTGAATGAATTTTATTAGACGCTTTTAGACACAACTTGCTTTTTCACTTTTTAAGAGTCGAGAAAAAGCTAAAGATGACTCTAGTCTCCTTCGATGTATTAACGAGCCCGAAGTGACAAATGCTCGGTTGGACTTTTTCAGTTATAGAGTTTGAAAAAGGCCAAAAGAAACTGCTCTGGAGATCTAGGCAGAGGGTGTGCCAAACCTTTCGCAAAACCACAGAATACGTTTTACGGTACGAGTGGTCGATCTTCGTGAATGCTGTGTTCACTGCATTGCAATCAGTAGGGTGGCCGACATGGTTTCCTATGGATAAAGGCTTTATTCCTATAGGGGTCTCCCAATATATACGCGACGGTACGTGGGAGCACAAGTCCGTATTAGTGCCACCGACTCTCAGGAGGAATCACCCACCTTCGTTGAGATCGACAGTCACTACGTTTAACGACGCCGGAACACGTCTCTAGCTTAGACCTCTAGATGTTTGCGTTATGTTTCAAAGCGTTGTTAGGTTCATTCAATATATTTTAAGTTGATCTTTTTTTAAAGTTTGCCTTTCAAGGTTCACCACGAGATGTATTGATACAAATTCCTAAATGCAGTCTAAGATGAGAAACAAGCTTTTTCAATCTTTTCGACTTATGAAAATCTTAAATACTGAGGGAAAAGAGAGACAAAATCTTTTCACACAGATCAAAGAGCACTCGCTAATGCACTTTTTTCCCTAAATCAACATACAAACTTATATGAAAAATGCAAAGATGCAGGTATTTCTTTTCTCTTTCTTAATGTTGGCGTAATGCAAAAAGAAAGCTGTTGTATAACTTTGAATTCAATTTCAAGTGAAAGCAAACAAGCTTGTCCAAAATCAAAAGACACCTTAAGATTTACTTGTTTCGACACTAGAAATATATAAATTCAAACCAAATGACGAAAGCAAAAGCTCAATCAGCTATGAACAGCAAACAAACTAACTCTTAAGATAAAAAAAGACACTTTACCACAGGTCTAGATCCAAGAGGCCACAGCAAGACTAGTTGACTTTTGTTATGGGAAACTGTAAATGTACAAGAAATACACAAAGAACAAATACAGTTTCTTTATACAACCGAGGCGGAATAGTGACAAGGAAAGTTGGTTTCAGATAGGCACACTGACTGGTAACAAACATCAAAAACAAGAGTGAAAACAGGGCAAGAAACAACAGGAAACCCCAGCAGCACAAGGCAGGACTGGTCCAGCATAGGTGGAACACTGCCTGTTTGACCTTCAGCACAGGTAGCCCCTTCGGGAACTGCGCTGAAATGCAAACAGCCTTTGTACAGCCTGCACTGAAGAACAAAACTTTCGGTTGTGGTGGTTTCCGAGTCACAGATTGCTCAAAAATTCACAGTTTTTGCTCAAATCAGAAGCTATCAGTCAAGGACACACTAAGGGATGACAAGGAGGATGAAAAGCTATCACTAAGAGCTTATTAGAGTCCTTGTGGATCAGCTCTTCAAATCATAAACTTGCCCAGAAACTGAGCTAGAGTAGCTGACCTCTACTTTGCATTTGAAAGATTCAAACACAGTTCGATTCGGTACTCCCTTTGTTTATGAAATGAATAGCAAAAACACAAACAACCAACAAGATGCTTCCCCAGCGGAGTCGCCAATTTGTTGTTGGGAAAAGTATCCAATACGGAATGACCCTATCCCACTCTAAGGGTGATAGTACCTCAGCAACAACTGAATGCAAAGCTATTCAAGATTACTTCTTTATGAGATGTAAGAGAGAGGAGAAAGGGATCCACTAACCGTTGTCTTCCGCTAATGGTTGATCCAATCTTCCCTCTTTGCTGCTTGCTCCCAGCTCCTTGCTCTTTCACTGGCCCAGCTACACAAAGATCCTGTAAAAGCACAGGAAAGGGAAACTACAAGAAGCATACATCCATAATTGATTCAAGGATTAGAATAAATCAAATATACAAGCATCAATACACCATTAAGATACATGCATATAGAAGAACCTCAAATGCTTTATTAATGGAAGAAGTAAAGTTCTGAGAGTGTTACAACCATAAGAGGCCCAATCCAGCAACACCTCCCAGCAGAAAGAAATCTCCTCTTCACCTCCTTCAAAGCAATCACCGAATAGTTCTATGCACAAACCAACAACACTTCCTTACATTCACAAGATTCCAGCCTCCTTAGACCTCATGAGAGAGCTCTATATATAGGAGTTTTGGAGAAAGGATGAGTCAGCTTGAGGCTGGCATGAAGCTGACTAGTGTCCTCTCCCACTTCAGTTATACTTCAGTTCTTGAGTCCACTTGGAGTTTCTTGCTTCCACTTGGAGATCTAGATCCTCTTACTCATCACAAGGCGAATTCCCTGATCCAAGTGTCATTTTGGAAGCTTCCTGGGCATTTGACACCTTGCAGAATGACTGTGCCACTTGGCCAATCTCACCCAGCGCAGGCAGCCTTCATTGCTTTTGACATTCAGCGCAGGTACAGAGTGGAGCAGTTGAGATTCAGCGCAGATGCTCAGTGGAGCAGCTGACATGATCCAGAAATAGCTTGTTTTTGAGTGTTTTTCAGGTGGAGAACTGATTTTCAGTGCTGTGGTTTGCTGACCTTGTTCCTCTAGGGGTAGGAACAACATGTTTAGGGACTTTGGATCCCTCAGATTATCGACATTTCATGCTTCATGTTGTAAGGCACAAAAATGTCTATAACAGTTGCTTTAAATGGATGTGATAATGCACAAAAGTGTGCATTCTTGGTAAGTCTGTCAACTACCACTATGATGACAATCTTTCCCTCAGACTTGGGTAAACCTGTGATAAAATCCATTGAAACCTCCTCCCAACATTGGCTTGGAATGGATAAAGGTTGTAATAGACCCAGTGTCTTAATTGTTTCAACTTTATTTTGTTGGCAAACCAAACATTCTGCCACAAACTTTTGAATATCTGATTTAAGTCCCTCCCAAAAAATTTCCTTCTTAACCCTGTGGTAAGTTTTTAAAAATCCTGAGTGCCCTCCTAAGGGAGAAGTGTGCAATTCCATAAGAATCTTTTGTTTTAGTTGGGAATTCTCACAGAGTTATAAGTGATATTTGTATTATAAAGAATCATTTTTCCAGCTAAATGTATTAGACGTATTGGAGTCTTGTTGTAACTTTCGAATAAGTGCCCACACTTCTTCGTCATTCTTCCATTCCTCCCTTTCTTCATTTATCCAATCTGGTTGGATAATAGAAATGGCGCACAACAATGCTTCCACATCCTCATCCTTTCTTGAGAGTGCATCTGCCGCCACATTTTGCTTCCCTTTTTTGTAGATGATTTCAAAGTCATAACCCAACATCTTTGTGACCCACTTTTGTTGCTCTTAAGAGGATAATATTTGTTCTAAAAAGTATTTAAGGCTATCATGATCCGTTTTTACCTTGAAGTCTCTTCCCATTAGGTAGGGTCACCATTTCTTAAGTGTATGGAGTATTACCAACATTTCCTTCTCATAAATAGCTTTGTGTAAAAACTTTTCCTCGATTGGACAACTTTCAAAAGCAATGGGTCTTTCATCTTGCATTAAAATAGCACCAATTCCATTTCCTGAAGCATCACATTCCACAATAAAGGCTTTTGTGAAGTCTGGTGTAGCTAAGACCGGTGCTTGGCACATTGCCTCTTTAAGATGCTCGAAGGCCTTTGTTGCTTTTGGAGTCAATGAAAATTCATCTTTCTTCAATAATGTTGTTAGAGGTGCTGCTATTCTCTAATTCTTAACAAACTTGCGATAATACCCTGTCAACCTGAGAAATCCTCGCAGATGCTTTATGGATGTGGGGATTTTCCTTAATGGCTTTAATTTTGCTAGGGTCTACCTTAACTCCTTCATGAGATACAATATGACCCAGATATTCCACCTCTTGTACTCCAAAGAAACATTTGGCTCTTTTTGCATATACTTGTTTCTCCTCCAATAGTTGTAGCACCTTGTCAACATGTTCAACATGATCCTTCCAAGACTTTTTGTAGATTAGTATATCATCAAAAAATACTAACACAAATTTTCTAAGGAATGGTTTGAAAATGGAATTCATAAAACCTTGAAATGTTGAAGGTGCATTGCGAAGGCCAAAAGGCATGACCAAAAATTCATAATGACCCTCATGAGTTCTAAATGTTTTTTTTGGAATGTCTTCAGTCTTCATTCTGATTTGATGATATCCTGAATGAAGATCCAACTTGGTGAAGTATATTGATCCATGCAATTCATCCAGTAATTCATCAATAACAAGAATGGGAAACTTATCTTTAATAGTGAGCTTGTTGAGCTCCCTATAATTTGGACACATGCGCCATGATCCATCCTTCTTGTGCACCAATACTACTAGAGCAGAGAAAGAACTTTCACTCGGTTGAATTATACCAGCCTCTAGCATTTCTACAACCATACGTTCAATTTCACTCTTTTGGGCATAGGGATATCTGTACGGCCTAATGTTTGGAGGAACACTTCCCGGAATCAGATGAATAGCATGATCATGAACACGAATAGGTGGGAGACCTTTGGGAGTCTCAAATACCTTGGAATAATTGTCCAATACCTTTTGGAGATCTGGAGAAATAGATGATTCCAATGTGGAAACATCTAGCGAACATAATTGTGCAATTACACCTCTTTGTTCCTTTTTTAGAAGCTTTGTCATACCGTTAGAGCTTATTATCTTTCTTGGTTTTCTTGCAATACCCCTTAATTCAACTCTTTCCTTCCACAGAGAATTTCAAGAAAAGTTCTTGAAAATTAAAAGCTATTATACCCAAGGATTGTAGCCATTGGACTCCTAGTACAACATCGACACCTCCCATTGGAATGGAAAGCATTGGGCTACTCAATACATATTCTCCCATGGATAGCTTGATATTATGGCACTTTCCAAAGAAATTTATTGTTCCTCCATTTGCAACCATCACTTGACACTCTGGTGCTGGATATAGGAAGCAATTCAATTCTTTTGCTACCTTACAATGAATAAAATTGTGTGTACTTCCTGAATCAATCAACACTATTACCTTTTTCTTCTTGAATTGTCCTTCTATCTTGATGGTATGAGGAGTGGTAATTCCTGCCAATGCATTACAAGATATGGTCGGATTCATTTCTTATTTATCTAGGCTTTGTTCCTGGAGTATATCCTCTTATTTTGACCTTTCTTACTCCTTTTCTTCTTCCTCTTCACAATCTATGTAGAATAATTTCTTCTCAGCACACTTATGACCTTTAGTGTATTTTCTATCACAACTGTAACAAAGCCCTTTTGCTCTTTTTTCTTCAAATTGTTTCGGTGTCAACCTTATAGGTTGTGGAAGACTAGGGGCAACAACACTTCCATCTTTATAGTTGTGAGTGGTATGCTTCCTGGTTGCCATAATTTTGCTTTCCATTTTGCTTGCCAACCTGAATGCCTTCTCTAATGAACCAGGTTCCCAAAGGCGAACATCATGTTGGATATTATCCTTTAAAGTCCCTATGAACACATCAATCCTATGCTCCTCTGGAATATTTTTTACCCTTATGTTCAATTTTTGGAACTTCTCAATGTGCTCCATTATTGAACCCTTTTGTTTGAGACTTATCAATTGGATAAAAAAAGTGTTACGTTTTGTATCTTCATAATGTGTTGTCAATTCTTCCGTAAAAATTTCTCAAGTGATAATTTGTTTATGAGAGCAAAGCCATTGATACCATACAAACTGATTTGGTTCCAAATATAAAGTTGCAATACGTACCTTTTGTGCATTTTGCACATTATTGAGATCGAAAAATTGCTCCATTTGTAATATCCATGTTGCGGGATCCTTGCCATCAAAATTCCTCATATCAATTTTTGGAATATGGGGTGGGTCTTTGATCCTAGATTAGATTCTATTGAATCATGATTAACATTTCTTTCTTTCTCATCATGAGTTTCCTTTACTACCCTTTCACCATTAGAGACCATTTCTTGTAGCAACTTATTCATATTTAACTTCAATTCTTCCATCTTATCATCCATGCCATCAATTTTAGCGTCCATGCCATTCATCTTAGCTTCTATGGCATCCATATTAGCTTCTACGCCTCTCTTTAAACAATCCAGGTTAGCTTCTACATCTTTCTTTAAACCATCCATCTTAGCTTCTACATCTTTCCTTAAACCATCCATCTTAGATTCTGTTGCTTTTTGTTCAAGTGACACTTGTTGCACTTGGTATCGTAATTTTGATATATCATGTTGCATTTCTTCCTCTTCTTCATGAGTCATGCTAGAGCTTTCAGGTTTCTTACTAGGTGTTTGCATTTTTTTTCCTTGAGGCATCAATTACTGATTCAAACTAATTTTTCAAACCAGGCTTATGCAAAATTTAAAAAAAAACTAGACACCTTTTTTCACTTTGTAGAAGCTTGATATTGAATCTAATGTATCTCTGCAATTTCGGATCATCTAGTTTTAAAATTGCGACCTACAGTATCCCTCTGTGTCCTCTTTCCAATGCCACCAGTCTGATCCAAATTGGATTCTCCAAGGAAGAGTTACGCACAATCTCCCAAGATGACATGATTATAGACTAGTTCAGTAGAGAAAACTTGTATGACATGCCACGAGTCACTGTTTAAACCTTTGGCTCTAAAAAATATACACAAGAAACTACAGTGTGTCCTCTTTCTGTCTTCTTATGAAATTTCAATTTGATGCTCAGAGAGAAAGTTATGATGATTTTCCCCAGGTCACCTGTTTGGAATGTAACTTAGGAGTCTGCAAAAAGACCAACTTCCTCAGATCATATCTCCGAAAATATAGTGCAAAAAGCTCTGAAATTCGGACCTGAGATTCAGCGCGATTTCTTCTCAATTGGTTTTTTTATTAGCTTCTGAAATGTCACAGAAAAAAAAGTTATAGCGAAAATGCCATGATGACCTGTGTGGAGCAGCGAAACCCTAGAATCCAAAGCTCTAATACCAAATGTTATGAAACCAGCTCAAGAAAATATAGAAAAGATATATGAACACCTTAGAATTCAGCCTCTTCGAGGTGGCAACCTCCTTTACATTACATAAATGAACAATTCTTGGATGATTCAAATCACAAAACCTCCTTTCTATATATAGGAGTCTAAGGAGTCACAATATAACCCAGCCAACCTAACAATAATAATATAAAGCCACAAAAATAACGATAGAGGGATTCTATGGGGCACAGTAATAAAAATATGGGGACAATAGGGGCACAACAATATTAATAAGGGATACAACTACAATAGTAATAGGGTAATCACTAGTATTATAGGGGCCGAACATTGTCCCATGATTGAACGAGGAATGAACACTCCCAACCTGAATTGGATGTAATAGAGGTGGATGAAGACGGACATGCTATAACGAACTTGTGGATTTGATCATTAGCGAAATTTTGAAATATCACACATAGCATAGTAAATATTATTTACACGAGGATCCAAGGTGAGCGCAACCATTTAGATAGATGGATTGTGTATGAGAAATGATATTTGATTTGGTTTGGTGGGCTTACCAGAGTCGTGAGGTCCTAACATAACCATCAATGGACATTGAAGTGAATTGACTCCCTGGCACGTCCCAGAACTTTCCAGAATTGAAAAATTGTATTTTGAGATGTGAACCATATCATGCATGGCTTGAGGATGGCTATTGTTACTGATTAAAAGACTTCTCTTAGGATGATAGCCATCTCTGTCACAGGCATCATCAAAATTTTCACGAAGATGACTTGACAAGTTGTCTCGATGTAACACACAAGATGATGATCAGTGGGAAGAGTCCTGTGTGTTGAGACTATTTTCATCATGGAAAACCTCATTACCTTGTGTCGATCGACGAGATAGGACACCTCATGGAAGAAAGAGAACGCGGAGTGTCTCCAACGCATGTTGATGCACTATGAATGATAGGACACATAGGAAAATGAGGTGCAAAGGAAGCTTTGGTATGGATGTCTACTTTAACCTGTGTGCATTCTAGATCCAAGCTAGAGTGTACATGAAATGATAATAGATCATATGATGTTCTTGGGCATTCATCACAACATATGGAAGTGTGGGAGTGATGACATCCCAAGAATGGAGGTTGATCGAAAGAATTGATTGTGCATGATGTTTTGCAAATATTTGTGGATCGAGAATTGACTAAGAATGGAGGCTCAATTTTTTGAGAGGAATTGATTATGTCTTCACCGTCCTGCTCCCCTATTTGTATCATGGGACTACCTCGCACATGACTGCAACTTGATCCAACAACTCAAGAATCAAGAGAGTGCACATAACTAGGTTGTGAAGCATATCGCTCAAGCAAGTCATGGTACAAGGAGTCATGGCTTGTAGATGATAGAGGATAACAGAGATGCAGATTACACTCAAGACTTGGGTTAGGAATCGTGATGTCCTCTTGTGGAATGGAGGGATGGGTTTTTTCCATAGGCTTTCTTAACCATTCTTTAATTTCCTCAGTTGGGGTGGGGGACGGCTGAACAGATGGATTGGGAACATGTTGTGTAGATTCTACATCTTTGCAACCGCTGTGAGGGGGAACCCGCTGTGTAGATTTCTTAGATTTGTGGTTGTTGTGAGGGGGAACCCTCTTCAAGACATGAGTTTTCTCGTGATATGAAAGAGTTGAGGAAGAAGGAAAATAAGGAGGTTCATTGTTTCAAGAAACATGAACCAAGTGTTTCAACTCTTGGCTCATTAAGTCAAGGTCTACAAACCATTCAGAATTTTCGTGACATAGATGAGGGAAGTGGGTAGCAAAGTCCTCAATTGATTCATCAAGATTCATTCTTAAACGAGAGATTCTTTTATAGACATCTTGGTGGCCACAATCAACGAAGGCTTGATGGAGCTGCTTGAGGAAAGTGAGAAGGGAATGGATGGAAGAAGGTAGTAGGGTATCACACCACCAATTAGCACGACCTTCAAGGGTGAGGAAGAAGAGTATGAAAACAAGCTCATCACTATCGATTTCATGAGATTTGTAGAAATGAAGAAAATTATAAATGTGCTCATTTACAGACATTCTATCCTCACCATCAAACTTTAACAAGGGCAAGTGATGGAGAAGTTGATCAGGGATTGATAGATGATTAAGGGAGAAATGAGAGAAACACCCCAGGAGCAACAATTGTGTATTATTCATTGGGTAAAAGATTCAACCTAGATGTATGGGCTCATCCTGTCATCTGGTCCTCCTTCTCGCACCAAAATGTTGATGGTGTTGGATGCGCCAACATCAGGGGATATCCCTAGTATGAAGTCCCAACTAGATCTCACACTGTTCGGTGTAGGAGTCACATCTGGTACAATGGCCCAGTTGCCATTATCTTAAATATTTTCCTCAATTCTTTATTGTCAACACAGGAGAGTGGTTTGCTTTGTCTTTCGAGAAGTGAGGTTTGTGTGCCTAGTGATTATAAGTGTCACTTGTGTCAATGGTTGTTTCACCATAGAGGGAGAGGGTGGGAGTGAATCCTAATTCGGTTGGGAAAACTCCCAACTCAGCTAGGAACACACAACACAACAAGACATGAAAAACTTCTTACTGAACAGTCCACACAGATGTGGTAGTCACAACAAACAGGGGAAGATGACACGTATAACACTCAATGGATTAGTCCACATGAGTGCAATAGTTTTATAGCAAGTTTTATGTGAAAGGTCTGTCTAATGTGAAGGAGAGTAGACAACATAGGCAAGATAGTGTTAACAACATATACACCACATTTTCATTAACATATATGTATTACAACAAGTGAATTAGTTCAAGTGTTAAAAACAGGTTAAATAAACATGTATTACAAGTGTTTAAGATTAGTCTTACAACAATTACAATTCATCTATGAAAACGTGTTGTCCTGTTTGAAGGCTTCTGAATTAAGTGAAAGTATTGAGACACATTGTTACACCATACATCACTAACCCTGTGTGAGGGGCATTGGAGCCACTACTTACTCCTCAAAGAAAATATTACAGACTCTCAAGGCTATGTGGTGTTAGCGTTCGAATTTGCCTTAGGCTGAGGAAGGAAAAACTCGAGGCCACATCAAACCACGCTCAGCCTCGTAGCTAGCCCTACGAGGACAGGAGAGGTCTCTCTCCGGTCAATCTCGGCAAAAGGTAATCAAAGAGGCTCAAGATGACTGAATTGATCACTAATTTTAGGCTAGGTATGAAGTACAAGGATTATGGAATTTATTTTTTGAAGTTTTGTTGAATTCAAGGGAAAGGCAATTTTGGGTGCGGGGATGAGGCACAGCTTTTGCAGAGATCTACTTGGGACAAGATAGGCGATTGTTTTGATGCCTTTAAAGTGAGTTAATGAATAGTCATGACAGGTGAGAAGCTAAGGAGAGCAAGGAAGTCTCAAGGATTCTCCTTAAACTGAAGAAAACATGGAAAATTAAACAAACTTAAAGGCAGAGCATAGCAAAATTATGGATTCTACCTTAACACTTCATTTGTTTAATTGCAGAAGATTAAATAAGGAAAGTAGTACACATACACAACTTACAAGTTCTGAGAGAAACACACCATCAACACATAAGGCCACATGAATCCCGAATAGTGTTGCAAAACCCTGGTCTATCCTTTGCCAAAATTGCAGATAAAATATGTATAATAGTGTATTAAGCTATTCCCAAGAGTCCAACCATGAAAATGACTAAGAAAATACATAATATAGGCAAGCTAACACATTCCCTTGCCTCTAGGGGTCGAGCTCATCATCCTAGGAGCTGTTTCAACCAATTCTAAACAAAGCACTACAATCTAGGCAGTCAAAACAACTTGCCTCTATAAGCTAGGAAACCAATTCATTCATTAAATTTTTGCTATTTTATGAATGAATCATCTAGAATAGGTAAATAAGTGTCAAGTAAACATAAAGTTACATTAATTACATCAAGGAGGGTGAAAAATCCCATCACAAGTCAAAACTGGTCAAACTGGCTTCGTTTCCTGAGCTGAAGATGAAAATTTTGCAAAAAATCCTGATGCGTAGCGCGCCTTTCCACCTGCTTTTGGGGCACTTCCCGGCATCCAAATTGAGCTCCGGTTGGCTTGTTGGAAAGGCCTGGATGTCTACCTTCTAACCCAAGTGGAATTTTCCAATTTGATGTCCATTTTCCCCTCCAAAAGTGCATTCTCCCAAGGCTGCTACATGTGTGTCCAAAAAGGGGCAGTGAGGTCATTTTTTGCATGTTTTTTGACCTTTTGGGGACCCAAAATTTGATGAAATGCCTTGGAAGTGGATGAGTAGGTGTATTTCATCATGAAAAATCCAAAAATGGAAACCTTTTGTGATTCGGACCTCCCAATTTTAAGGGGTAGCGCGCGGCGCACTACGCATTGAGCCAAAAAAACAAGTTGTGCCAAAAAACCTGATGTGTAGCGCGCCTTTCCACCTTATTTTGGGGCACTTCCTAGCATCCAAATCAGGTACATGATAGCTAGTTGGAAATTTATCTGAGTCTAACTTCCAACCCAAGTGGAATTTTTCAATTTGGAGTTCATTTACCATGTCAAAAATCAAATCTCCCAAGACTGGTCAAAATGTGCCAAATGAGGCTGCCCCAAGGCAGAGTGCTGTTGCAGTCAACTTTTGAATGTCTTCCTCAACTCCAAATTGAGCCCATGATATCTCATTGAAAATATATTTGTGTCTAGTTGTCATTTGACTCATCAAGAAAGTCAATTGGCCAACCAAGCTAGGAGCAAACTTGATTTTCCCAAGGTCACTTCAGAGGTGCATTCAGTTCTCCTGAGGCAACGATATTATTGACATTTCTCTAAAACCATGACACCTGTGTAAAAAATGAAGGAATTTTTTCTTTCTTGGCCTGTTGTGAACAAAACCCTCTCTCAGTTTTTCCAAATTCATCTTTGATTGCTCTGAAACATCTTTTGAGTGAAACCTATCCCGATGTGTGAAACAAGGGATTTTGTCGAAATGAAGCGAAATGAAGGGGATAAGGGGCTTCTAAATTCTTGCGGAAATTTTGGGAAGTAGGGAGGGATGTTAGGAAGAAGGGGAAAGTGGAATCTCAGAGATCGAGTGAGGGGAAGGGGTCCAAAAGGGAAAAACACAGGCCTAGCCTAGAAAATTGCCAAGTTGTGGCAAGAAACTAGGGTTTGTGAAAAAATGAGGAATTTGGGGGATCTCAGAGATGGGAAGTGTTTGATAAGGTACATGAAGGATAGGGGAAGGTGTATGAACATCTGGATACAATTTTTGCTAATGATTTGACCATCCAAGAGAAATTACCTCCAAAACCCTAAGAGAGGGAAATGAACCTTGCCTAGGCGCAACTGAAGCATGAACAAGGTGTAAAATGACCCAATGGAACCTGACATGATGATAACAACCCTCTGAATGATGATAGAATCAGATGAATATTGACATGGACCGACATTTTCGCAACTTTGAAAGGAGTGAAATCAAACCCTACACCTAATGCCTAGTGACCAAATTTTACTTGAAGACTCACTGAAATGACAAAATTTGACCTTGACACTCTGAGACCATTTTGTAAGAGCATATTTGATCACTGTAGGAAGGCTGGAAAGACTGACACTAACATTGGCTCCAATGGGGATGGTAGCGCCTTGGAGGTGCCAAGAACGACAGATCTCTGCAAGAGCTAGACAGTGCCTTCATCCATTGTGCGATGGAGTCATTATTTTGAACGGATAACACACAACCTTTGACACATTCATTGAATGAAAACTTGACTGAAAACTGACTGAAACTTGACTGAAACTTGTCTCAAACCAACTCGATGGAAAACTGAAATAACTTGAAAAAGCTGACTGAACAGACCAAACACAAATGACTCATGACTGACTTAAAACAATACTTTACAAAGATTTTGGAAAAACGGCAGCAATCCATCAAGATTTGGAATCATGATGACAACCACCTGCATACTAATAAAATATGTACAATCATGTATAATTGGCTTTCCAATGTAACCAATCAAGCAGATGGCTTCTTGACTGATTTCCCTGATCACATCTGTTGGTCAACAATACAAACTGATAACTGGGCATCCAAAAACATAGCTGAACATGATCTCCTTCATCACTGAACACCGCAATAAGCACTATCACTGCTGGCTGCAACAGACTTGCTAGAGGGTCTTGAAAAACATGAATATTTTCCACTGCCACCTCCTGCTGAAAGAAAAAGGTGTCTTTTGTTTCAAATTCTGATCTGCCTTCATCGTGTGCTTCAGTAAAAGTATGCTCATAGGCTTCAAAAAACTGTGAACAAATGGATGAGAAAATCTCCTCTTGTAAAAACATTTCAACACATGAAACATATGAAGAATCTGCAAGGTAATCTTGTATGCTCTGATCTTCTGTAGTCTGACAATATGGTAGGTCATCTTCATATGATATCACAACCAAATTATCAAGTTCCTTATTACATTCTTCAATCATAAGGAAAGAAATTTCATCTGATTCTTGAAGTGTAAAAATGACATTTCTATCATCTACCATAACTTCATTCAGAGAAACTTTTTCACCTGCTTGAGCAAATATCTCACCTTGCTGTTCATGAGCAGACTGAATGACCTCCTCATGAAGACTCTGTTCTGATGAGATGGGAGCACTTAGATTTGTAACTCTGTTTTCTTCATGCCAGATGACCTCAATAGCCGAGTTTTTCTTTATAGGATTCGGCACAAGGTATTCTTGGTCATCATGATCTGAATGTTGATCTGAAATAGTTGACTTGACTGCATCACATTCTGAAATTGAATCTTGACTGCCCTGCACGTTGTCTTCTTCTATGGGCAGATCTGAAACGACACTTTCTCTTTCATCATTTTCAGCCATATGGCCATCTTCAACCTGCAGATCTTGATTCTGCTACAAAATTTCCTGATCATCGTGATGGGTATCCACTAGGTTCTCTTCATGTTGCTGAAATGGATTCTCATACGGAGCCTCCATGATCTTGTCATCCATAAAATTATCATCTTCATAATAATTCTCAAGGCTTTCAATAAAAGTAGAAGCATGTTTGCAACAGTCATGAACTAAATTTAATGATTGATAAGATGCTTGATATATTTCAATGAATAAGGCATGAAAATCCTTTAAACAGTAAATACAGGCCAGCGGCAAAATTTTCATACCAGGATTAGGCTTCACCTTCCAGAGTGGCCAAGAATATCTTCATCAAGCAATCTTCAGGAAAATCCACCTTCAACTTGCGAATATGCATATGAAATCTAACTAGATGTAAAGTAGCATCCTTCTTACCATCATCATTAAATGTAGGCAGATTCCTTGACCAATCTACCTTGGGCATCTTATTCGGAAAACCTAGAATGTGATCTCGGCTCATGGGAGCATATCTTCTTGTGATTCGGTCCATCTTGAAAATCTCACAGCTATTGATCTCTCTGTAGTGAAGTCACCATGAAGCACAGGTTGCTGGATTCTTCATGAAAGGAGTCGCCAGGTGAATGATTTCAGCCTTGCCAGTGTCTAATCATTGTCCACCATCAACAATCAGATCTGAACTTGATACATGTACTGGGGCAATTAACAAGTTAAATGTCGTGATTACAAGCTAAACCGAAGATAGACTGAAGCAACGTTTATCTACTTCCGCTAATGCAAAGCAAAAGCGTTTCGAAAGCTACCTGGCATAACTTCAAGCTCCATCTGTAGCGTATAAAACAAATGATATCAACAAGTAAACCATTTGTTCATTCCCCAGTATGGTCGCCACTATGTTAGTGTTCGAATTTGCCTCAGGTTGAGGAAGGCAAAACTCGAGGCCACATCAAACCACGCTCAACCTCCTAGCTAGCCCTACGAGGACAGGAGAGGGCTCTCTCCGGTCAATCTCGGAAAAAGGTAATCAAAGAGGTTCGAGATGACTAAATTGATGACTAATTTTAGGCTAGGTATGAAGTACAAGGATTATGGAATTTATTTTTTGAAGTTTTGTTGAATTCAAGGGAAAGGCAATTTTGGGTGCGGGGATGAGGCACAACTTTTGTAGAGATCTACTTGGGGCAAGATAGGTGATTGTTTTGATGCCTTTAAAGTGAGCGAATGAATAGTCCTGATAGGTGAGAAGCTAAGGAGAGCAAGGAAGTCTCAAAGATTCTCCTTAAACTGAAGAAAACATGGAAAATTAAACAAACTTAAAGGCAGAGCATAGCAAATTTATGGATTCTACCTTAACACTTCATTTGTTTAATTGCATAAGATTAAATAAGGAAAGTGGTACACATACACAAATTACAAGTACTGAGAGAAACACACCATCAACACATAAGGCCACATGAATCCGAAATAGTGCTGCAAAACCCTGGTCTATCCTTTGCCAAAATTGCAGATAAAATATGTACAATAGTGTATCAAGCTATTCCCAAGAGTCCAACCATGAAAATGACTAAGAAAATACATAATATAGGCAAGCTAACACATTCTCTTGCCTCTAGGGGTCGATCTCATCATCCTAGGAGCTGTTTCAACCAATTCTAAACAAAGCACTACAATCTAGGCAGTCAAAACAACTTGCCTCTATAAGCTAGGAAACCAATTCATTCATTAAATTTTTGCTATTTTATGAATGAATCATCTAGAATAGGTAAATAAGTGTCAATTCAACATAAATTTACATTAATTAGATCAAGGAGGGTGAAAAATCCCATCACAAGTCAAAACTGGTCAAACTGGCTTTGTTTCCTGAGCTGAAGATGAAAATTTTGCAAAAAAAATCCTGATGCGTAGCGCGCCCGAGCCCTATGAGTAGCGCGCCTTTCCACCTGCTTTTGGGGCACTTCCTGGCATCCAAATTGAGCTCAGGTTGGCTTGTTAGAAAGCCCTAGATGTCTGATTTCCAACCCAAGTTTAATTTTCCAATTTTATGTCCATTTGCGCCTCCAAAAGTGCATTCTCCCAAGGCTGCTACCTGTGTGTCCAAAAAGGGGCAGTGAGGTCATTTTTTGCATGTTTTTTGACCTTTTGGGGACCCAAAACTTGATGAAATGCCTTGTAAGTGGCTGAGCAGGTTTACTTCATCATGAAAAATCCAAAAATGCAAACCTTTCGTGATTTGGACCTCCTAATTTTAAGGGTAGCGCGTGGCGCGCTACGCATTGAGCCAAAAAAACAAATTGTGCCAAAAACCCTTATGCGTAGCGCGCCTTTCCACCTGATTTTGGGGCACTTTCTAGCGTCTAAATCAGGTGCATGATAGCTCGTTGGAAAGGTCTCTGAGTCTACTTTCCAAACCACGTGGAATTTTTCAATTTGGAGTTCATTTACTCTATCAAAAATAAAAGCGCTGAAGACTAGTCAAAATTTTCCAAATGAGGCTGCCTCAAGGCAGAGTGCTGTTGCAGTCAACTTTTGAATGCCTTCCTCAACTCAAAATTGAGCTCATGATAGCTCATTGGAAATATCTTTGTGTCTAGTTATCATTTGAATCATCAAGAAAGTCATTTGGCCAACTAAGATATGAGAAAATTTTATGTTCCCAAGGTAACTTCAGAGGTGCATTCAATTCTCCTGAGGCAACGGTATTTTTGACATCTCTATAAAACCATGACACCTGTGTAAAAAGTGAAGGATTTTTTTCTTCGTTGCCCGGTTTTGAACAAAAACCTCTCTCAGTTTTTCCAAATTCATCTTTGAGTTCTCTGAAACATCTCTTGAGTGAAACCTATCCCGATGTGTGAAACAAGGGATTTTGTCGAAATGAAGCGAAATGAAGGGGATAAGGGGCTTCTAAATTATTTAGGAGAATTTGGGAAGTAGGGAGGGATGTTAGGAAGTAGGCAAAAGTAGAATCTCAGAGATCGAGTGAGGGGAAGGGGTCCAAAAGGGCAAAACACAGGCCTAGCCTAGAAAATTGCCAAGTTGTGGCAAGAAACTAGGGTTTGTGCAAAAATGAGGAATTTGGGGGATCTCAGAGATGGGAAGTGTTTGATAAGGGACATGAAGGATAGGGGAAGGTGTATGAACATCTGGATACAAGTTTTGCTAATGATTTGACCATCCAAGAGAAATTACCTCCAAAACCCTAAGAGAGGGAAATGAACCTTGCCTAGGCGCAACTGAAGCATGAACAAGGTGTAAAATGACCCAATGGAACCTGACATGATGATAAAAGCCCTCTGAATGATGATAGAATTAGCTGAATAGTGACATGGACTGACATTTTGGCAACTTTGAAAGGAGTGAAATCAAACCCTAGACCTAATGCCTAGTGACCAAATTTTACTTGAAGACTCACTAAAATGACAAAATTTGACCTTGACACTCTGAGACCATTTTGTAAGAGCATATTTGATCACTGTAGGAAGGATGGAAAGACTGACACTAACATGTGGGAGGAGCTGAGGTGAAAAGTATTTTCCATGTACAAATGGGGGGTATTTATAGCCAAGGCTTAAACTGACCCTTATGGCTATTCAAGTACCCAAATGATATTTGACTTCCATGACTATTCAACCTTATGTGACTCTTCATACAACAATTGGGTGTCTTGGACTTCCATGTTAAATTACATTGATTGACAGTATGGCCCACAATAGAGATGTGGATGACATGACTCATGATATGACTCAACATGATAGTGCCAATACATTCGTGCTGCTGCTGGTGTGCTTGTCGAGTTGCAGTGCTGCTAGGTGATGGATGTCCTCATGGTGTGTCACAACTTCACCTCCGCATGGAAAAGTGCGCAGAGTCTTTGATGGTCATTGGTTCACTTGATGTTGCCTTTACACATTTCTCCTTGCTTGTATGATGGTAAGCTTGATAGGTTCGTCCATTCACGAATGGTGCATGTTCGTCCATTTGTCTGTGTGTGAACACGTCTTGCATGTTTTCTACTCCATTCATCCATAAACACATCTTTGCATGATCACCCATTCACAAGCACATCCCTTTGCATGCATCATATGTTTATCTGTTCATGAACCTATCCTTCTATATGTTCTCCCTTTGTTCATCCCATTCGTCATCGCACCATGTTTCTTTGTGTACCTATATCTTCAGTCACTCATGACGAGACAACATCAAATCCAAAAACCTCCTAGTATACCATGATGCATGATCATTTTGGATGCAGGTGACCGGGAGAGGTAACAAGGTTGCGAGGCGAGATGGAGGCACCAGGAACTGCTAATGAAAACTATGCAAGAGTCACTGGGTGATGAAGACGGCAAATCCAGATCGACAGTGACTGTTCGCAGGGTCTGGCTTAGCTGGATGACAAAACTACGTAGTTTTTAGGAGGAATAGTTCGAGCTGTAGGAAGGCTAGGTAGGCAAAATCTATTCAATTTCCATAACGAGTGGGCAGCAGGAGCTTGGCAGCCAAAACGATGCATTTCCTCGAGGGAACTACCAGTTGGCTGCCAAGACACTGGCAGCAAAAGCTTCGTAAATCTTGAGGGGAACTGGCAGTCAACTTCTGGGTGACTGGCAAGAAAAACAATGTAATTCCTAAGGGGAACTGGTAGTCAGCTATTGGAGCTTGGTAGCTAAAAAACTACACAATTCCTAGAGGGAACTGGTAGTCAGCTCTCGGGAGCTGTTGGCAGGGAAAATATTCGCTGATGCTGGGAGGCTGGCCTGCTGATCACATCTGCGAATTTTCTGAGTTAAGAAGACTGCTAGGCAGCAAAGGACTTGCTCATGAAAACTGTGCAATTTTCTTGGTGAGTAACTGGTTGACTATCGAGAGGGCTAGTTGGAAAAACTGCGCAATTTTTTGAGGGAGACAGGGACGGGCATGGGTGTCTATTCGACCTGTCTGTATAATTTTCTCAGTCAATGGAGTGGGCAAGGTTTGTAGCCTCTGTGTAATTTTTGAGTGGATTTAGTCCTGGGGTGGCTTCTAGGTCAAAATATCTGGTTGACCAACATGAAGGTTGATTGATTTGCTTGCAGGCAACAAAGCTCGAAATGGATTACTTGGTGGTTTTGCATTTTTCTAGGTGACATTCATTTGAGTAGATGGCAGGGTGATGGTCTGTCGTTAGAGGGGAGTCCAGTAGTTAGAACTTCAATAAAATGACTAAGTGTGTGATCGAGTGAAAGATTCATATGTGATCTTGCAAACACACACTTACATGACTTGATGATGAGATGACTCAAACCATCCAGAAATACATTCTCAACATGACTAACCGATGGTGTGAGAAAAAAGAGCGACACTTGTGATTGATTGTTGGTCGACCACGACGACACTTTCACAACAGTGTATGTGACTCCTTGTGTGAGTGTGAAAGATGTTTTCATTGCGAACAAAACATTTACAGACGAAGCGAAGACCTTGAGCTTAACCAAAACATGGTTGCAAGAATGACATTGACCTCAGCATGCAAAATCATGGGTAAAATGATCAACCAAGGTGGTTGCAAAGACTCACACCGGTTCACAGAGTGAACCAGAGTGTGTGTAATCATCAAGTGAAACTCTCAAAGGAGGCTCCGGAATTGGAGGTATGCCAACATTTTGGACGGTGGTTGTATCCACTACAATAGTTGGGTAATATTTTTGTCTTTTGTTTATCATACCGTTTTCAGAGCCTCCATTTTAATTTTAGGTCAATGCTGCCAACTCCATTCAGTGTCTCTGATGTGTTCAAGAGAAGTCATTCAGTTGATCTGCCACAATACTCTTAAGCCTTCATTTCATGTATGCCTTTCCTGATCCAATTTAATTTTGATCATTCTATCTCAATCATGATACCCCTTTCATGTTGTTGATGGTGTATACATCAAGGCCCTCCTAGGACAGTTTGCATCCTATCGACATAAACACATCACCCAACACATTGAATCATAAACACCCCTTAGTACCTTGGTGTTTGCATGTATGAGTGGACAGTTTCCTCAATCTCGATGAGAAGTTTACATCAATGGCCTTCAACCGACAGATTTTGTGTTGTGTTCGACATCAACTCATTCATTCACACCATATAGATTATAGTATAGCACCTTGAGATCCATTAACATTATCGATGGTTTCTCTCGTGTTTGTTAATGACTTACATCATTGGTCGGTAATCAGATGGTGTCTACCATGTTTAACTCCATCTCATTGAATCACATGGTTAGAGTCATACATTGGTTGATTGTGTGAATGAGATAGAAGACCTAGGATCTAGATTCATCCATCTGGGCTGCGATTTTAGGATTTATACAGATATCACAATGTATGAAGGCCATGATCATATAGATAGTCATCCAGTCATGGGTCCACCATTTGCATCTGTGGATGCATGTTTTGATCATTGTAAATGTTGTGTTAGCTTATGAGTTGAGTATGCATATGCCTCCCTATGAAAATAAATATGTCCCATTGTAAATGTATTGTAACAGATGAAGCTCGCGAGTTTTCCTTGATCTCGACTTATCACAAAGTAAAGAACTTCAGTGATCAGTATTCATCTCTGACTTTGTGCTTTAGGAGGAATCCTATTGTAGGCCATTTTTTCATATTTGATTAGTGAGCCTCTTAATGGGATAAATCAACATCCTACTCCCCCTTGTCACCATCTTGAACAAAGCCCTAAGCATGTATAGCTTTAATTTCCAAAAATTTCAGCCCTAAACTGCTTCATCTGAGTCATTTTGAGGACCAATGCTCCCTATGAGCCTACTGGGGTGTGCTCACCAACAGGTTTCTCTACTATGCCCTGTTTCAGTCACAAGTAGGTTGATCCCCTTTGCACCTATGCTGGTTCTAGAAATATGGGAGAATCATTTAGATTCTTGAAGCTTCCCCTTCTAGGAGTTTCTAGAAGTTGTTACAACTACTTACTTCGGATAAAACATTTGGATCCTATCCTTCCTACATTGGAGTTTTCACCACTTATCCTTTAATCCTATCCCTCCATCAAAGGTGGATCTCTTACACGATATTGGTAATTGGATAAGAACTACCAACTTACCTTACTTCTCTATATATTCCCAACCTTCTATGTGGTTGGGGGTTGGATTTTGGAGAGTGATTATGCCCTTTTCCTATTGTAGTGACTGATCATCATCTCATGCATTTAGGGTGATTGGAGGTGCGTATTGTGACAAGGAAAGGACAAGTAAACAACTTGGAGGAGCTCTTCTACAATATCAACTGCTACTTATGGTTGTAATCTCCTTCCATTTATATTAATGAAAATAATTCATTGTTTTCCTATATTTGATGTTGTTATTTCACTTATTTATATACCATGTTGATCTATTGAATTAAGTACCTAGGTGATACTGCAGAGATATTTTAGTTTCTTAGATTGTGTTATCTGATTGTGCAGTTTCTAATATTGGAATTCGAAGCGGCAAAATGTTAAAAGGATTCCAGGTAGGCCTCACTCCGTGATCTATTTACTTTAAGTAAAAATATTGTGTTCCTTGTCTCTTTGTTGTTCTACGTTAGCCATTTCCCTAGGGGAGATATTTTTGTCCACAATGATAAATCCCATACACACACACACACACATAGGGGATCATATAGAAAAAGTATGGTTAAAATTCTTCACCAAACTTTTATGCTATATATTTTGAGTAGCCTAACATTTCAGACCGATAAAGTGGATCATTGTTATATGAAGAAATTGAAGGGTTGGCCATCCCACACCGGTGCAGGATTAACATGTGTGCATGTTTCAAGTGCATCACTATGATTTTTTACCCAACTGTTTCCATATCCAAACTCGACGGTATAAAGAAATGGGAGTTTATGTGGGGAGGAGCCCTCGAGGGATGGTCTCTCGAAAATATTTTTTGGGAGATATACAACTTAGATCTTTCCCGTCACTACTCAAGGGAAAACTGCTTACTAGCATGAAAGCCCATGAGGGCAGAAAAATGTTTTTTCTAAAACCATTTTCAATGGCAGACAAGCGTGTAGCAAGTGAGCCAACTAACCCACCCCATGTCATCCTCCATTTCCACATCACCTTCGACCACAATCATTTCATACACTTTCATCTATATCCTCATCATTTTCATTCTCAATGGTAGCTTGTGATTGATACCTTTGTTGCAGCCTGATGGTATATAGATTGGCAGTGAGCCTAGAATGTTCTTAGATCTATGTGCTATAATGACATGGACTTAAAACATGCTTATCATATTTCTTTTTCCCAACATGAACAATGCCAAAAGGAATACTTCTTGAGAAGAAACTTTTTGAGTAGTTGCAAAAAGAGAAGAGATTACTTCTAGAAATGTGAAGAATGTTTATATATATATATATATATATATATATAGATATATATTAAATCTGTAAAGAATGACATCGTATATTAAGGTAATTAACCAAAGAACATAGTGATATATATCTAGTGTTATCTCACCTCAATTGATGTCATCAAATCTAAATATTTCTCCCAACTTGACTTCATTATCTTCTTGTTAAATTAATATATACACAATATCAAAAGATCACAATTCACCCAAAAGTTCCATTTCAATTTAGGTATTGTCAAAAATAAGAATAATAGGTACTGAAATGTACAAATTAAATTTCTTCCTAGAGCCAGCAAGTTCATAAAGCTTTCAATTTGGTAGATATAAAAGTTCCTTGTTGTGTAATATAGAATTCAAAATGATTTCAATGCTTCTGGAATTTCCTTTGAGGGCTAAATAGAAATTGAACATGTAAGCATGGGAAATACCACAATATCACTACTCATGATATCCACCTTGTTCAATCACTTCTGAGTAGATAGTGATAAATAAAAAACAAATAATACACCTTTGAATTACCGTTTCTCATACCTTCTTCCATTTGTGCTAGTATTCTCTTATCAATATGAAGAACTCTGTAATTTGCAATTACCAGGTTGTACAAAATGTCCTTATAAAATACAAAAGAAATATCAAGTTAGTTCAAAGATCTACCACTCATATGACTACAAATATAGTAATTAGTGTAATGCATTATGAAGAAACAAAAAGTAATCAACTTGAAAGTAAATCACCTTGAATTTTAAATGTAATGTTACCATTCTGAGCTTTTTTCTTCCAATAGTTGTTCCACTTCAATATTCGAATTGATACTAGTTATCCTACAAATATTCATGAGACCAATGACGTAAGCTTAGATTAAATTTGACCAATATTAAATTTAATTGCATGAATAAATAATAATTAAAAGGAATTGAGTCCATGAACACATGAATTATTTCCTCTTTGTTTCAAGGATAATTATTGGAGTAGCTTAATCTTACATCAAACCTCCATCCACTTAACAAAGCAGGAACAAAGTCATCATTGACTTTGTTGTTGCTCTATTGGATCGAGGGTTTTTTGCTCCAATATTATCCAAATGCTAACTTATTCTCTACTAAATAGGGAGAACCATGTGAAGGTGGAAGCTCTCATTGACCCTCCACCCTCACATCACTCTCAATTCTCTAGTATCTAATTTATCTACTATAAAGGAAATAGTTGAAAGAAACACATTAAGATACATAAAGAAACAAATAAGTGTGAACCATACTATAAATGTAAACTATGACTAATCACAGATAAACATTATTTCAACAATGGAAATTAGAGAATAAACACTTAAATACAACTCTCAGTTGATCAAGAGATCCCTAGGAGCTTGTATTTTATGATTGAGTCAACAGGGATCAAACGAAGATGGAACTAACTTCATATACATAAGTTTATTCATTCAAGTGAAATGGATACAAGTCTTAGACAACAGATGATCATACATGTTTGAATACCATGTGAAATGTAGCTCATAAATGTACCACAAATGCAACACATAAACTAACCTTATATTTAATTATTAGGGAATTTTACCATTAGTATGGGAATATTTTTCTCGCTAGTGTGGTTTTACACTTTTCCTCTCTCTTTCCTATTGATCTCGAGGGACTAACTAATGGTTTGATCTGGGAAAAATCCAATCAGGTCTATTTTCATAGCTAGCCATAACTTTTCTTGTGCATTTACCCTAGGAGCATATTTTATGCCAGACACCTATTTTGGGGTCATTGCTTCACATTTCATTCATGGTACCGTAGGGGTGTTTCTGGTCAATCCAATAAGAATTAATTCATGCAAAGGAATTCCACATGATAACATTATTAGACATATGTGGTCATCGTCTAAATCTCTATATTTCTTTAAAACTTTCCAAGCTTTTGTTTCATCTTTAAATTCTAACTGAAATTTTTCTATCACATTGATTACAAGCTCAAAGAATAAATATTTTGGAACCCCTCCATAAGTAAGAAATGAGATCAAACGTCTTGAAAGGGATGTTACACTAATCTTATAGATAGGTTCAAATATTTATAGGGAGTGGATACCTATGCAACAAACATAAGTTTCATCTCTTGCAACCTTGATCATTGACTCAAAAAAATCGACCGTTTTACATGGTAATATTCTATTAACAATAAATGTTCCTTTGAATTTATAACCATTATAGAAAATACGACATTGAGTGAGCAAGGGGAAACCTCTTGAATATGATTACTTAATGTTTTCCTTTAAATACATTTTTTGGGTATTGTTAAGTCGAATATTTAGATATAAATCCAGTTCCATCAGTATGTATTAGAAGCTCTACATTCAAGTCATAAACCTCCTTTTTATTCTCATCCAAACATATTATATTTTCCACATGGATAAAATTTACATTTGATATATCACCTCTAAAGGGAATGGTTTTTGAAATAATCAATGTAAACTAGGCTATGTGCTTCTTCCAATTGGCAACAATATGTACATCCATATACAAGAATTGCTCCTGATGAATAGATTTGTTAAACAAAATATACGTACCTTTTTCATACAATTTTGCAAATGATTTAGTGAAAACAAAGTAACAGTTGGTTGATGATGACATTGGATTTTTTCCTCTTTTCCTTGCAACCATCCTTTATTAAGTGTTATAGGGTGAAGGCGGGTCTAGGTCTTAATGTAGGTGTGATAGGTGGCGTAGTTAGGTTTACGTGATAAGCCACAAGGGAATCTATGAATTGAGGTAGGTTAGGAAAGTAGTTCGAGTAATGGCCATAGGCTGTCCAAGATAACTTTCCAATTATTTCTTTTCAATTTAGAGAGATATTATTTATGCTAGATAACAAGAACTGTGTCTATCTTTGGTCTAAAGCAACCTTATTTGCATTATTTATTCAATTGAAAGTAACTATAGTTGTCTAAAGTGAGATCTAGTATGTTGAAAAAGTTGGTATCAGCCATGAACAATTCCTATCATATGGATGTAGAAAGACGAAGGTGTCAAAAGTGGTGAGGGGTATAAGAGGCTCTTTATAACACCATCCAAGGTTACTGAAACCAATAATGGTTTTATTTTTATAAACAACAAATGATAGTAAATAAATGCAATAGATCTCACAAATGCCACATCATTTTACCTTAGTTATCACATATTAAGAAAACTAACCCAAGCATACAATGACAGAAATCCAGTGTCATGTCACCTCAATGGGTGTCATCAATTCTAAACACTTCTCCTAACTTGACTCCCTTGTCTTCTAGTTAAATTAATACCTACACAAGATCAGAAGATAACAATTTACTCAAGAGTTCCATTTCAATTTAGGTATTGTAAAACCTAGAATTAATAGGTATTGGAATGTACAAATTAAATTTCTTCCTAGGGAAAGCAAGTTCACAAAGCTTGAAATGTATTAGATACAAAAGTTCTTTGTTGCATAATATAAATTTGTAAATTATTTTAATGCTTGTAGAATTTATATCGAAGGTGTTAACTACATAGACACTGAATATGAAAGAAATGTGCAACACCACAAGATCATAACTACATGTATCCCTCATCTTGCTACTCATGATATAAATCATGTTCCATCTTCGAACTAGATAGTGACAAATAAAAACAAATAATACACCTTTGAATTACCATTTCTCATACCTTCCATTCATGGCAGAATGTTCTTGCGAATACGAATAACTTTGCAAGTTGGAATTATTAGGTTGTATAATAGGTCCCTTTATAATACAAAAGAAATGTCAAGTCGGTTCAAATATCTAGCACCCATATCAATACAAATACAGTAAGTAGTGCATTGCATTATGCAAAAGGAAAAAGGGATCAACTTGTAAGTAACTTACCTTGAATGCTAAATGTAATGTCACCATTTTGAGCTATTTATTTTTTATAGTTGTCCCACTTCAACATCATAATTGATACTAATTGTCTTACACATATTCACGAGACCGATGAGAACAATTTAGATTAAATTTGACCAAATATTAAATTTAATTGCATGGATAAATAATAATTAAAATGACTTGAGTGCATAAGTACCTAAATGAGATCCTTTCGGTTTCAAGAATATGTTATTACAATATTTTAATCTTGGATAAAACCTCCCTCCCCTTGACGAATCAACAACAAAGTCAACCTTGACATTGTTATTGTTATGTTGGATCAATGGTTTTTTCTCCAAGATTATCCAATTCCAAATTTATCCTCTACTAAACAAGGCCAATCATGTAAAGGTGGAGGATCTCATGTTCCCTCTACCCCCCCACATCACTCTCAATTCCCCAGTACCAAATCTATCTACTATATAGGAAATAGTTGAAAGAAAGACATAATTCATTTGTAGATAGACATAATATTTCATCTCAATAAATTTTATCATTAAAAATATGTTTACTTAATATGAAACATGGTTGTGTACATAAAGAAGCATATAGCAATTAGTCATTAACATATAACGTTCATTCATTCACTCATTAACCATATACTCAAAATACATCATCTCAATACAATTTATCATAAAAAATATGTTTTCATAATATGGTACATGATTTTTTGAATTATATAACTAGTACAGTCATTTCTTTTCCTTTTATTTATTTCTTACAGCTTGATCATATGCTCATGAAATCGTCGAGGCTGTTGTAAGAGGGGAATATCATCAACTCTAAGAAGAAGGAAATGTTAAATTCATATTTTGTGTTATTATTATTCCAAGAATTTCATTAATAAAAAGAACATTAGAGTTTTGTTTACCTTGTGCACTAGTCGACACAGTTGGAATGGATGCCTATGCTACTCTTATGGCATAGGATCCTCATGTATAAAAATATTTGCCATTGAAAGTTTCCTTATGGTGTTTGTATGTTGTGGTGTGATCTTTGCCAAAAAATCCTATATAAGAAATAAATTGTTTTTTCAATTAGATAATGTAAAAGTTAAAAAGGAAACATTCATAATTGAACTAATGACATAAAAAAAATCACTTTAAAATATGGTTATTAGTTGATATCTCTAAAGATGTTGATTGAACATGTTGATCCTATCTTTAATTTCATGAATTTTATTTCTAGTGTAAATAAAATGAATAAGTTCTTCAATTATTCTAACCACTATCTTATTGACCGTTACAGTTGGTTCAAGAGAAATAAATAACTAATTGTCATCAAACCAATCATGACCATTGTCATCATGTCCCCCAGACAACATATTTATACAAAAGAAAAGCCATTTTGATTATCTAAACAAATAATCAATCTCACTTTAAGTTATTTCAATTATTTAATCAAATAATCTCTTGCCTTCTTTTCAAACCTTACCAATATTTCTAAAATATATCTTCAGTGAAAGAAAACATTTTATTTTCCTTTAATAAACATTCCACTCAATTCAATTTATGTGGGGAATGTTATATACATAAAAATTTGGATTTTTTGTTGTTGTACATAATTCATAGGTACGTGAAATGAACATTCTTAAGTAAGAACAATAGTTCATCATGGAATGTGAAGAAACTAATCACTTCCTTTTGTATATATGCATGCTTTGAGTTACTTAATATAAAACAAATGTGGAGTTATTCCTCTTCCCATTCTTATTTTCTTACAATCCATTTCATCTACATTTCTATATGCCCTCAAGTTGTAAGGATTTATTGCCTCATCTCTTTCAAAGGAATGACACTAGTTGTTGTTGGGTAGCAAAGGTCTCGCGTAATGGTTTTGGGGCTCAAAACCCACAATTTTGGGAAAGGTATGCTAAGGACTCTGTGAAGTGCGTGAAGCAAGAATTGTAAATAAGTCAAGTCAAAGGGTTGTCTGCCCAAAAATAATGTAAAATAATAGGAAGTGAGTCGGCTTGCCCATGGTCCGCGGACCATGGAAATGTATAAATAGAGCAAGGCTCTATGGATAGAAGTCGGTCTTTAGTATGTACTTTTGGATCTGCAAGGTAATGGCTTTTAGAAGGAAGAAATCTTGAAGTGTCTATAAGTCCAAGCCGAGTGTGTTGGTCGGTAGATAGAGGCTCTGTAGCTATGTGTGCAGAGGCCTAGTAGAGTCCGCAGTTGTGTGCACGAACCCCTGTAGCTGAGTGCGCAGGGTGTATCTGGATGTATTAGCAAAAGAGTTGAATAAAGATAAGTTGGTTCTAAAATACTGTGTTGAATCTAAAATATTGTGGATCTGGTTAATTTATGGTTGATATATCTGTTTGATCTATGCGCTTATGCCTATGTTATGAGTTTATGCAAATCTATAACTTTTTTGGGTGCACGAACTGGTTATCTCTATTAAATGTTTGCTTAAAGACTGTAAAACGTATATCTGATCTATAACATCTTATTAATAATTAAGTATTAAGGAAGTGCCTTATTCCAGATCTACGTAGAATCGGAGTAGCGCGAGGCCATAGAATGGCATGCGACTCCTCCAGCCCACATCACTACATCCCAAGGGCGCTAAAACTTGGTTCCAGCACCCTCCCCTGCTACCTCAAATGAGATGTCAGTCCATGCTCCGCGGGCTGTTGCTGAAAGGGCCAGTAGCTGCGGGATTTGTTTGGCTAAATAACTCTTCCCAACCTGGGTGAGGGTCCAATAAGCCAACAAATGGTTCTGTTGTCGGGACCAGGATCTGCCTAAGGGATGTCTGATGTCCAAACACTGGAATCCTACAAATAAAGAGCTTGAAGATTGGTTGGATCAGAATCTTCATGAGTTCATGGTTCAGGAAAACAAAAACCCATGGATATCAGAGGTAGGGTGGTTGGATTGTTGGATATACACAGATATCCTTGAAATCTTCTTCACAACATTCCTCAGAGAGTTGTATGAGTGGATTGCGAGGTTAGCTAACAATGTGGGATGGTGAAAACTAGATCAACCTATTGTGTGGACTCTATAATTGGTGCGCAGGCTAGAAGCATCTGAAGATAAAATCGCACACGTAGTAGATCACTAGTTGGATCAGGTAATAGGAGGGTTTATTACTTAGTTCGCAATAGAAACAACTGTGAGTTATAGTGAAGTAGAAAGGAACTTTCTCCAAGGACCATGGGGTAAGTATATCAAAACGTTGAATACTTGGATTAAGATGCTGTTGTGCGAGAAACAGATTATGCGCATTTATTGATGTCTGGCATAATGCAGAGTGGAAGAGGCTACCAAGGAGCCAAAGGATTAGAGAACAGTCTGTCAAATTCTATTTCATGAGAAAGTGAGGAGGAGCTCACGAGGTTCTCTCCAAGAAGTGAAGTTCAGTTGATTAAGCAGCACTTTCCACTGATACCACCTCCATCTATGCCATCACCTACTTCACCAACATCAAATCCACCTTCAGCGACTCCACCTCTGCCACCACTGAAGGTTGGGATGGCGAGCATAGTCAAGTTTCCAGTATTTAAGGGTGTAGGAAATGAGGAACCAGGTCAATTTTTCTTTGTGGTAAGGGTTATATCGGAAGCCCAAGGCATAATGGATGATAACATCAAAAACGCTACTCTGGTTAGCGTGCTGCAGGACCGTGCATTGATGTGGTATATAAAGTAGTCAAGTGATCATCTGAATGTGGGAATAGCAACGATCCAGGATGCATTAAAAAAGAATTTGGTTGGCCAAAATTAGACACACAGTTGGTCATTGGGTTCAAGGAGATCACAATGTTACCTGGTGAAACCCCATGGGATCTGGACTAGAGATTAAAAAGTATAATCCGCGAGGCTAACATGGCATTGATGAATGCGTAGCACTGCACGTGGTTTTTGGCATCCTTAACACCACATCTAAGGACGACGCTATCACAACAAAAGATCTCAACCCAAGCCGAAGCATTAGAGACCACGATGAGGTTGCACGAAACCCCAATACAGGATCTAGGGTTGGGAGTTCAGCAACGGCCAAATACAAAATCTATGATTAGAGATGCAAATTTTGAAACAAGGACAGGCGCCTCAGTTAGAAGTGCACAAAGAGGTATGGTGTATCAAATCTAAGGGCGAGGGTCATGATAAGGAACACTTTCCAATCTTTGTGAACTATATGGTGGTGGGGGGATTAATACCATTGTGACCCGAGGTACAAGCAGGGCCAAGCACGGTGCCTGCACTCTACTGTGCGATATGTCAGGTGGGAGGAAAGCATGCCATGGAAAACTATCATCGATTATAGAACCTGAGACAACCCCCCCCCGTGGAGCAGTTATTTTGCAACTTTTGTAGGACGATGGGCCACGATGAAAGAAACTACTAAAGTTACAAGATGTTGATGGATTGAACACTTGCTTATAGGATGTAGATGGAGGTGCACAGGCAGGATCCTACCACAGCAATAACGCGGGGTGGATTCCAAGGACGCAGACGAGGCCCAAGGGGAATGGGACCCGGACACAAATGAGGACAATTAATCTGCTATAATTGTGGAGGACTGGGTCACTAAACGTGTGATTGCACGAAGCTGACCAGAGCCTGTTTTCTGTACTGTTACCAATTTGACCACGAAGCAGCCGATTGTCGCATGCTAATTGATTAGATGTGAGAAAAAGGGGTGCTTCCAGCTACTCCTACCTAGAACGTCCAAATGATGAAGGTTGAACCACACGTGGAAGACCCTAATGTGAATATGATGTTCAAAAGTGGTGCGACTATCGGAGAATATAAAGGGAAGAAACTAGAGGAGGATGCATGGGTTCACAAGGCTCCCACAAGGCAACCGGAATTTGATTTGGAGCACGTGAAGGAAACATTTATGGAGGCCAAGAAGAACTTCGCGGAAGCCTCACTTCAGGTAGCAAGGATCAAATAGAGTCGGAGACAGATACTTCTATGCTAACTACCTTATTAGAGACATGCATGAAGCTACTACAGGATACGAAAGCAGTGAAGGGATTGCAAGAGTTAATAACTAGGTGCGTAGGATCAGATGAACCTCGAATGGTCTGGATGTTGGGCAAGCATCCGTTATGAACCAGGTGGGAAATGCAATTGACTGCACAGACTGGGGACTATGAGATGGATCAAGTTGTTCTAGACTTGGGGTCAGACGCGAATGTCCTACCTAAACAGACCTTGGGAGAGCATGGGCAAGCCTGTACTACAATGGTCCCCTATCTAGCTGTGAATGGCGAACCAACAAAAGATCTTGCCTATGGGAAGACTGCAACGAGTTACATTAGACATCGACGGTGTAAGCACACTAACCGATTTTGAGGTCATAGAAATTGTGGATGACAGTAACCCAAATCCTACATTGTTTGGGATAGATTGGGAAATGGATATGAATGGATTCATCAACCTAAAGAAAAAAAAAATGATATTCGAGAAAAAATCTCTCCGTGTGGTGGTTTCGCTGGACCCAGCCGAAGGGGCGCGTTATACCAAGCTATTGTGCGATGATGTTATAGACATTTTTGGGCACTGCAACCCCAAGCATGAAATGTCCATAAACCAAGGGCTCCTAAGTCCCTAAAATTGTTGTTCTAACCCCTAAAGGAACAAGGTCAACTAATTACAGCTTCTCCCAGAAGTTCTCCATGAAAAACTGCTCAGAATTGGTCAAAACGGGATCATTTCAGCTGCTCCATAGGCCAAGTGCGTTGCATCTCACCTAAGTACACTGTGTGGGTGCATTGCATTTCAAAAAGCCCTTCTATGGGGTGCGATGGGTGAGAAATGACAAGTGGCAGTGTCATTCCGCGAGGTGGAGAGGCAATGGAAGCTTCCAGAAACTTCTCTTGTGACACTTGCCTCTCTGAATTCGACCAAGGATGAGTAAGATATCATCAATCTCCAAGTGGAAGCAAGAACTATCAGAGGGAAGACACTAATCAAATCATAAACTGACTCATCTCCCTTACAGATATCTATATACGGATCCCTCATCCCAGAGATCCAGAGGCTGGAATTTTGCATATTGTAAGGAATTGTTGTTGGTTTCTTGAGGCAAACATCAGATTGTTGGGTGATCTAAGCTTTGCATGAGGTGAAGAGGGGCTTCCTGGCTGAGAGGTTGATGCTGGGTCAGAACAACTGGTTGTAACTCCTCTTGGCTTTTTCTTGTTTATCAATAAAAGCTATTCAAGTTTTCCTCCATACTCTTGTGTCATTTATGTTTGCTGCATTTGTATGGTGAATCTACATATGATCCTAGATTGTTTATGATTATAGATCCATGTCTTTGTATAGTGTTGTGCCACTGTGATCTTACAGGTACTCTGTGAAGCTGGGCATGCAAGGGAACAAGTAGCGAAAGACTATCAAGGAAGAGAGGAATCAAACCAGGAGATTAGCGCAAGACAAAGGTTGGTCTTCTTTGTTCCTCTCTATTTATACTTCATAAAGGAGAAACGAAAGTAGCTTTACTTTGTTTGTTTCTAAGGAAGCTATCACACCTTAGTGGGATAAGCAGTTCTGAGTAGACACTTTTCCCTGTAACAAAATGGCGACTCCACTAGGGACGAATTAGTTTGTTTGTTTATCTTCCTTGTTGTCTATTTCATAAACTTATAGATGGAGTCTGAAGTCGTGCCAGGTAGCTTTCGAACTGCATTTGCTATGCAAATGCAAAGTAGATAAATGCCACTTCAGTCAATCTCCGGGATCTGTTTATGATTTAAGCAATTGATTCACAAACTCTCTGATTGCCCCTTGTGGTAGCTCTTAGATCCTCCTTAGATCTACCCCTGATTGTTGCATTACTGATTACCATTTTCTCGGCCAAAACCCATGAACTGAACTGCAAACTGTGACCCAAAACCCAAGCAAAGTCTCGTATCTGACCCAGCGCAGGTACTGTTCTGAGAATCTGAAATTCAGCGCACTTCCCGAGTGTAGAAGGTGTGCTGCATTTCAAATTCCCTGTGTTACAGGTGCGCTGATCAGGCTAGGCTTTGTGACGTTTTGGTTTCAGTGACTCATTCTTTCCAGTTCTATTCATGAATTTTGTTGCCTGTGATCAGTACATCTCTGTTTGAAACCCCTTTTCCTTGATGTTATTCTGCCTCCTTTGTACAAAAGAACTGTAAATGTTTTTGTGTGTTTGTTGAGTCATTTCCAGTTCTCCTTTGCAAAAGTAGCGTAATCGTACTGTCATCCTTTGATTTGAAAGTGTCGCAAGTGTTGATTTCAATCATAGGAAAGAGTTTGATTGCTGTTGATAGTCGATTATCCTGTTACTATTGTTTTTGGTCTGAATTTGTAATTTTTCTAGTGTCAAAAACAGGTATTCATTTCAAAATCATAAGGTGTTGTGATCATCTCCATTTTTTATTTCAAAAAGAAACTTGTTGATATTTTTCGCTTGAAAAGAAATTCAGATTTGTGCATCAACTTTCTTCTTATCATTCATATACTAAGAAAGTCGAAAACAAATACATGCATGTGCATTTGCATTTAGACAGTCTGATTGGTTTGATTTAGGAAAGTGAATTTAGAGTGTGCTCTTTGCTCTTTCTGAAAGAATTATGTCTTTCTTTCCTTAGTAGCTAGGATTTTCATTGCACAAAGAAGATAAAAAGATTGTTTATCATCTTAGATTGCATTTTAGGAATTACATCTACATCTTGCAGTGAACCTGAAAGGAAAACTTCATAAACAAGATCAACTATAAAATAAATTCAATGAATCTAACAACGCTTTGGAACCTAATGCACAACATTTAGAAGTCTAGGCTAGAGACGTATTCCGGCGTCGTAAAGCCTGGTAACTATTGTTCTCACTGATGGTTGGGTGATTCCTCCACTTTGAGACGATAAGTGCCAGTAAGGACTTGTGCTCCCACGTACCGTCGAGTATATTTTGGGAGACCACAATAGGCTTAGTCCTTTATCCGTAGGAAGTCATGTCTATCGATCACAATGAACTGAACACAGCATTCGGGAAGATTGACTGCCGTACCATAAAAATTATTCTGCAGTTTTGCGATTGGTTTGGTAATCCCTCTACCTAGATTTCCAGAGCAGTCCCTTTCATTCCTTTTCAGACTCTTTAACGGAAAAGGTCCATCTGAGCACTTGTCACTTCAGGCTCATTAAAAATCGAAGGCGACTAGAGTCATCTTTTGTTTTTTCTTGACTCTTAAAAATTAAAAAAAAAAGTTGTGTCAAAGTGTCTAAAATTCATTTAATTTAGAAACATACTTCCCCTTTATTTTTAGTTGATCGAGTAATCCGCAATCGTGGAAGAAAGTCAATGGAAAACCCCATCGTTCGCAGAGGCTTACGAGTCAACCGTCTTTGTCTCCGAAATCGAAGCTAGTATGGACAAAGCGAACTCGTTTAACCGGTTCTAAATCTCCTGTTAAAGTTAGAACAAGTGTTCCAACAACATCAGAGACTCTGGTTACTCCAAACATTTCTGGTATCCCTACCTCTACAGAAGAAGTTCAGCAGCCACAAAATGACAGTTGTACTAATCCTATTCTGAGGGTAAACACTTGTGTTACCGAATCAGTTCCATTTACAAATGGTTCGGAGAGTCTTGCTCCTCAAACATCTGTCACTGCCGATTCCATACCTTCTTCGGCACCAGAAATATTCTATGGAACTGACAATCTACCCCTTCCACCTGGTCTGATTGCCATACAAGAGATTGTAGAAGATCCTCCATCTAGTACTCCATCACAATTTGGAGTCGGGATCACTCTGTATCCTTCTTCATCGAAAGTTAGTCTACCGCCAGCTGAAGCTCATGTAGAATCTCTAGGTAATCTTTTGGATAGACTAGAAATGTCTGAACAACCGTCAACATCTAGGACTGTGTCATCTGACACAGCGACAGTAGAACTCCCTGCTACCACTCCAACAATGTTCGCCGATATACCATCTATCCCAACTAGCTCTCAATCGCTAGAAGGAGCCCACTCAGGGGCCATTTCGACGGTATGGTCTGTTCCTATTTGTTCATCCGGAACAATATCCGGAAACTCTTATGTTGAGTCTCAACAAATTGATCCATTGGAGGTCAATTTGGGCAGTCCGACCCTTAAGGGCAAACCATTCCCTTGAGTTCTAGATTACCACCGTATGGGGGGCAGTATGCCCTTTCATTATCCCCTCCGGGAGGACAACCATGCGAGAGTTCACAACAAAATTCGGGTTATGTTGGAATTACTTCAAGCGGTTGGGTACCGATACTACCTCAACAACCAAGAGTTGTATATTCGATGCAACAATGCTTACCTATGTCAAGTATACCAACTATGCCAGCTATTGTGACGGTGTCACAAGTTCAAGTGCTGCCTGTTTTATGCCAACCTCAGGTTTCTCAGGATGTAATGCAACAGCCCCTTGACCCTGCGACTCAACCACAATCGCCGACTGGTGGAATGACACAGGTTCAGACGGGTACAATTACCCATCATCTTGGTCAAACAGTTAGTATTGGGCAACAGCACATGGCTTCACAACCATGGCTAGTACAATACCAACAACCGCAATTCCAACAAGTATACCAAGGTTCTGAACAACAAATCTTTGCAAATAGTGGGTAGCCGTATATTAAAAACGGTCAAAATCAACCATTTTACAATGGTCATGCCCACCAACCTTACCAAAGTTACCAGCATCAAATGCATTATGCCGGTATGGAAAGACCAACTGCTCAGGCAATCCCATCTTATCGTGGGTATGCTTCACCTAACCTGAATCAACAGTTACGCTTCGTGGCAACTTTAGAGTTACCTTATTTAAATCGGTTAACAAACTATCTAATCGCTTATGCCCCTTGGTAGCGAGCGATTCCGCATAAACTTCCATCAGATATTCCTAAATTTAATGGAAATCCGAGTGAAGATCCGTTGAATCATGTGATGACCTTTCATCTGTGGTGTTCATCAAACACCGTAAACGATGATTTGATTAGGCTTCACCTTTTTCAGAGGACATTAACTGGTCCGACAGCAAAATGGTATATCGATTTGCCTAGAGCTTCATTCGACAACTTCAGTACACTAGCCACAACCTTTTTAACCCATTTTCAATTACCAATAAGGTACGAAACGGGAACGGAACTCCTTACCAACTTCAAACAAACGATGGCCACTCACATATCTGATCATATACATGAGTGGCAACGTCGTCGTAGAATGGTAAAAACGTATGTTCCCAATCAGCTCTTAGCTGAATGGTTTATCAAGTCATTACTACCTTCCATCATGAAAGATGTGGAAAAAGGGGGAGTCGTCATAGAGGAGCAAGTTATCGCTCGTGCGCAATATTTGGACTTGATCTACACTCAGTCCGGCACACTCTACGATAAAATACCTGACACCCCAAGACCGGAATTCTCAGTTCCTCCTCCTCCTAAATCAAACAATGACTCTCACGCCGGTGATGGCGTGATTGGCGCAACAGACACGAAATCGATAAAGGCTACATCCAAAAAGGCCCGTAAGATTTCAGGTCAAATTGCAAAAGATGAATTGGTTGCCTTGGAAGTAAATGCCATATCGACAGATAAAGGCAAAGAAACCAAGCAACTAGGGGGCAAGAAGAAGGGCAAAGGGAAGAAGAAGAAAGAGGAAGAATCATCTCCTGAAAAATCTTCTGCAAACCCTCCTGGAAATAGGAAACAAAAATATCCATGCATGATATGCGATGAGGATCATCGGACACTATATTGTCCACATAGAGCTAAGCTTAAAAAATTCTTCAAGAATTCAAAAACCTCCGCAGTGTTAACTGATCTATTTCCAAATCCAGGAACAAATCTGGTTGACAGTGGAAATGCTTCCCCGTCTCAAGTGCTAATGTTGTCGGTTTCAAAACAGCAAAATGATGCTTTGATATCGACAAGGAACAAAGATTATGGGAATCCACAGCTATCGAACAACAAGGATAAAGATCAACCTAGTAGTTCGACAACAACTTCGACAGAAGTTGCGCCGCCCATCATTCCTGAACTGACAATAAAACCGCCAAAGGGAGTAGTACACAAATCGACATTTAATCCTCATGCTAGAGCAGCACAACATTATAATATAGTGGAAGATTTTGCCCAATCGTCATCCGCTATGTCGACTCTTGAAGTACTACAAAATTGCCCATCCCAAAAGCAGGCTTTATTATCAGCCATTGGTGGGATAGAGCCAAAGGATTCCAATCTTGTATCCATCGATCATAAAGGATACGATCCTCAATTACCAGCTCAACTAGCTTTTCTTGTTCAAGTGAAAGCCCTCAACAAAAATGTTCATCGAACAATTATTGATGAGGGGGCATCTACATGTATTATGTCGATGAGTGGCTGGAAAACTTTAGGATCTCCAACCTTGTCACGATCTTCGACGACATTAAAAGCATTTGACGGACGAACATATACCCCATATGGTATTCTAAGTAACTTGAAGGTTGAACTAGGAGGAAAAATAGCAGAAATAGATGTTGAGGTAATCGACGGAAATCTCGATTACAAAATCCTACTGGGAAGACCATGGACATATGTCATGGCTACTGTGGTGTCGACCTATTTTAGAAAGATTGCATTTCCCTTTCAAGGAGGGATTATAATCTTCGATCAACAAAACTTCCTCCCCAATGGTTCTCAAGTTACGGGAAGCATTCCTATGATCCATTGAAGCCCCCATTCGCTTCAAAATATCAGAGTAGGCCTACTAAAAGACCCTGTATTAATGGGAACTTTTTCCCTTCCACCTCCAATCAATTTGGCGGAAGTAGCGTCGGTAGGAACCTGCAACATGATATCTTCTAAAAAGATCTCAGAAAACGATATCGGCATGGATCATGTGATGGTTTTGCCTCCAAGCCCAACGGAAATATTGTAGCAATCAATGTTCCTAGCCTAGGTGGCAAACCCAAATCAACGCTCATCGAGTGTTTGGATAGATAGGTCTAAGGAATATGTCACCCCTTCAGATCCTTGGTTGAGAGTGCATAACACGGACGAAGGAATTGTTTAATCAATGGTAATTGAAGGGGCACCATGGGATGATTACCACCATCATTCCCTTCCGAATTGTTGAGAAGATACTCCTGATGACCTTTATCATCCTTCAGTTTTTTATTTTCTATCAAATACTGTAAACACGGTGGATTCCGAGCGAAACTTGTCCAACATTGAAGAGCCTATCGCCATAAATATCTCGACCAAAATAGATGTTGTAGAGAATATTTATGTTGGCAAATGTTGTTCTCCTTCCGAACTGGAAATATATAACGCTCTTTTCGCGAATTCAGAGATGTCCTTGCTTGGTCATATAGTGAAATTCCAGGCACTGACTCGAGCATCGTTGAACACGAAATTAAGATGTATCCAGATGTCAAACCAGTATGACAACAGCTACGGCAGGTGCACCCCAAGAAAGCCGTTGCCATTAAGGCGGAAGTTGAGAAACTTCTCCATGCTAGTTTCACTTACCCGGTTCCTCTAACCGATTGGGTATCGAATATTGTCCCTGTTATGAAAAAACAAGGAACAATTAGAGTGTGCGTCGGTTATAGGGATGTAAATCAAGCTTGTCCAAAAGACAACTGCCCTACACCCTTCATCGACCAGATAATTGATGAATGCGGTATATGCAAAATCTTTTCATTTATGGATGGATTCTCCAGGTATAATTAAATAAATATCTGCCCACAGGACCAGTCAAAGACTGCATTTATTTGTCCATGGGGCACATTCACATATCGAAAATTACCCTTTGGTTTACAAAAAACGCAGGGGCAACATTTCAGAGGGCAATGAATTACGCCTTCCATGACATCAAAAACATCGTTCAACCATACCTCGATGACCTTCCGGCTCATTCGTGAAAGCGGACTGGTCATCCGCAGCATTTAAGAGCGATATTTCTACGTTGCCAACACTACAAGATATGACTCAATCCACACAAATGTGTATTTTGCGTCAGTTCTGGTCGTTTACTTGGCTTTGTAGTCTCAAAGGACGGGATTCGTCTTGACCCATGTAAGGTTCAGGCAATCATAAATTTGCCTCCATCTTCAAATTTGCTTCAGATTCAGAAACTCCAAGGGAAAGCAAACTTTTTGAGGAGGTTCATTCCAAATTACGCCAAACTTGCTAAAGGTTATATGCGTCTTTTGAAAAAGGAACTACCCTTTGTCTGGGATCAGGTTGCGCAAGCTTCCTTTGATTCTTTAAAAGAATCCCTAATGAAAGCATCATTAATGTATGCTCTTGATTATCAAAAAGATTTTAACCTGTATCTGGCTGCAGCGGATACGACCATTGCAATGGTTTTAGTTCAAGAAGACGACGGAATCAAACATCCTATATATTATTTAAGAAAGAACTTAAATGATACAGAAAACAAATATTCTTATGTTGAAAAGCTAGCGCTCGCAGCTGTTCAAGTGATACAGAAATTTCGACACTATGTCCTCTTTCGAAAAACTACCATTCTGTCAGATTGCAACCCCATGACTTATATATTGTCGCGACAGTTGCCGGGGGGAAAATATTCAAAATGGATAGCAATCCTCCAAGAGTTTGATCTGGAATTTGTAAAATCCAAGTCAAAGAAAGCTCTGTTTTTCGCAGAATTATTATGCGATCTCCCATCGTCGTCCAATGATGAAACATCTGAAGAAAGGATCGTGGACAAAAGTTTGTTTCTGATATCTTCAAGCAATCAATGGTATGGGGATATAATCATTTATCTCCAAACCCAAAAATATAGGCCAAATACCTCTCACTCGGAACAAAAACATATTTGATACCAGGCAAAAGACTACATGATCGTCGGTGATACACTTTACCATCGAGGTATCAATACAGTTCTGAGAAGGTGCCTCACGCATGAGGAGGCCAAAAAAGTCCTGAATGATTGCCATTTAGGTGCGTGTGGGAGGCATCAATCCGGTTATGCTAGAGCGCAAAAAATCTTACGAGCAAGATACTTCTGGCCAACAATGTTTAAAGATTGCATAAATGCAGTCAAAAGTTGCCATGCTTGTCAAATTTTCGATAGCAAAACCAGAAGACCGCCCGCATCTCTGCAGCCAGTAGTTGCTGTCGGGCCATTCGCCAAATGGGACATTGATTTCATGACATGTAACCCCACCTCGACCGGGGGGCATGGGTATATCATAGTCACAGTTGACTATTTTACCAAATGGGCCGAGGCGATGCCTACATTAGGTAATACTGGTGAAACAGCTACCCTCTTCCTTTTCAATCATGTAGTCGCCAGATTCAGCGTCCCACAAGCTATAGTCACAGATCATGGATCGCATTTTCGCAATCACATGATGGTCGAATTAGCTGCCAAACTAGGCTTGTCTCACGATAGCTCTACTCCATATTACCGCAAGCCAACAGACGAGTTGAAGCAATCAACAAGGTCCTGAAGCGCATGCTGCAAAGCATGATTGGAGTTCACAAAATAAGGTGGCACCTAATCCTGTACTCAGCCTTGTGGGATTACCGAACATCAGTAAGAAATGCAACCAGGTTTACACCTTCCCAACTGGTATATGGCCTGGAAGCAGTCTTACCAATCCAGTGTGAAATTGCGTCCCTCAAACTCGCAATTGATCTCCTCCCCGGAACTTCAGAAGAAGAAGCTCGTTTCTTGGAACTAATCCAATTGGATGAAACCCGTCGTGACGCCGCTTTGGCTAACGAAGCCCATAAGAAACGAGTCAAAGCGCAGTTCGACAAAAATGTCAAACCCCGTGTCTTCTCAGAAGGTGACTTCGTCTTGCTTTATGACCAAGAATCCGATAATTTGCGAGCAGCTAAATTTAAGTCTTTATGGATGGGCCCCTATATATTAAGGGAGTGTTAGCAAAAGGAGCCTACGAGTTAATGGATTATGACGGAAATCCACTGGCGCAACTTCGTAATGGGTTGTACCTCAAGCGTTACTATGCGTAATTTAGTATGGTAACCTGTATGCTTTTGTTATGTTTTTGTTTTCGCTAAAGTGTTTATTTTGGTCAAGTAATCCACTTTTTACATTTATTGCAGATGTCACACCTATTGGAGTCATGTGTTGGATATGCCGACGGAGCGAGTCGTAGTTCGCGGAACCTATATTCCGTGGCCTGGGCCATTTTTGATCCAAGTGGCGAGTTACTAAGTTTCAGAGGGGTATGTATTGGTCGATCAATGAATAACATCGCTGAATATAGCGCGTTGATAGAACTTCTCTCTGACGCCATCGCACATGGTATACGCCGACAGATTGTTAGGCTAGACTCACAACTCATCATACTACAACTTACTGGTATATACTCTATCTGAAATCCAGATATTTATCGCATGTTTCTAAGGGTTAAGATTTTTGAAAGAAAATTTGATTTTATTCAATATCAACATATTTCCATAAAATTAAACACATTAACTGACTCATTGGAAAATTATGTGTTAGATAGACATTTGCAACATTTATAAAAAGAAGCATACCATCAATATTTGCATTTGGATCATGTAACTTGACTAAAATAAAACTCCGAAAATAAAAAATATATATAACTGTTTATGGTTTACACATAATGTTCTGTACCCAAGACAAACTTGGTCAAACGACCAAAAAACTCAAAACACTAGGGGGCACCCTAGTCTAATGATGCTCGTGATAGCAAGTCACAGCCTGTGCGATCATGCGTAAGAGCCGAGTCCATCGTCTTGGCACACCAGTAGTATGCCGCTGCAACCTCAAGGGTAGCTCGTCAGTCCTCACATCTAGAATACCAAGAGTGAGGCCCTCAACTTACTCCTGTAATGCTGTGAGAGTCTCGACCACATCGAGGTCGCGAAGGATAGCCCTTCCAACAACCTCTCCTGCTGGGGCAACAGCTGGCACTCTCAGGCGTACTACTGGCCGAACAGGACCAACATATGCATGGACACATGAGTTTGATTAAGTCTTGATAGAATAAAGCACAAGGACGTTATAAGAGGAAAACGATAAACAGGGATATGGTCAAAGAATTTACCAATGGCACCCCATTGTTCGCCAGCCGGCAGTACTAAATCTAGGTCACCCCAGAAGTCCATACCAGCATATGGGTACTCGAAATAAACCATCTCCTGACGATCAAGCCACCCAAAGAAGGTATCAGAAAATGAAATCTGAGACTGACCAGCATGCCTAGACATATGGTCGACCCATCTCTGAATACGTGGTTCAGTCGGTGAAGGTAAATCGAGTGCAATATACTATGGTTGCATCAGTGGTATCTTTTCCAAGGCAAAGGCGATCAAAATAGAACCATACCCAAAGTTATTCAACCTCCCACTCTTTACCTTGGTCAATTGTTCTTTCATCACAAGAAGTACTGCGTCGCACCAGTTGAACAACTTTGGTTGGAGGCATTCCAAGGCATACTGCATATAAGATCGGTTGGCTACACGAAGAGCCACACCACCAGCCATCCTACCAAAAGTAAACAGAATAGTCCTAAGGGACCTGTTAGTGGCATCACGGATGATGATCTTGCCATCTTTACTCAGCTGAGATCCCTCTTTGCAATACCGGCGAACATAATCTTGTAGAAATTTTGAATAATTTAACACATATTCAATAGAGATTATCCTGATCATGTACTATTGCAGAATACATACACAATACATAAGCTCCTCTACGTTGATCATCAATATAGCAGCATCAATAACAATAAAACATCAAGAGCATTCACACATTAACACAGTATGTAACCCGGGGAAAGAATCTCGCTAAAAACCCCACACTATCTATATATTAATGATTGAGACCATGTAACATTACAAAGTACAATGCTTATCACAAGCAATCTAGTACCAGCTCCACCTGTTACACACAATACAACTAAGATCTGATCTCCAAATCTATTCCACTGCTTGCCTGCCTCCACTGCTCAATACCTGCTCAAGAATGAATGAGAATGGTCTACCAAACTCGTATTTCACCTCCAAAGAATCACTCACAATGTGTAAGACATGAGCAGAAGCTACAAACTAGGCAAATACATGAGCAAACTCATTGGCATACTCAATCCCTTGATTGTGCAAGATCTGATGCACAACTATAGTCACAACTGATAGCAATTTGATTCTCTAACACCTGTCCCTACTGAACTGAACATGCACTGACATGCAACTGAGTTAACTGATGTATTCTATAGTTGTATTATGAGTTAATAATTAGTTTAACAACTCATCATTAGTCTATTTGCAGTTAGACTAACTACAACTAGTTTAACTAAGTCAAACTGAACTCAACTCCACCAAACTCAACTGATTGAGATCTAACAGAAGTCATGCATGCAACAACTCAACTGACTCATAAGAAAAGCATACTTCCTTCTGACAGATGCATGGCCACATCTGTAGCTCAAACTAAAGTGCTCCAAGAGAATAAGATCAAGTTTATAGTCCAAATATTATTATGAGACAATAATATTTGACTTTTCTATTTTTGACAGCCAGTCTAAAAATAGACTTTGATCACCCACACTGTGGTCACCCACACTTTGGTCACCCACATTGTGATCACTCACACTGTGATCAAAAATAGAACTTGCGCCATAATTTGCCTGCGGGCCCACTTAGTGAAGGTGACTCTTTTCACTAAGCTCCATCATCTTGTTGCAATCTCAACACTCCCTCTTGACAAGATATGGATTATTAGCAACCCCTATCCTGCCTCGGTGGTACTCGAATTTGCTCCTGGTGAGAGCCTTCGTCAGAATATCAACATCCTGATCCTCCATTGGAATGTATGAAAGCAACATGATCCTCCGCTGCACACAATCTCTGATATGATGGTACCTGATGTCAATATGCTTAGATCTATCATGAAATACAGGATTAGCCGAGAGTTTAATGCAACTCTGGTTATCACAGTAAATCACAGTAGGATCCAAATGAGAACCGAACAAACCAACCAGGATCTTCCTCATCCATATAGCCTCGCATGCAGCCAAAACTTGCTGCCATATACTCGGCCTCCTCTGAATTGAGTGCCATGGATCTCTGCTTCCTGCTGTACCAAGAAACTGCTGTCGATCCAATACTGAAGACCCCTCCTGATGTGCTCTTTCTGACCGTTGGGCTCCCTGCCCAATCTGCATCCGTGAAGCCACATAGCTTCACCTCATCCTCCTGTCTGTACCACAAACCATATCCCGATGTGCCTCTCAAGTAGCGCAATACATGCTTTCCCGCCTTCCAGAAGAGCTTGGTAGGCTTAACCATAGCTTGTGAAAACTGGTTAACTGCATAGCATATATCAGGTCGTGTATTGACCAAAAACATCAGCGACCCCACCAACTGTCGATAAACAGTGGCATCCACTTCTTCTCCCGAAGTGGCATCCTCCTTCCTCCAACCTCGAGGAAGAGGAGTATCAATAGGCTTGCAGCCATGCATGTTGAACTTCTCCAGTATCTCCCGAGCATACTTGCCCTGAGAAACAAACAGTCCACCACTGCGCTGCCATATTTCCAATCCTAGGAAACAGTGAAGGAGGCCCAAATCATTCATCTCAAACTTTGTAGCAAGATCCTTCTTGCATGACAGTAATAACAGCTCATCACCCGTTAGAATCAAATCATCAACATATAGTACAATGATAAGCAACTTACCCTCCACCACAATCTGGTATAGGTTAGGATCCGCCTCGCTCTTGGAGAATCCAAGTCCTGTGAAATAGCTGTCTATCCGTGTGTACCAAGCACGTGGTGCTTGCTTCAACCCATACAACGCTCTCTTGAGCCTGCACACATGTGACTCGCTGTTGAAGACCTCAAAGCCTTCGGGCTGCTCAATGTACACCTCCTCCCCAATGACTCCATTGAGGAACGCAGTCTTCACATCCATCTAATGAATGTGCCATCCCATCTGCGCTGAGAGAGCAAGAATCGTCAGTATGGAAGAATACCTTGTGACAGGTGCAAAGGTCTCCTCATAATCGATCCCAACTATCTGTGAAAAGCCTCGGGCAACAAATCTTGCCTTGTACTTCTCCACACTCCCGTCAGCTGCCTGCTTGACCTTGTAGATCCATCTCGAACCCACCACTGATTTCCCTTCCGGTCTAGGAAAAATCTCCCATGCACTGTTTCTGACAATAGAATCATACTCTTCCACCATGGCGTCTACCCATGCGGGATCCTCCACAGCTTCCTCGAAAGAGGATGGCTTAGTCACAACACACTTGCTCATCAGAGCCATGTATCCAGTGTACCAATTAGGTGACTGTCTCTGCCTGCGTTGGGCTGTAGGTGGTCTTACAACTTTCTTTGCATCTTGAGCCAGTCGCTCAGCTTCTGTCAAGCGCTTTCGCCCTCTGATGGTTAGTGCTGCATGAGTGGTCTCTTCCACTCCATGAACCTCGTCCTGTGGCTGACCCACATCCTGAAGATCATCCTTAGGAACTAATAGCTCCTCATCTGCATGCAAGTGTAGCTCCCTCTCAAGTGAACACTTCATGGCTTTCTCCTCGTGAAATTTTATATCCCGTCGCACAACAGTTTTACCACTGTCTGGCAAATACACACGATAGTTGTGGGGCGTATCAGTGTACCCCACAAATATCCCAACCTCTGCGGTCGGCTCCAACTTCTTCCTGGCATCCTTCATCACATGCATGTAAACGTTAACACCAAAAATCTTCAAATGAGAAAGATCAGGCTTCTTACCAGAATAAGTCTCCTCAGGTGTACTCATGCCAAGTATCCTATGAGGACAATGGTTTTGCACATAAACTGCTGTATTGCATGCTTCCGCCCACAAGTGAAGGGTTAGGCCCTAATCATGCAACATTGCCCATGCAGCACCCACAATCGTTCTGTTCTTCCGCTCAGCTACCCCATTCTGCTGTGGGTTATGGGGAGCTATGAGCTCTCTACGAATCCCTTTTGCCTTGCACAAATCCTTGAACTCGTCCGAGATGTATTCACCACCATTATCACTCCTAAGAGCCTTCACCTTCTTCCCTGACTCCTTCTTGACCAGTGCTTTGAATTCACAAAACTTTGAATATGTCTCGCTCTTCTTTTGCATGAAGAAGATCCAGCACTTACGAGAGAAATCATCAACAAAAATCACATAATACCTGTGTTTTGTTGTCGAAGCAACTAAGAAAGGTCCAAACACATCCGTGTGAATTCTCTCAAGGATCGTCGTGGCGTGACTATCCTTCTCGTGAAAGGTGGCTTTCACAAACTTCCCCAAAGTACACCCCTTGCACTGATCTGACTCCGCAAGTGTGCCTTTAGGAAGCCCTGTAGTGATCTGCTGCAGTATCTTCAAGGCTCCATGGTGAAGGTGACCCAATCTCCTGTGCCACAACTCGCCATCATCCCGGCTCACCAATCCTTCTGCCTTGCCCGCCATTGCTGCGCATCCATCTACATGCAACTGATAAAGGTTCCTCACTCGAACCCCTATCTTCCGGGTCTCACCAGTTGTCTTGCTGCGCAGGAAAGCGTTTCCCTCGCTGAAAACAACATGATACCCCTTGTCTTCTAACATCGCCACTGAGATGAGATTCTTCGTCAATCCTGGAACATGCATGACTTCCTTCAATACAAAGGGTTTACCAGACTCCCTCTCAAAGGAAATGGTACCAATACTGGTCGCACTGTATCTACCATCATCGCCCATCTCGATGTGCACTCCAAGATCTTTGTCCTCCAGATCAAAGAATAGATCTCTATCTCCCGTCATGCGAAAAGACGCACCACTGTCCAAGAAACACAATGATCCCATCACACTTGAAACCAAGCATGCGATCAATGAAAAATCAAGCTCAAACTGTGAGGCTAGAGCCTCTCTTGCTGAAGATCCAGTAGCCTGCTTGTTCTTCTTCTTCTGCGGACAATTAGTGGCATAGTGTCCATGCTGGTGACAGTGAAAACACTTCACCTTGGACATATCCTGCTTCTTACCTTTCACACCAGACTGAGAAGCTTTCTTGCTCTTCCCTTTCTTTGCTTTGGCAGCCAAAGCACAATTCTCTTCATCAGCTCCCTTTGACGAAGATCCATTCTCACCTTTATTTTTTTTGAGTTTATCCTTGAGCGCCAGGTCACTCTTGCTTTGGAATAACATTTGCAATCCGTTGAAAGACATTTTCAACAACACTGCTGCAAATTCTAATTTCCACCAGCTCCAACTCAACCGCTTCTGATCTAGAATTCGTGAGAACACAATATTTCTCATACAGAGATTGACTGTATGAGCATTCACAAGATATCTCACCTTCCAAAGGAAGGATGAATATAGAGGCTACCTAGCCCGATTACAGACTCTGCCTGAAGAAATAGAATGTAAACACTTCCTGAATAGTAGATCTGATGATCAACAGCTCCGATACCATGTAGAAACTTTTTCTACAATTATCTAGCTTGCTCTGATACCATGTAGAAATTTTGAATAATTTTAACACATATTCAACAGAGATTATCCTGATCATGTACTATTGTGGAATACATACACAATACATAAGCTCCTCTATGTTGATCATCAATATAGCAGCATCAATAACAATAAAACATCAAGAGCATTCACACATTAACACAGTATGTAACCTGGGGAAAGCATCTCACTAAAAACCCCACACTATCTTTATATTAATGATTGAGACCATGTAACATTACAAAGTACAATGCTTATCACAAGAAATCCAGTACCAGCTCCACCTGTTACACACAATATAGCTAAGATCTGATCTCCAAATCTATTCCACTGCTTGCCTGCCTCCACTGCTCAATACCTGCTCATGAATGAATGATAATGGTCTACCAAACTCGTATTTCACCTCCAAAGAATCACTCACAATGTGTAAGACGTGAGTAGAAGCTACAAACTGGGAAAATACATGAGCAAACTCATTGGCATACTCAATCTCTTGATTGTGCAAGATCTGATGCACAACTATAGTCACAACTGATAGCAATCTGATTCTTTAACACCTGCCCCTACTGAACTGAACATGCACTGACATGCAACTGAGTTAACTGATGTATTCTATAGTTGTATTATGAGTTAATAATTAGTTTAACAACTCATCATTAGTCTATTTGCAGTTAGACTAACTACAACTAGTTTAACCAAGTCAAACTGAACACAACTCCATCAACTCCACAATCAACTCCACCAAACTCAACTGATTGAGTTCTAACAAAAGTCATGCATTCAACAACTCAACTGACTCATTAGAAAAGAGTACTTCCTTCTGACAGCTACATGGGCCACATCTGTAGCTCAAACCGAAGTGCTCCAAGAGAATAAGATCAAGTTTATAGTCCAAATATTATTATGAGACAATAATATTTGACTTTTCTATTTTTGACAGCCAGTCTAAAAATAGACTTTGATCACCCACACTGTGGTCACCCACACTTTGGTCACCCACATTGTGATCACTCACACTATGATCAAAAATAGAACTTGCACCAAAATTTTCCTGCGGGCCCACTTAGTGAAGGCGACTCTTTTCACTAAGTTCGATCATCTTGTTGCAATCTCAACAAATCTCTCAGAAATTCACCTCCTCGGGCTGAACTTGATAAAGAGATGGGGGCACCCCACCTCGACAAGCCAGTCAAGAATAGATGTCCACTACAGTTAAGGGGATGGATTTGCCCCTGATCTGGAACACCTAGTTGGTATGATCCCAAGCATCGAGCAAATACTGCAGTAAGTTGATCTGTTGTCTCATGTTAGAGATGCGGAAAAACTTCAGCAAGCCACAGTTCCACAGTTCGTTTACTGTAACCGGATCATGTATGGAAAGCATGTCCTCTTCTTCATGCTCATGTTCTCGCCATGTAATAGTCATCTTACTCCAAAGATATCTGAAAAAACAAACAAGAGAAGAGTTAGATCCTGATTTTGGTAAGAAACATGCAAGATTTCCATCAAAAACTGTGCATTAAATTCCTTCTTTGCACCCATCACACCTACAGTAGTGCTCTGGGTGCATTGCATGTCAGATGGCCAATAGACAGGCCAACATCCAACGCACCTTTCGATACACAGAGGGTGCGCTAGAGGCAGAGCAAGTTTTTCAAACCCCAAAGGCTCAAAAAAACCAGGAATCAAGCTCAGAATGCAAAATGGAAAGCATGAAATGAAAGAACTCAAGTTTAGCTCCTACCTGGTCCAGGTGGTGCCGAGAATCATACACAGAATCTCGTGAAATCAGCTGATGAAAATCAAAGGGGGAAAACACCTCCAAAGCTCCAACAAACCAAAGTTCAAATGAAATGGTAAAATGAGAGGTAAAAGCACTTTTTCATTACTTTTTAAGTAGTTCAAAGTAAAATATTAGTGTTCTAACTCATTTTTCAAGCATATATTGTTCATTTATAACTAGTTTGATGAAGCAATTGAAAATACAGTACAATCTTTGAAAGAACAAAGCTATTTATGATAAAGTCAAAAAGATACCATTTAATCGAGTAGTTTTAGCGCGGACTTCATGCTTGTTAAAAAATAAACATAAGCAATGAGCACATGTTCCTCCAGAGTTTAAGCTCATTAAAAAATGAACCAATTTCCGGTAAATAACCATCGTGAATGTAATACTTTAGCCTTTAAAGCCTTGGCCGTGTTTGCACCGTCACCTCCACTTTTGCATTGGCAGATCATTCTCCTCCATTTGATTGTTTACCCATTTTGAGGAACAGCTGTGAATAGTGATCATGTTAGCCATCCTTGTAACACTGCCGTGATTGGAAAATTCCAAACCTTACCTGGAATCAGTTGCTACCCATTTTATCACTCGTTCCTAAAAAGACGAGTCTCCTTTAAGCTCTTTTCAATTGACTCGTGAAATATGAAACGATTGCCGAGCCATTGGCCTCTCCAGCTCGTTAAAGGGACCAGAAGTGCTATCCCTCCTCTAAATTTTAATCTTTTTGGACCTGAGGGATTATTACACAAAACGATCGAGCGCTTGTTTTGTTCGGCTCGTTAAAAGTATCGAAAATTCATCCCTTCTGTATTGTTTTATACTTTTTCGGACTTAAGGGATTAGATGACGAAAAAGGAATTTTGGAGTTTCCTTTACGTTCCTTTTTAGACTCTCTAAAATTGAAAAGGACCGAGTTATCTTTGTCGTTAAACTCATTAAACTTTTAATAGCGACAAACTTGTCTCTAGACGAGAACGAGTTTCACTATCGCTAGGCTCGTTAAAGCATCGCAATGGGTTTGCCCGAAGGGCAAATTATAGAAGAAGCATATGTTATCCTCCTCAAGCTTGAAAAAAATAAAGAGTTACTGGTCAGCAATGACTGGGGAAAAATTGGAAAGAAAACTTGAAGAAACTTTGTTGGTAGCAAGTCGCTCTTGAACATGACACTTTCACTTCGCATCCAAGTCGGGTTGGGTTGTTTCATTCACCGGTCACATCACCATGGTCCCATCATACCATCCACATTTTGGGGTTAATGCTACCAATCCATCACGTCAGTGCCGCCGATATGTTCAAGAGAAGTCATTCAGAGAATTCACCTGTGTCTCACCCGCTACAATACATTTATACTCCATTCTTTCATGACCGCCACCCTAATCCTTATATCACCAGATCGTTTTCACCTCCATTAAAATCATTTGCTCCATTCCGTGTCGTTGATGTGGGATTCATTAAGGCCCTCCTGTGATGGATCGCTTCTTGTCGACATCAGCTCATTATCCAAGAAGTTGATCTAGGAACACCCCATTCAGTACTTTGAAGCTTGCATGCCTCAATGGCAAGTTTCTCACTTCCGGCGACAGGTTTACATCAATGACCTTCGACCGAAAGATTTTGCGTGGTGTTCGACGCCAAATCCTTTATTCACACCACGTGAATTGTACTACAGTACCTTGAGGGTCATTATCATTATCGGTGATTCCTCTCGCGCCTGTTAACAGCTTATATCATTGGCTGGTAATCAAGCGATGTCTTTCCATGTTCGACTCCAGAACATCTCTCACATGGATAGATTTGTACTTCGAATGAAGATCGAACGAGATTGAAGACCCTGGATCTAGTTTCATCCATCCAGGCTGCGATATATATTCAAGGAAATAAAGACATCAAATGTACATCATTGCTGCACAGATAATCATCCAATCAAGGGGATGATGGCTCTATCTGAATCATCAGTCTACACTCAGAAGATTGTCTGTCCTATGTACATGAAAATGAATTTATAAAGCTGAGCATCGGAATGCCCGCCTCAGCTAGATCATGAAAATATTATGAAGATAATGTATTGTATTGTATCTTATTACAGGTCTCCTCCCAGCTTGAAAGAACATCGGATCCTCATAATAAAGCATTTCACCCGACATCAAAAGATTAACGACGTCATGGTTTAGGGGGCAACTGTTATAGACATTTTTGGGCACTGCAACCCCAAGCATGCAATTTCCATAAACCAAGGGCTCCTAAGTCCCTAAGAGTGTTGTTCTAACCCTTAAAGGAACAAGTTCAACTGATTACAGCTTCTCCCAGAAGTTCTCCATGAAAAACTGCTCAGAATTGGTCAAAACAGGATCATTTTAGTTGCTCCACAGGCCAAGTGCGTTGCATCTCACCTAAGTACACTGTGTGGGTGCGTTACATTTCAAAAAGCCCTTCTATGGGGTGCGATGGGCGAGAAATGACAAATGGCAATGTCATTCCGTGAGGTGGAGAGGCAATGTAAGCTTCCAGAAACTTTTCCTGTGACACTTGCCTCTCTGAATTCGACCAAGGATGAGTAAGAGATCATCAATCTCCAAGTGGAAGCAAGAACTATTAGAGGGAAGACACTAATCAAATCATAAGCTGACTCATCTCCCTTACAGATATCTATATATGGATCCTGTTAGCTACCTATACCAATAGGTTTCATTTTTCATGATTGGCATGGGAAGTGCCAATATGATCTACTTTGAGGATGCAAAGATCTCATATTCTGATGTAAGACACACATTCACATTTGGTTGATGCTGCCCTATTTCCCAATGGGTGATCCAACAGCCTAAGCTGGGTCAGGCCATGTTTCAGTTTTTGTTATAGATTAGAGAAAGAAGTCTGTCCAAACATTTCAATCTTGGCAGACAAAGTAGTTAGGTAGAGAAAGAAGGTTCCCAACTGTTTAATCTGGGGCCTTGGAAGCAATAAGGATAGCCTTAGATAGAAAATCAAAAGAAAAGGCACCTAAGGGTTTGCAAGTCCAAATGCACCCTCCTTGAAGTAACAAAAAATGCTAGGAAATAGGCAGGGTAGGTAGTGGAAGGTTGCAGAAAGCTAAATCCAAGGACATCACTTGGAGTAAATCAAAGTGGCCATCAGCAAAAAAGGCAAGAACAGTGGCCTAAGTGGCTAAGTGCTAAAGTCGTCACTAACTTCCCTCATTTCCCTTCAAAGTTTCTTACTAACCTCCCATGAGGACTACAGGATCTACCTGACCAGTCCTCCTTGTGCTCTTCATTTATACAAATTTGATGTCATAAATGATTTCTTTCTTTGAAAAGAAGCCACATTTCTTGTCTAAAAATTCTTTTCATTTTGATCTACTTCCTAACTAAGTTTGATTCCCAAAAAGCTTAGTAAGCACCATTTCCCATTCTCATTTCCCCCCAGTACTAACTACTGACTGTATCTACACTAAATCCCTTATGTTTCCCTTCCCCCTACTATTATAACACCATGGTGTATAAACCCCTAAACATGTATAATATCCCCCCTTGTTAGCACTATAGCTAAATAAATTTGTTTAAGGGAGACTTTAGTCCACCAGGGACTATGGTCAACCCGGCCTTGGGATTACTCTAACCCCTGGTCAGAGTAATAACCTGTACTAATCCATCATCTCCCCTCTTTTCTTAAAGAATTTCATCAAAGAGCCCCTTTCCCTCTGCTTAAACCCACTTTTAATCCTTTTCCCCCCACAGATTAACTCATACCCCGAAAAACCCACAAAAACCCCAAAACCTATAGTCCCGCGCCACAAATATTAAATTGAATATTTTAATAGTTGGGCGGGACCCAACCCGAAACTGCGCCTTTGATCAACAATGCCTGCCAACCGTCGATCGTCCGCCGCCCCCGATCTAACGGTGGGCGGTCAATATCAGATCCCGACCCGTCGCCCTTTAACGTCCGGGGAATGGCGGTATTGGGGGCCGTACCCAGGATGCGTGGCAAGCGGCGGGGTTGTTCGGGGCCCCCCTCCCCGATACCGCCTTTGTGCAAAGGTGGTGCGGGGAGACCGCTTACCACCTCCCCGTTACCACCTCCCCTGCTACGTCAACTACACGTCACCATGACGTTGCGCGACCTCCGCCCACCCCCGCACAGCGTGGCCCTCCACGTAGCCCTGCCACTATTCTCCGCCCGCCACCATGTCCATCCACGCTGGCCTCCAGCTCAGTATCCAAGTCACCCTCCGTACCCCGGGCCCACCATGACATCATGCTGACGTCATCGACGGAAAGGCGCCAATGACCCTTTGGGCCCGAATTCGTCGTTAAAAAACACGGTTTTAGCCGTTTTATGTCATTTTCGAGTGTAAAGGACAGAGTTGTTGCCGCCATTTCATCGTCGGGTCGCCTCCAAATTTGAATTTGCAACCGTCAGAACTCGTCAACTCGGCTACCTTGAGCCTGCACTGTTCAGCTCGTAGGCTTTCCAAGCTATTTATCCAGGTATTCATCGCAAGTTCCTTGTTTCGCCCCGATGCATGCAATTTCTATGCGAATTCTCCAATAAGCATCGGTCAAATCCTAAATTGCACATTGTCCATTACTTAATTTGCAATTAAATGAACCCACATTGCCCCAGCTCCATGAATTTGATATTCAAACGATAATTCACGGCTTGAAAATTACAAATTTAGCCCCGAGTTGCTCGGCATTGTTCCCTTTTTCCGGGTGGAGGCCCAAGTCTGCATGTCACCAAATTGAAGCCCGCACACCCTCTACAATCATCCTCATCAATTCACAATCCCTGTGAATTTACCAAAAAACAGCAGAGACAAGTCTGCCAAGCCTGCTTATTCCACTTTGAAGAAAATTTCAAGCATTATCTACAGTAAGCTTGTCACTTAAGCTTTGAGGAACCTTGCAAACCATTGCACTCACCTTGTTCAAAATTCAGATTACATAATGGTTGCTCCTGCACCCATAGCCCTTAGTGTTTCTCCTATAAATGCACCAAATAAAGACCTGGAGTCCTTGCCTCTTGCTGACAAGGACTACCTCATTCAAGACTTTGTGGGTAACAGGGACCTTTTGCAAACCTTCAGGCAATTAACAGATGACTACCTGAATGGCCAGGATACATATGGGATATGGGAGTCTAATCTGCCATACTACTGTCTCCCCTCTGTCAACATTTTTCCAGAGGTTATCCGCCTATGTGCTGAAAATTATGATGTGCAGCACAGAGCTATTAAGTCTCCATCTGGGAGCATCCTCTTTCACATTAATCCTGAATCCATCAATAAGATGCTCCACTTTGATCAAACTGAGCTGTTGTTCCCTTTTTCCATGAATTATCTGCTGGACACTGGTGCCAAGATGACCAGTGAGGATATTCAGAAAATCACCAAGACATTTATGAGGCCTAAATGCCAGCCCACAGGGCCACCTCCCTACTTGGATTTCTATTTTACTCATGTAGGCAGACTATTGTTGGACATGATTGCTTATGTGTTGGGATACAGAACCAGTGAGCATGTGGATGAAACAATGCTGGTATTTTTAGCTGCTTACAGCCCAGGCCAACCCCCTGCCCACAAATATAACTTTGCCAAGTTCATAGCTAACAAGATTCATGATCAGTTGTGCAAAGTAGACAGACAGGGAGTCTTCAAGTACTCATCATATATCTATCACCTTTTCATGTACTATCAGTCCGAGGTTTTCCCATGCTACATCAAAAAGCTGGACTCTAAAGGGGAAAGAAGATCTGTTATCTTCTGGACATCTATCTATCACGAAGTCCAAAATTCACCCTATTCCTATTGTGAATTTATTGATCAATTTGTATACCCTGTCTCTTGCTTATTGATGAGGTCCCCTCCTCCCAGAATATCAATTGAAATACAGAAGGTCCTGCAGCTCTCCAAGAATTACAAAATAGGTGATTGGTACCTATATGAGGATCATACAGTCATCAGAGTCTATGGCTGTGAGCTCTGTCCATACAGGCTCCCAAAATATGTGCCTATGAGGATATTTGCCTTGGAGTATTATAGGCAGTTAATTCACTCTGACCTCACTCACTTTCACAGCTCCAAAAAGAAAGCCCATCTCAAGTTCAAGCACCACTTGGGCCCCTTCATCATGAATAAAAAAGAAGGATGGGAAGATGCTGACCTAATCCTCAAAGACAAATACAAGCTATCACACAGCTTCCTGTCGGTCCCTTACGACCCTGAAGGCTTCATTACAGCTAGAAGAGTCAAGTACAGGCTACTAGGTTATAATCATTGCAAATATCCACACATTGAAAAATATGCCAACCAGAAAGAATGGCAGCAGGATACTTTAATTGAAAAATTAACTGAAGAAGAGATAATGCAAAAGAATGTCAAGGAATTGCAAAAGACTCTTGACCTAGATTCTGTGCAACAGGTACCCTTCAAACGACCGCACTCAGCAGGATAAGGGACCTCGGCCACAAGAACTGCACCAGCCACATAGGCACCTTCTACAGCAGCACCAGGTACAGACAAAGGGAAAGGAATAATGGGTGCTGAAGAAGAAACCGTGAAAGAAAAGCTTGCCCCTTCAAGTGAGCAGCAATAAGGGCAGCAACAAGGGTAGCAACTAGAGCAGCAACAAGAGCAGACTCCCCCTCCACAAACTGAGCCACTAACAGCTCCAATTTTGCAGACCCCAGCACAGGAGGAGAGGGGTACGAAAAGAGACATAGAAGAGTCCACTCCTGCTAGTGGATCCTCCCAACAACCCCAGACCAAAAGGCAAAGGGCTGACTCCCAAGAGGTAGAAGACATCACTGAAGAAGTCCTTGATAGTTCAAGGAAAGACAGGGAGGGCAGCCAGCATACAGGTACAAGCTCCTTTCAGCAGGAGCAGGGATTACAACTTGGTTTAGAGGTGTCCTCCTCCTCTCAGCAGAGCAAGAAGTCGAAAAGCACTAAGGCTTCTTTCAAGCAAATTAAGGCACAGAATGACTTGCTGAGGGTGGAAGTCTATAAACAATTTCTAAATGCAACACCAGCCCAGAAAGAAAGGCTAATGTCTTTATATGACATTCAAGAGGAGAAAATGATCCTCAGTCATTTCAAACCTACAGTGCCCCATCCAAAATCAGCGGCAGATTATGTGAAGACAAGGGTGGAGGTCATGGCCAAAGACATCCATCCCATGGACCAAATTGAACTCCACAAGCAAACTGGAGAGATGGTCTATGCAACCTTGGTGGATAGGGCAACCATGGCCCATGAACTAAAAGAGTCACTAAAAAATACCAACATTCAGTTGGATTTTGAAAGAATGTCCTCCCTAGCCAAAGACAACAGAATAAAATCACTTGAGGACATCATTATCGACCTAGGACATGATCCTAAGGATCCAAAGGATGTAAGGGCCCTTATGAAGAAAAAGGAGGATGACCTCAATGCATTGAAGAAGAGGTTGAGACTGCTGCCCACTGAGCACCCTCAAACAACAGATTTACAGCAGGCAAAACAGGCTGATGAGCAGCTTGATCTTATAATGCAGCTCAACCCAAAAGTCATCGACTTAGAGAAGGAGCTTGAAGGAGAATTACAAGATAAGCAGGGGGAATCCACATCCCAAGCTCCTCCAACTACTTCAACCACTGCAACAACTACAGAGGCAGTAGTGGCTCCCACAACAGAAGCAGCAGCAACAACAACAGCTCCAGATTCCAGCACAAGCGTGGAAGAATTGACTAAGGACATTAAAGAAATGGAGCTCCAGACAAATGAAATAAAAAAAGCCAAGAAAAAATTGGCAGAATTAGATGCCAAATATGATAAATCAAAAATGACTGTGGCAGAACAAGGCAGAGAAATAAAGGCCCTAAAAGAAAAGATAAAGGCCTTGGAGAAAGAGCTGAATCTGGAAAGCACCATGGCTGAAATAAAAAGAATTCTATGGGCCAAAATTGACCAATCCATCACTAAACAATGGAAGTCAATTAAAACTATACATGAGCAAATAGATTTAATTGGACAAGCACAGGCAGAGATTCAGAGGGCCAAGACAGCGCTGGGAAACAGGCCTGACCAGGCCAATAGAATGATAGAATTTTTGAACAGACAAGAAAAGGAGGAACTGGCAGCCATTGGCATAGTGAACAGAACAGAGGCTGTCCTCACAGCTACGAAGGTACTCACTCTCAGGAATTATGTACAAACTGTGGAGAGGAAGTGCTATGAAATACAGGCTGAGGTGGATGAGTATCAACTCAAAATGGCAGCACTGCAAGCAAAAGGACTGCCCAGCCTACTAAGCGGTGCAGGAAGACTAATCTCCAGAGAGAAATATACCAACAGAATGGCAACTTATATTGAAAATCAAATCACTACATCTGGCAGTACTTCTGAGGAAACAGGGCCTCCAACAGGACAGAGCCTATACAATAAACTTGAAGGCCTGTTTTTTATTGAAAATGAGGTAAAGCATCTTTTTGAAATCCCTCCAAATTTTTACAGATATACAGAGGCCGATGAGACTTTAGTAAAAATTCGAAGACATCAATTTCCCAAGGAGGATTGGTGGCAGGCAATGCTTCAAATTCTGCCACGATAGCCTTAGTTGCTCGGTCATTGCCAGCTCCAACTCACTAAAAGACAAACAGCAAAATAAAGTTAGCATTTAAGGTAGCTGAAAGGTGACTCAGCACATGGACAACGACAACTAGCCCAAAGGATAAGAAAATACGCAAATTTTGGACAGCGTACCCTCAGCCGACTCCAACAGCCACCAAGTCAACAGTTTCTGACTATTTTGGACAGCTAAAGCACTGAAGAGTTACTACAGCATTAACTTTCTCAGCTACAAAACTCCAGGAGTTGGCATAACATTAAAGAGCCATTAACTCATTTCCTTGATATTTTTCTCATGTAAATTTTGTATATATACCCCCCTTAGCAACGCATGAGGGGTTGGTGATTTTCACTCTAAGGCAAATGTATTGTATACTTTCAGATTATCTAATGCAAAGGGCTGGACCAGCTCAGTGATTTCCTGAAAATATGGTGTCGTGTTGATGACATGCGTGCTGTTACAGAATTATTGTGCTGTCTCATGGAATAATAAGTTCTTCTCAATCTCTGTTTGTCTTCTTATGTTATTAAATCATGCTCATGTTTCACTAATCTAGCAATAGAGAAAAGGGATAGTGCAGGATATGTTTGGTTACACCTTGTGCTCAATCTTTTATTGCTGTAAATGTTTTCTTCAGAATTAACTATGGACATGAATTCTTAATTGCTCATGTTTTTTCATTAATTCTATAAACATGAATGTTATCTAGAAATTCTTCACTGCTTCTAAATAATATTCTCACTTTTTCTGCATATCAGTTTATTGGAAGATTCTTAATTTCCTTTCATAAACTGGATACATCACACTTAATCACAATTTCAAAGCGTTGTTTCTCAGACACTTACCTAGCTCTGCAGCATCACTATTGTATCAACACAGCACACCAAACAACTAAAGGACCACTGACTCCATGCCAAATGGCCTAGAACATTCTAGTGAGCACATATATATATCTTGACCGAAATCATCATCCAACCAAGTCCAAAACAAACCTTGAGCATCATAGCTAGCCTAAAAATTTTACACAAACAAAGCCAAAGCATAAAGAGAGAGCCCTCTATGGGCATAGGTAGGCTAGAACCTGTGACCCAAAGATTGGTTAGTGGTTACCCCGGCCGTATTCCCTTGGGAGTCAAAGGGAACAACCTGGGTGTTAACATATCCCTCATCCTAGAGATCCAGAGGCTGGAATTTTGCATATTGTAAGGAATTGTTGTTGGTTTCTTGAGACAAACATCAGATTGTTGGGTGATCTAAGCTTTGCATGAGGTGAAGAGGGGCTTCCTTGCTGAGAGGTTGATGCTGGGTCAGAACAACTAGTTGTAACTCCTCTTGGCTTTTTCTTGTTTATCAATAAAAGCTATTCAAGTTTTCCTCCATACTCTTGTGTCATTTATGTTTGCTGCATTTGTATGGTCAATCTACATCTGATCCTAGATTATTTAGGATTATAGATCCATGTTTTTGTATAGTGCTATGCTACTGTGATCTTACAGGTACTCTGTGAAGTTGGGCGTGCAAGGGAACAAGTAGCAAAAGACTATCAAGGAAGAGAGGAATCGAACTAGGAGATTAGCGCAAGACAGAGGTTAGTCTTCTTTGTTCCTCTCTATCTATACTTCATAAAGGAAAAGCGAAAGTAGCTTTACTTTGTTTGTTTCTAAGGCATCTATCACACCTTAGTGGGATAAGAAGTTCTGAGTAGACACTTTTCCCTGTAACAGATGAGGACAACGATGACGAACTGGATTGTATTTACCAGATCACCGCGCAAGATCAGGACCAAGTGAATCCGACAGCAGACGGACGAATCTCATGGGACTGTTACAGTTCTTGCACATCGAACTCATATGAAGAGATTGAGCGGTGGTAGAATTGATTGCATGAGGTAATGACACTAAATTGTAATATGATGGTTAGGTCACTACACCGTGTAACAATGGAAGTAATGGAGCGACCAACTGATGAGGATGCCATGAAGGTGGAGGCACTAGGCGACCAACACAAAACGATGAATCTAAGACAAAAGTCGCAGGATGGCCCCGCAAAGACACCGTGCGTGACAATTATTCATGAATGGAGTACATGCCCAAAGGTTCGACGCGGATGTCAGAGGCAGGTGCACGTATGGGTTAGAGGGAAATCTAGTTCACCAGTGGCCTATGACAAGGTTAGAAGGGGAACAAGGGGAGGCACGCTTAGCTTCCGCTTGAGAAAACAACCCACTGGGAAATTGCAGATACCACGGGTTCGATGGGACAATCATAGAAGGGAGGCACAGATGAGAGTGTTAATAATTAAACAGGAGGGCACCTGGAATAAGTGGGGTAGCAGCAGGCCTCGTGAAATCAAAGAACTATGGGCACTGCTATGATAGAAAAGTGCGTTAGTTGGGGAAGGAATTACCAAGATGGAAAGTAGCGATGCCCACGGAGGCCGCGCGAGTCTACACATAAGGGAATCAGGCATGGTTGGGTATCCCACAGAATGACAACAAGCCGCGATCTTGCTATCATGTTTGCGCCCGCACCTACAGAAGGATACACCCCACACAATAGTGCATGAAGAGATAACGGCTATAAAGACACTCAGAAGGTGCTCGCAGCCCCGGCTAGTAGGAAAAAATTGCACCAGGGGTGTGACCACCTGCCTAGCTATAGAAAACATAGTCTCAGCACCCCAAGTAGTTGAAAGAAGGCGTGGTACTATAAACAAGTCTACGAGAGGCCAATGCAGCAAAAACATTTGGTACAGAGTCATTCGGTCCACAAGATCGCAGTTGTGCCCAACGGACAGCGCTACCACATGGATACGTCGAGAGGTGACCGTTAACACCACTATTCCTGACAAGAAAGTCGAGTTACGTTAGGGAGGAGCAAGCGACGAGCCATTAGGGTGAAAGTTCTGAGCTAGATACAAAAAGATTTGTAGCCTAGACACTGTTAATAGACTTGAAGTGGAGGGGAGGGATCGATTCAAAATTACATGTTCCTCCAACAACCTATGGATGGCACTAGGATATTTGAGATTTGAACCAGTAATGACCAACAAACACTCGACTACTAGGTATTCCATGAGTACCATGGCGAGAACCCGAGCACGGTTCGCGAAAGAACTATACTAAATGTAGGAGGAGCTAGATGAAGCCACCGCGGTCCCCAAAGTCCCGAAATCCCCATGCAAACCATGGCCTCGGAAAAACAAGCAGAAGATGGGGCTAGTCAGGATATTGTCAAGGTTCAATAGGTTATCAGGAGCTGAAAAGGGGAAAGCAATCACCACCGAACTTGAGGAGGACAACGAATATTTGCAGGCTTTCATCGATCAGATTGATGGACAAGATGAGGACGAAGAGGATGTGTTCCAAATCCCTTCACGACCCCCATATATCTCCCCATGTACTAGGACGACCAAGATACCAAAGGACCTGGACGCTGCAAAGAATGCGCTCCAGACCCCTTCCAGATGAGATAAGGTTCGACAGGTTGCCGCTGGGCTGAGTTCTAATCATCAAGTTCGAAGATTGGGACCTTGCAGACAACGAAAAGTTCCCTGAATTGGCCAAAGACAAATTACTACTGTGAGAGTGGTTACTAGGTGTGGAGAAGGCGGGCTTACTTAATCTAAGGTGGATACCTCACTATCACCGTGCGACCATCACCATCTTTGTTATCTGGCAGTTACTATGTCTGGTACTTGATTGGTATCTCTGGTTGGAGGAGTCAATTCCTATCACAACTAATTTAGTACAATGGATTACCCACTTGCCTATAAAAGGGAATGACCGCACAAACATAGCTGGAACAAGTAGTGATGTGGGTCTCGCCAAAACAATGAAGGCTAAATATAAGTTGGAGAAGCGGAAACGGGGGTATGCAATAGCAATCATCAAAGGCCGAGGGTTGTGAATTGCCACCCAGTTACTAGCAAGTAAACTAATGAGGAAATGTCGTGCAAATGAGGTGCCAGCTCCTGTCATTGCGCTTGTGGAATAGTCCGCTGAAGGGGTTCAGTTCAACTAGGTGCAGTTCTTATGCGACGAATTTTGACAAATTGTTAGGAAGAACAGGACAAAGGTAAGACATTTTATTATGCATGGTTGCTACTATCAATCCCTCTGGTTGGAAGAGAACTGCTGCAGGGTAGCCAGTTTCCCAGCATTAGAGATCGCCTACCAGAAGTAGTGTGGTATACTTCGCTTTAGGCTACAAAGGACGCAGCGAGGGTTTCTGACCTCAAGATTTTTTGCACCTTCATGGAGGGGAGTATTTGGACATAGATCACTTGTATGCCATAGATGTCTCCAATAATCTACAACAATTTGTAAAGCACGACTAAGTCCAAAGCAGACATGCATAACTTATATATTCGGGCGCAGAAGGATCCAAACCGAGCATGGGTCACGCTTCTATTCATTACAACAGACGATGCTATTTATGAGGTATTAGCAACATGGCCTCCAGAGTGGTGTACACCAGACAAGGCTGTACTAGAAAGAATGGCAGCGTAGCAACGAAAAAAGGAACTCCAACAGTGACTCACTTATTTGGCAGAAAAGACCCATTAGGGACAATAGGCTGCTTCGCAGAAGGAGGCAACCAAGAAGGTGATAGTCGAAGAAATCATGGTAGATTAGGAAATAGCCTCATAACAAGACATGCAACAAGAAAAGGAGATACAGGAATGCACGAACCATATTACAGAATCACCCCAAGTCAATCAACTGTGTGGCAAGGAATCACCGCACACACGCAAAAAGTCAAAAACAACAAAAGCTTTGGAGAAAGAGTTTATTGACAACAACAAACCGACAAGTAATGTCCCTAATGATGCATTGACGGAGCTGATCATAGAGCAGACAACTATGTTGGGGGAGATCCGAGCGTAGTTGCAGGTGTTACAGGTGCGACCCATGGGCAGGGTAATCCTAAAATTTATAGAGGACACAGCCACAACTAAGAAGATGGTGCACACCAATACAATGAACACCTTAGCATTGCGAGCAAGTGTTGTCTTAGCAAAAGTAGAGGGGGACATGTGAAGTTGGGGGTTGAATCTGGCCGCTCTTCCTAGAGAAACCTTATACCAACTACAGGATGGGGTAACCACTAAGCTTTGAGCTAGGGAAGGCCGCACCCTCCAAACATTGATGGAACATAAGGAAAATCTGGAGCAAGTCAGTCTCTAGCGAGATGAAATGATCACACACAACCAGGACGTAGAACAGGCCATGATGGAAGCTTGCAACAAGGTACCAGAGTTAGCTATCCCAGCCAAACTTCCAACAGCTGACAAGATTTATCCCATGGCCATAGGATTTCGGACAACCCAAGAGGAGGCCGTGAAGGCCCAATGGGAATTAAATCTACAAATTACAGAGCTAAGGTTGAAGGCACAACCGATCACACCGCAGGAAATTTGAGAGTAGCACCACGGTGAAATTCAAGCAGGATTGGAAATGATAAAGCGTATTGTCTAATATTTCTCAGGACTCTTAGATCAATCCCTCCTTACACTCACCTCCCTCTAGGAAGACCCAACCATACAACAGGCAGAAATCGAAGCACGGGAGTTGCAGCAGGCTTATGATACAGTTTGAGGGACTGCACAGATGGTCGCTATCACATAGAGGTTGGCTAAAATCAAGGAGGCCCAGGCTCTCAACGCACAAGTTGATGCCGCACGACAAAATGAGGAAGTGCTTAAAGAACGCATCCAGCCTTGGCTTGATGAAGCATTCATAGTCTCCATAGCCATCAAAGGAAAGTTAGCACACATGCAGGCAATAATTGATCCCAGACAGGCAACTGCAAGTGATACGAATGTATCATTAACTTGCGTAGAATAGGTACAAAGGATAGCGACAGAGTTTGTTGCAAGCACAAGTGACACGCAGAAATTGCTAACCAACCTTCGCACGAAGATTACCGCACCAGCCGAGTGACTTGGGACGAGTGATAATGATTGTGTTGGGGGAATGTTGGGTAGCAAAGGCCTTGCTTAACGGTTTTGGGGCTCAAAGCTCGCAATTTTGGGAAAGGTATGGTAAGGACTTCGTGAATTTTGAGGAGCGTGAATTGTAAATAAGTCAAGTCAAAGGTTGTCTGCCAAAAAATAATGTAAAATAATAGGAAGTGAGTTAGCCCACCCATGGTCTGCAGACCATGGAAATGTATAAATAGAGCAAGGCTCTATGGATAGAAGTCAGTTTTTGGTATGTACTTTTGGATTTAGAAGGGAATGGGTTTTTGAAGGAAGAAATCTTGAAGTGTCTGTAAGTCTGAGTCGAGGGTGTTGGTGGGTAGATAGAGGCTCTACAGTTGTGTGTGTAGAGGCCTAGTAGAGTCTGCAGCTGTGTGCGCGGACCCCTATAACTAAGTGCTCAGGGCGGATCTGGATGTACTGGCGAAAGAGTTGAATAAAGATAAGTTGGTTCTGAAATACTATGTTGAATCTAAAATATTGTGGATCTGGTTAATTTATGGTTGATATATCTATTTGAATTGTGTGCTTATGCCTATGTTATGAGTTTATGCAAATCTATAACTTTTTTGGGTGTGCGAACTGGTTATCTCTATTAAATGTTTGCTTAAAGACTATGAAAAGTAGATCTGATCTATAGCAACTCATTAATAATAAGTATTAAGGAAGTGCCTTGTTCTGGATCTATGCGGAAGCAGAGTAGTGTGAGGCCATAGAACAGTGCGCGACTCCTCCAAACCACATCACGACATCCCAAGGGTGTGGAAACCTGGTTCCAGCAACCTCCCGTGCTACCTCGGGTGAGACCTCAGTCTGCGCTATATGGGCTATTGCCGAAAGGCCCGATAGATGCAAGATTTGTTTGGATAAATAACTCTTACGAACCTAGGTCAGGGCCCAATAAGCCAACAATTATTTCTCCGAAATCTAACATATAGTTCTTTCTTCTCGCAACTTGACTACCTTGTATTCTTTCTAAATTAATATCTACACAAGGTCAAAAGATTCCAATTCACTCAAAAGTTCCATTTCAATTCAAGTATTGTAAAACCTAGAACATTCATTTATGGCCAAAAATTATAACAAATAGATTGTACAAGTAATAATTTATAAATTCTCGGATCTCCGGCGATTTTTCTGAACCTAGGGTTTCGACAACCATGGCCGCCGCCCCTTTCCTATCTGTCGCACTCTGGGCATCCGCTTAGGTTTCCGAAGATCCAAGGCCTGTTGGCCCCCTCCCCCGCCCTAGAAGCTCTGTTGAATGGTCCATTGGCCACCGAAATGTTTTCAACGACGTCGTTTGGAGGATGCCGCAAGCTTCCTCTCTGTACGCCGACACTTTTAACTTTCAGGCTTTTGCAGGCTTGAAGGAGATGACAGCGATAACCTTTGCGGATCAAGGCGGGGAACCCCTGAAGATCTTTGTATCGATGAGGGAGAAGACAGAAGGGGCTGGCGAGTCTGTGGGCAGAGCCTTCCCGCGCATAAGGGCAAACCTACGCCTTCAAAACTTCTCTGTTTCGACTATAACTGCCCTTGTAGCTGCTGCAACCATCAAGGTTCACAGAGAAAGGAACTGGAGAGTAGGGGTCCTTTGGAGTTTGGATATCCATTACCAACCTCGAAAACCTCTTCAATCTGGAACCACCAAGGATGAGGGGCAAGTGTTTGACAAAATGCTTACCCCAGATTTGTATCAAAACAGGGTCCTGGTCTCCTTGTCCGACCAAAAGAAATGTACTGGAAAGGCTTCATATCGCCGACATAACTCACACGGCTCAGGGGCGGATTTGCATGAGCATGTTTCTCCAGATCTCACAAACGTGCGCTGCAGGGGAGCTGCACATTCAATCAAGGAAAATTCTGAGAGATTTACAGCTTGCCCTTCTGAACAGGAACCAAAGGAACCAGCACAGAATGTGCCATCTGTCAGAGTGAAGCCCTCTCTCTCAAAACAGGGCTCGGCTATCTCTGCTTTTATTAATGAAGGCGTCAATCTCCAGCAAGCGAGTTTTCAAATTCAAATAATTCTTCTAACAGGCAAAACCCTGCTCCTGGAGGTCCAGCCATCTCTTACAGTGCGCCAGCTCTCAAAGATTCTTGAACAGAGGTTGGGGATCCCTTCCTCCCTTCTGCGGCTCCTCTTTGTAGGTAAGCAGCTTGACAACAATATGCCTCTTTCCTTTTACAATATTGAAAGAAATGCCACAGTGATCCTATCACTCCGACTTCGGGGAGGTGCAGTTGGGCAATCATCTGCTTCCAAGGGCTTCTCCTACAAAGATGCAGTACATGCATAGCCGGCCAAGGAATCTGCCCAATCTACCGAGGCTCCCAAACCTTTCTTGGTGGACAAAATGGAGGAAACCCCTGCCATTGAAATCAATCATCCATCTCTGGATGACCAAAACCAGACATATGCAGAATCAGCCCTCATTTGCAGATTTAATGGCCTTTGGCCACGCACTGCTGATCTATACCAGTGGATCCATTCTAACTGGACCAAATACTGCAAAGTCTTCTTCTGCTCGAAAGGCTTCTTTATTGTAGTCTTAGCCTTCAATGAAGATTACCAGAAAGCCTTAACGGGGGGCCCGTGGTTCTGGGGCTCAGCGGGACTTTTCCTCTCCCCATGGTTCCCAGACTTTGACCCCTCCACTGCAGTCATCTCAAAGCTCCCTATCTGGGTCAGGCTCCCAAATCTCCCTGCGCATCTTTGGCACTTCGCTGTCTTTCAAGGAATCGGGAACACCCTAGGCCGCTTCCTGGCAACAGATACTTCAAGGGGGGAGACTGGAATTTATACCTACGGCAGAATTTGTGCGGAAATAGACATTAGCAAAGGGCTGCCGGATCAGATCATCCTCAAAGTCGGGGACTTCCATTGGACGCAAACTTTGGATTATGAGAATACAGCCTTCAGGTGTCGCCACTGCCATCAAACGGGGCATCTCCAGAACTCATGTGCAGCGTTCCTCGACAAAAAGAAGAATCTCACTCGCAAATCCAAATCCAAGAGTTGGAAACCTTGTGCTCGTCCCCCTATGGATGACATAGAGTCCTCTAGCTCTGATGAGGATGACATTGAAGCGGAAGAGGAGAATTTAGAGCACCTAGAGGACTCTCCCTCTGCCTGCGCCAAGGATCCTTCTGCGCCCTTATTGTCGCAGAAACGTACTCATGAGTCTTCGCCTTCTGATTCAGATAAGGAGTCTCCTCCTTCAGCTCAGATCTGTCTACAAGTTGTTCCGGTCCAGCCAGATCAAAATGGTTGGGTCAAAGTCAGTAAAAAGAAAGGGAAAAAATGTAGATTGGAAGATTCTGCCCATGCTGGGTAGACTCCCTAGACCAGCTCGTTTTTTCTGTTCTCTCTATTCTCTTATGCACATGCCGTGTTTGCTCTTTGGGACCGATGTTGATCTCATATCATTTCCGGCTCCCATGCTCCTTAGCTTCGCTTCTTTGTAAGCTCTGTATGTACCATATGTCTTTTCTTAATAGAATTAGTCTCAATTCAGAAAAAAAAAATAATTTATAAATTCTCTTCGTTACTTTTATTTACCTGAGTGCTAGGTTCGGTATCAGAAGATTGTGAAGACACCAAGCTTGTCCTACATTCAACCACAACTTGATTGTCATGCTTGAAAGTAAGCTTGAGGTATTCATCCATGGGAGCATCTTTGAAGTGATCCTTGCAATTTTGCACGAGAACATGATTTTTTCTTCTTTCGTGTTACTCGATTAAAATTGTTAAGAAGTTATAATTTGGATGCATGTTTTTTTTACATAGTTATAATTTTTGCGGCCAATTTTGAGTAACCACCTAGGTGAAGATGATGATGCCCATATTTAGTTATTCTAGCCTTTGTTGCTTTGGATGTATTTGGGAGCCTATATTGAAAATATTCATTAGATGTCATAATGATGAAAAAGCATCATAATTAAATTATTACAATTACCTCATACCTTCCTGCTCCGAGTGGTATCTTCCCTTCTTTCCAAAGTTCCTTCTCATTTGCATCTTCTATGAGGGCTTTCCACTCCCTATCTAGAATCGTTGGAGGGTGCACATATGTCGTGGTCCTTTCCAAATGATACCTATACTAGTCCTACATGTTTTACATGTAATTCTTCCTTGGAGGTAGCGTCCAATGTTGTTGAAGGCACCCTCACCAAATAGGCCAACCATCATGTTCATAAGTTCATCCTTCAACTTGGAACTTTCAGATCATGTTCATAAGTTCATCCTTCAACTTGAAACTTTTCGATTTTCAGTTTGTGAGAATGGTAGGTGCAAATATTTCCAAGGTTAGTTCATACAAATATCTATACAATACACCATTTCCTACAAAATGATATTATCATTAGTTTAAAATAATCACATACTATACATTAATTTCAATTAGATTGTACTTTTTATTTTCCCCGAGGAAAAATCAAAATTTTCTATTAATTTGAGAAAATTAGATGTTATAGATTTCTATCAGGAATATGCAGTAAGTTAGGTTGTGGCCTTCGAAATAATATGTCTATACAAAATTACCCACATGGGGTATACAATGGCTGTTCAAATAAAAATATATTTACAATATATATAGAGTATAGAGTACTAATAGGATCCACAAAAATATAAACTGCAATTGGGGCCTATCGGCCCGCTGATATAGCTGATCAATACATGGCCAGTGGTAGTATTAGAAGTGTTATGCATCCCTCTTCTCTTGGATTAGCCATAAACCCCTACGCTGGACCATGGTCTCCTTGGATAAATGATAGACAACCTGATTGCATTCCCTCTAAATGTGGTGACAGGAAATATAATCAAAATGTGATTTTAAAAGAAGAGCTTCATCCCATATATTCCTAAGAGAGTGCAAGTGACACGAAGATGTATTATTGAACCATTTTATAATGATTTTGGAGTCCCCATATATCTGTAGGTGTCTGCAATCACGTGCCAGTGCAAAATGAAGAAAATTTCTAAGGGTGATGAGTGTTGGTAGGCTAAATTGTTTCATTTTTAACTGCTTTCCTTCTTCAAATTCATAACCTTAGACCTCTGTTTTAACCTCAAAACGTCCTTATTCTTGCACTATTCCAAGAATCATGCCTTTTCTTGCACTATGTTTATATTTCATATTTAAGGGTTATACCTTTAATTTTCTTTGCAACTGATATCTTATTTCCTAAAGTATTTGGTAAGAAATGTATTAATCATTTTTTTATCATGGTTGAGTGCAGGTAGGAGTCCTACACGTTGGTGAATCCTAAACTTTCATGAGAGCTCACTACCTAATGTGGGCATCTCGTTCAGAATTGATCATCTCGAGTTGGGATTGGAGTAGAAATAAGTCAGGCATATGATAGAGATTAGGTCGTCGACCGAATACTCAAGTTTATTGTTTTCTTACAGCTGAAAGGCTTAGTATGTAATATTGCTGTTATTTCATTACAACCAAAAGGCTTAGATCGTAAGTCTAAATGTAATTTTGATATGGCCGCAGGACTGGAGGGATGTATATAATGTAGGTTTTAGATAGAAAATGGTAGCGAGTGATAGCAATAGAAATGCTACTTTAACTGTGGTATTTTGTAATTTTTCTGGTATCACCCTCATTCTAGGCTATTTTCCATTTCACCATGTACATTTGTTGATTCTGAAATTTAATATAAAGGGACTGCGCCATGTTATTTCAATCCTGTTTTTTATTCTATGTTGATGCATTGATAAGAGCTAAATTTACAAGTTTCCTAAACATGGAAATGATTTGGTTGGATAGGGTCCAACCAACTCATGTTGTTCTCCCTCACATTATTCTTTCTCATTAAAGGTGTGTTGATCTCATTTTAATGCAAGGTGTGAATTAAATAGATGCTTTCATTCTTTCACAAAGTTCAGGTTCAATTTCATTTATAACCGTTGTGTGAAAGATCCGTGCTGTGCATGCTTAACTAAGTTTGATCTTAACCTTTTGTAATTTTTCTCTTGAAGGCCTAGTAATATATCTACCTAGATCGTGCAAGCACGTTATTCCTGCATTAGTGCATTTACAATTCTATAATTTGATTTCTTTGGTTTATTATAGCAAAAGTCTTTTCTTCTTTTCTGTCATAATAATCTTGATGCAAGTAAGTGTTCATCTTTTAGAAGTATTCCTGATATTCTAAATTGAATATTATTTGAATTGAATATGCTTTAGTAATCAAGGAATGAATGATGTTATAACACATTAATTTGCACCTACACTTTACAATTTTAAGGAAAGGATCGAACTTCATATTTAATTATTTCAAAGTGAACCTTTTTGAATTCAGAAGGTTAAAAGGGCAGATCGGATTTGTGTGAATAACTATTATAGGGATAAATCCTACTGTCACAATTACATGAATTCTTTAGTTGCATGAAAGAGTTCCTTGATTGAAGAAAAGTGTGCTTTGAATTTAAATGTTAATTATTATTTTGAAGTTAAGTTGGGTTGAAGAATATTTCTATTTGTGAAAGCTACTTCAATGTTTTATTCACCTTTCTAAATTCTTTCCTTAAGTTAACACACTCTTTATTATTTTATGAGAGAAATTTGAATAATTGTTGCAAGAATCTTTGTTCGCGTACAAGAGTCAATATGTTGATACAGGAACCAAGTGCTCTAGTCTTGAGACTTAGAGCCCCTACATGAGGAAATAAATCTTCAGTACAAGTTTAAAATATACTTCCAGCATATAAACTAGAGCCCCTACATGAGGACATAAATATTCAGTACAAGTTTAAAATATACTTCCAGCATATAAACTTTGTTCTAGTACTAGTGCAAGAATATTGCAAGAGTGCAAGAATAACAACTCAGTGCAGGGAGAAAGATCTATAAAGAAGTCAGACATCTTCAAGGGTCCAATTATTAATCTGACATACAACTATACTGAAGATAAACATAGATTTCTATTTCAATTAGTTAGGATTGCTTACAAGAGTTTGAAAGTTCCTTTCATTTATTTCTTCGCAAAAGTACTTTCCTTCATATTCCAACACTAGAATTTCTTTGGTGTAAATTGTCGGGCGGTCTTTTCTTTTCGATTCTACAAGATTGTAATTAAGGAAGTAAGAATAGAGTTATGAAAAGTTCATATCATGTTTGGCATTTCCTGTGCTTCGCCTCTAAGCTTACAAAACCCCCGGGTTGACAATTAATTGTTGGAGTCTCATTAACTACAATTCCTTCACCAAACATTTTGGTGCCATTGTCAGGGTGGCGATTTGAAATTGGTAAGAACTTTCCATTTTTTGCAATAGGGGTAATTCTACTATTATATTTTATATAGCATGCTTCTATTTTTTTAAGGATTTTACGAGTGCTGATTTTTTTATTTTTTGCAGCAAATAATAGATTATTTTCTTTACAACATTTGAATTTTTCATTTTTGGATTTGATTTCTAAAATGAATGCCTAAGAAAGGTAGTGGTCTGAATCCCAATAAGCTTCAACGAAACACTGAAAATTCTCAGAACTCTTCTCATATTGGACCTCCTTTTGCAAGTATAAAGTCCAAGCAGACCGAGACTCATCACGGTAGAACGATCCACTTGGATTCTGAAAACAATGATTGAGGTGTGACAGAAACCTAGAAGGGGAAGAAAGAGGCTACCAGTGATCAAAAAGTCTAAGTGAGCAATATTCAAACTTCATCTTCTGGAAGTGGTCTGGTTGGAGGCACAATACTGGATGATCATGAAGACCATGCAGAGGGGACTGATGAGAATCATGTAAATGAAGAGCAGTCCACTTTTGGATTTCCAATAGTGAACTCTGAAGCGAATGTGCAAATGAAGAATATTTCACTTTCAGATCTTCCACATTTTCATGGTAAGGTCCACGAAGACCTAGATTCATTCCTTTTTGAGTTTGATATACTATGTAGGAGTTATGATTATTCTTCAGATGCCCAGTAGTTAAAATTATTTCCTGCAACTCTCAAGGATTCATCCTTGCACTGGTTCATAGGATTAGGAGGAAACATTGTAAGTTCTTGGGAACAAATGAAGAGAGCGTTTTTGAATAAATATCAGGAATATTAAAAAACTAGAGAAATGAAAGATGAGATCTTCACCACTGTACAAGGTGATGATGAGACTTTGGAGGACTACTTAAAGATATTAGTCCAAAGGTAAAACACAGATTTGATTTAAGTACCATTGGAACCTTTTTCCTACAAGGTCTTATTAAGGATTCTAGACATAATTTGAATTTGTTAGGAAAAGGAGATATTGCTCAGAAAAATTTTGAACAAATTTGTGACTTGTGCAGGAAGTTCTCACGAAATGAATCTAGATCCACTAGAGGAGGTCGAAGAAGAACTATGAAACTGGGATCTACTGATGCTATGATTATTGGTTTGGAGAATAAAATGGACAATATGACAATTGAAATAATTAATATTGTTAGCAAACAAATAGGCTCTTCAAAATTTCAACAAAAACTAGAAAAAGAACAAGAGTCATTGTCCATTTTTTGTCCAAAATGTAGGAAAAAGCATCCTTTAAGAGAGTGTCCTGCTGATATAAAAAGTGCTAATAAATGTGTGATCTATGCAGAGAACCATGCCACCGACGAATTCCCCTCCATACTTGGATTAAAAGCTATATTTGAAGGAGATATTTCTGAACCTGAGCCATTACATGCCATGGGAGTTTGAAGGAACTGGCCACAGGTAGGTGCAAGTATGGTTCTTGAACCACATTTATATGGTTATAATGCACCTCCATATTCCTATCATAATAATAATAATCACTCTTAACATTGGCAGCACAAAAATCATTTTCACCATGGATAGTTCTCTCAACCTTGGTAACAAGGGTGGAGAGGGCCAAACTATTCATATCATTCCTATCCTGCTAAGATGCAATCATATCCTCCTTCATATACACTGCACCATATATCACAACCATACTTTCCCTCTCTACCTCAACATAGTCAACCAATTCCACCATTTCCCTTGCCACCACCATTTAGATCACCTCAGCTAACTGCTCAACTAGTACTGAATCCTAATAATAAGGTGGTACAACTAATTGATTCGGTTGTACCATCCCCTTCTACTACCTATCAAACCCTGTCGGTTGGGATAAATGAGTTTCAATTGAGATCGGGAAGGGTAGTTAAACCAAAAATAAAAAAATAAAAAAAAAATCCATAGTGATCATTGAGGAGAAAAATGAAGAGGAAACTCTTGATCATTCGAAAAAGAATGTCACCATTCAGCCCATTCTTGTACCTTCAGATTCACCAGCTTCTTCAAACCAGCCCCCTATCCAAGGAGGTTGGCTATGGAGAAGAGTTACCCTGAGTCCACTCTGGCTTCAGAGTTAAGGAATCTTTGCATAAAGGTTCCTTTACATTGGGCTATTAGAGAAATCCCCATCTGTAAAAAGAACATTAGCGAGTTATGTCTTAAAAATCCAGGGAGGAAGAGAGTAGAACCTCAGACCATTCAGTGTGTTGCTAGAGCAGCTGAGTTGCTGACAGGATGTGTATCAATGGAGAAATACATAGATCCTGGAAACCCAGTTGTTTCTGTCTAGATAGGTGATATCCTTGTCTCTAATGTATTAATAGACCTAGGGGCAAACATCAATGTTATCACCAGGCAAACTATGGAACAACTTTGGTTGATCCATATTCGTCTTAAATCCACTATGCTTGAACTTGCAGATAGATATAAAATCAAGCTCGATGGAATATTGGACGATGTGGTTGTCTCCATAGATTCATGGGAATACCCTGCAGATTTCATTATGCTTCACCCAAAGAATCCAGTGGGAGGACATCCTTTGATTCTGGGATGATAATGGCTTGCCATGGTCAATGCATATATTGGATGTTTCTTCGGTGATATGTACATTTCACATGGAGACTCTAGGAAAAATGTCACCTTATATCCCCCTGCTGGATCTATTCGAGAACTCAAGGACACTTTATGGTTAGATTATGATAACAGTGATGAGGAGGCCTGATCTATTCCTTTGATTCATCATCCTACCGAGTCTACCTAAGATGGTGAATTATGAGATTTCATGAAAAATTTAGACATTATGCCTAACTTTGACACACTTCATCAGATCTTTAGTTTGGATTTTCAAGAAAATTATGATTGCCAGCCTTCCTTATCCCATAGTATGGCATAATCTTCCTATACTCTTGAGCCCGAGACCACTCTTGTTATAATTAGTCTAGGCAAATCTTTACACATTAGCTAAGATCTGGATTCATCTCAGCATGAGCAGCTTGTTACCTTGTTGGGAGATCACTTGGAGTTACGAAGACATGAAAGACATTCCTTCTGAGACTTGTACTCATCATATGTATATTCAGAAGGGAACCCGACCTATCTGACAATCCGAGACAGGAATGAATCCCGTGCTAAGAGATATTGTTAAAGAGGAATTACAAAAACTCTTAGATGTTAATTTCGTCTATCCCATTTCTGACAGTTAGTGGGTCTCTCCATTAGTGATAGTCCCTAAGAAAGATGGGAGATGGCATATTTGCATTGATTACCAAGAATTAAACAAAGCAACTTTCAAAGACTACTTTCCCCTTCCTTTCATCGATCAGGTGCTAGATACCCTTGCTGGTAAAAAGCACTTTTCATTTTTAGATGGCTTTAGTGGGTATAACCAAATCCATATCGCACCCTCAAATCAAGAGAAAACTACCTTTACATGTTGTTGGGCTACATTTTCTTATCGAGTGCTTCTTTTCGGGTTGTGTAATACACTCAATACCTTTCAAAGGGTTGCGCTAGCTATTTTCGCTGATCTTGAATGTGTTGAGACTTATATGGATGATTTGTCTGTGTTTGGTAACTCATTTGATGAAGCTCTTAAAAATCTAGAAAAAGTTATTTTACATTGCCAAGAGGCTCATATTTCTTTTAGTGATAAAAAATATAGATTAATGTGCAAAGCGAGTGGTTCATGGTCACTTGGTTTCTGAAAAAGATATCCAAGTAGACACCGCTAAAGTTGAAGTTATTATTCATATTCCTACACCCAAAACACAAAGGGAAGTGAGAGGCTTCCTGGGACATGCTGGTTATTATCGAAGATTCATTGAGAATTTTTCTAAGATTGCTAACCCCCTTTTTTTATTATTAGCTGAGGATAGTGAATTCTCCTCATCGACAACTTGCCAACAATTTTTTGGGACATTGAAGGAAAAATTAGTACAGGCACCAGTTTTGACAGGACCAAACTTGTCCTTGCCATTTCACATTTCCTCCAATTCCTCCGACACTTCCATTGGCACAACTTTAGGACAAGAGGAGAATAAACAATCCTATGCTACTTATTACATCAATAAAAAAATTTCACCTGTCAAATTTAACTATACATTGACCGAGAACGAACTTTTAGCTGCTATTTTTGCTATTAATAAATTTAGACATTACATTACAAGATACGAAGCTTATGCTCATACTGATCATTTTTCTATTAGATATTTAATGAATATACCTTTAACTAGTGGTAGAGTGACTAGGTGGTTGGTTTTATTACAAGAATTCAATGTTACAATCATTGATAGACTAGGAAAGTCTAATGTTGTAGCTGATTATATTTATAGATTAAATAATCCTGGTGAAGTAATTCTTGTTGATGATGATTTTCCTGACGAACATATTTTTGCTATGTCAGAAAAATCCCCATGGTTTGCTGACATAGCTAACTATTTAGTCACCAGAAAAACACCACCTCACTTATCCACTCGTGAAAAGCGGAATATCATTCAGAAAAGTGCTTCGTATTCTTGGATACAAGGAGACCTCTTTTACACTAGACCATATTTTTTCATTCATAGATGTGTGAGAGAGGAATAAATGTTTGACATCTTAAAATCTTCCCATGATGAACCTTGCGGTGGCCACTTCGTTGATAAATGAACTGCATATAAAATTTTATGTACTGGCTATTTTTGGCCTTCTTTCTTTAAGGATGCTAAGCAATATGTTAGGAATTGTGATAGTTGTCAATGGATGGGTCAACCTGTTCAAGCCAAATAAATGCATTTATGTCCTCAAGTTATGATTGAGCCCTATGAAAAATGGGCTATTGATTTCGTAGGACCCATAAACCCCACATATTTAAATAAAAATAATATCTTGGTTTGTACTAATTTTGTTACTAAATGGGTAGAGGCAAAAGTTGTTTCTTTTGCCACTGTGAATGTTGTTGATTTTGTATTTGCTGAAATTTTTACTAGATTTGGTGTTCCTAGAGAAATTGTTGTTGACAATGGACCATAGTTTGTTTCTAACTAGGTATAGGAAGTCATGAATCAATAAAAGATTCGGCACAGAAAATCTACACCGTACCACCTGCAAGCAAAGGGTCAGGTGGAATCTCACTGTACCACCTGCAAGCAAAGGGTCAGGTGGATTCTACCAACAAGGTGATCAAATCCATCCTCACCAAAACAGTAAACATGCATAGGAAGGATTGGGCCAGCCGATTTCCTGAAGCCTTATGGTCTTATCGAACCACTTTGAGGAATAGCACTGGGAATACACCATATGAGTTGGTGCATGGAAAACAACTCATTTTGGTGATTGAATTTGAGAGAAAGACTTTCAAAACTACAGTTCAATTAGGTCTAGATCTCTCCGAAGTACAACAACAACGTCTATTGTAGTTAAACGAGTTGGATGAATTTCAGAGGGATGTTGTTCAACAGAATATTTTGGTACAACAACAACGCAAGAAGTGGCATGACAAGTTTATCAGGACGAAATAGTTCCAACCAGGTGATTGGGTACTTCTCTATGACTCTATATTTAAACATTTTAAAGGGAATTTCCATACTCATTGGATGGAACCATATGAGGTAATTCAAGTTTTCGACAATTGGGCTATAGAATTCAAAACTACCGATGGGCGAAACTCAGTTTTCCTTGTGAATGGGCATAGGCTTAAAGCATACTTTTAGCCCATCACAAAGGAAGATTTCATGTAGCAAGTGCAACAACAATCTGAACTTCAGTTGGTAGGTGGCTATGCCAACCTATTGTGATCTGATTTCTTCTCTCTTGAAATGAATTTTAAATAAAATCCAAAAAAATAATAACAACCAATAAAAAAATAAAAATAAAAAAAAAGGTAAGGAAAAAATCTTTTCGTGTGATTGTGAAAATCAGTTTTACTAACATGATTACAGAAGGATCAACCTGAAAACTAGCTCGTTGGCCGGAAGATCAAATTCTAATAAAATGGGAATGTTTCTTGATCTTTAGATGTGCTTACTGTCACCAAGAAGTAGGTTCAAGTGCAGGAACGAAGCCCTTATCCAAGTTTGGGATAGCTGGCACAAAATTTTTTATCCAAGAAACACTCAATTCCCATTGCATTTACTTTTAGTATCAGCACTATAAAGCCACATTTCAGGTGAAATTCTACCCTTCTTGTATTCCCATTTTCATAAAAAAATCCCCTTTATTTTCTTCTTTTTATCCCATGAAGTTTACCATCCCTTTCTTTAAAGAAACTTTCCCTATATGATTTTGTATTTCCCTCTTTTTCCCTTGAAAAGTTTTCCCCAAAATCCCTTTTCGATTTGTCCCTATTGGTGGTCTCACTCTTAAATTCCCTATCATAATTTCCTTCCCATTCTAAAATGTACCCTTTTTCCCACTTCCTTTTTTCCTCATGGATTGATTACAGGATTTGATGTGAACTCACAAATCAGATCGAAGGCATACATAAACACCAAAGAATGGCGAATAAAACCTCCCTTGTATATCTAGCAATTTTTTCAAATCCAGCCTATTAATTATATCCTATCATAATTTTTTTTTGGTTCCCTTTATCTTTCGAGATAAGCTACAAATATCAGTGCTGCAGGAATGTGTGTTCGAGTGCAAGCATATTCAGTGCAGGCACGTTCAAGTGCAAGCATGTTCAGTGAAGACATGTTCAAGTGCAGGCATGATTAGTGCAGGCATGTTTAAGTGCAGGCATGTTCAATGAAAGCATGTTCAGTGTAGGCATGTTCAGCATAGGAATCCGCACCACTGAGTGTGCCCAAATATGAAAACACATATTCTGGCGCAGGAACACCTGGTGCAAAAATGTGTATTGAAAAGCTTATCTTTGTTTTGTAAATGTTTGTACAAGCAAAATGACTGCACCACCTGTAGATCATGTCATTCAATAATTTCTATTATGGTTAAAACTTTGTTTTATCATTTACTAAATTAGGAAGAAATTGTTTAAGTACAAAGATATTTTAGGTTATGAAATCTCATCTTTTTAATGAATACTGAGTACACCATATGTGAGATCATGAAGTAAATGTGGGATGGTATGATTCTCCTAAAATGCAATACTTACATCTTCTTGAAAGACTCATCACCTGTTAATGATGGCCTTACCTCATATCCAACCTCACGTGGCTGTTACATTGAATCATTATCTAAACCACCGCCTTTTCCAATCATCATCGCCTGCCTATACTTGAACCAATTCGTATTCACATCCATTCTAGGAGTGTAATCTTAATGATAGAGCATGGCCATTTGGGAAGTGGCCAATATAGCTATGGATGTATAGCTCAACCATCATTTTGAGTTATTTATATTGTAATACTCTTCCAAATTTTTAGACAGAGATTGGGTGAATTCAAACAGAGAAATGGTGCATGTAAGGATTGAACCATGGTCCGTGAAGGAGATGGAGAAAACAACGGAGTATAGAAATAGTCTTATAATATTAGAGGAATCTAAGTTCCTCCCATTTCTGTAAAAATTTGATGGATTTTTCTTAGCCGTAGCACTGGCATTCACCTAGACGTTTGATGGAAGCCGAGCCAAGGTGGGTTCGTTGGAATGTGCAGTCACAAAGAAGTCCATATCTCAGGCTACATGATTAGCAGCAGCGGGAGAAAAATGGTTTAAGAAGGAGAAGATTGAGAAGAAGCTGTGCCGCTGACTTGTGGTCAACCTGAAGCAAAAGGTGGACTGGAGGAACGGTCTCTAGCGTAATGCTATGATTGGAAAATGGAAGGACCTCCTTTACTTATTGCAAAAGTTTCTTACCTATGAAGGTCATTATGCACTGACCTTCCTATATCACATATGGTTTCTCCTACATTTTGAGTCTGCTAAGCTTATTAATTTTCCTTATTATTTTCTCAGGAGCTTAGACAAAATGTCAAAAGGTGTTCGGAGAGGAGATTCAAGTCAAGTTGCATACAAGTTACACCACCACGAGTTGATCACAATATTAATCAAGAAGGAACTGGAGGTTAAAAACATGATCTGGGAAGAATTTTTGAAGGATTTCCATGGATGAATGGGAGGGAAGTTTAGCAAGAAGAAGAGTGCAATCAAGGAAGGAAAATCAGACACCCTAACCCCACGCCCTACTGAAACCAAGAGATCAGCTAGGAGAAGGATTGACTCTTCAAGGGTGAGTCATGTTCAGTCGACCTCCTCGATACTATTTGATGACTCACCACCTACTTCACTAGGTAACAATAACCTCTCATTCCTCACTAAGGTGGCGGCCCATACAGTGACCCATGAAAACTATGCAAAGAAGGAAGATGACACACCCTTGTTAGTCCTCTTTGGTAAGATGAAGAAGATAAAAACAGTTCCGAGTATAAACAAAGACCCAGGTTAGATGGATGGTAGGGCATAGGGCACTGAAGCCCTAGATAATTTTGAAGTTTTGGGTACTGAAACCCCTCGTAAGGTGAATGTGTAGGGTTCTGAGGCCCTTGATAATATTAAAGTTTTGGGCACTGAAACTGTTGATAATATTAAAGTTCGGGCACTGAACCCCTTGATAACTTTTAAGTTCCCAGTAATGAAACCCTTGGTAAGGTTAATGTGCAGGGTACTGAGACTCTTAGTGACATTGAGACTTCAGGTGTTGAAACCCTTGACGATGTTGAAATGTAGGAACTAAGTATCCAAGATAACCTTGACCCTGATGATCTCGGAACATGTTTGGAATCCACTACCAAGATATCTGTACCAGAGGAATTGGGAGTAGAAAACTCCACGCTTTGTCAGAACAATCAGATAAAATAGCTCAAGCAGCATGTTTATGGCTTGGATATATTAAACCAAGCCATGGAAGAGCATAATACAGTGTAGAAAAAAATGAATGCAAAGTTGGAAGGAGAAGTGAAGGATTAGAAAAGACAAGTCAAGATATGGAAATTCTGGGCCTCAAAGTGTTATAAACGTCTTAAAAAGGTGACCAAGAAACTCAAGAAGGCTCGAGGCAGGAAGGCAAAGACAGTGAAAGTAGGGATCAACATACAAGTTCAGGATTTAAGGGAGGCTCCTTTGTTCTGGATTTTTTTGCAGTAGGTAAAGGTTGTGTCAGGACCCACAACAACATAGGCAGGGTAGGATGTTCTTAGGGTAAATTTCTTCATTTTTAACCCCTTTCCTACTTCAAATTCATAACCTTAGACCTCTATTTTAACTTCAAAACCTCCTTATTCCTGCACTATTCCGAGAATCGTGCCTTTTCCGGCACTAGATTTATATTTCTTATTTAAGGGTTACAATGTGCTTAATTAATTATTTTTATAGACTTTATACCTTTAATATTCTTTCCAACTAATATCTTCTTTCCTAAAGTATTTGGTAAGAAAAATATTAATCATTTCTTTATCATGGTCGAGTGTACGTAGGGTTCCTACATCGTCGGCGAATCCTAAACTTACATGATAGCTCACTACCTAATGTGGACATCTTGTTTAGAAATGGTAACCTCAAGTTGGGGTTGGAGTGGAGATAAGTCAGGGATATGATAGAGATTAGGTCGCTGGCCGAATACAGAATTTTAGTGTTTTTTTATAGCCGAAAGGCTTAGCATGTAACATTGTTGTTATTTCTTTACATCCGAAAGGTGTAGATCATATTGCTAAATGCAATTTTGTTATGGCCATAGGCCTGAAGGGATTTATATAATGTAGGATTCAAATAGAAAATGGTAGCAAGCGATAGTGATGGCAATGCTACTGTAACTATGGTATTTTGTAATTTTGCTGGTATCGCCCTCATTTTGGGCTGGATTCGATTTCAAGATGTATATTTGCTGATTCTAAAATTTAATATAAAGAGACTGCGCCATGTTATTTCAATCTTGTGTTTTAATTCTATGTTGATTGGTGAGAGCTGAGTTTCCATGTTTCCTAAATAGGGAAACGAGCTGGTTGGCTAGGGCCCAACCAACCCATTTCATTCTCCCTCGCATTATTCTTTCTTGTTAAATATGTGTTGATTTCATTTTAATGCAAGTTGTCAACTAAATATATGCTTTCATTATTTCACAAAGTTCATTTTCAATTTCATTTCTAACCATTGTGTGATGGATCAGTGGTGTGCATGCTTAAATAAGTTTGATCTTACCCTTTTGTATTTTTTCTCTTCAAGGCTTAGTATTATTTCTGCCTAGATTGTGCAAGCACGTTATTCCTGAATTTACAGTTCTCCAATTTGATTTATTTGCTTTATTACAACAAAATTGTTTTGTTCTATTCTTTCATAAGAATCTTGATGGAAGTGAGTGTTCATCTTTTAGAAGTATTCTTGATATTATGAATTGTATATTCTTTCAATTGAATATGCTTTGGGAATCAAGGAATGAATGTTGTTATAACGCATTAATCTGCACCTGCACTTTACACTTTTAAGGAAAGGATCGAACTTCATATTTAATTATTTCAAAGTGAACCTTTATGAATTTATAAGGTTAAAAAGGCAAATCGGATTTGTGTGAATAACTATTGCATGGATAAAGCCTGTTGTCACAATTAGATGATTTGTTTAGTTTCATGAAAGAGTTCTTTGATTGAAGAAAAGTGTGCTTTGACTTTAAAAGTTAATTATTATTTTGAAGTTAAGTTGGTTTGAAGCATATTTCTGTTTGTGAAAGCTATTTCAAATTTTTGTTCACCTTTGCAAATTCTTTCCTTAAGTTTACACACTCTTTATTCTTTTATGAAAGAAATTTGAAAACTTGGTGCAGAAATATTTGTTCTGGTATAGGAATCAATATCCTTATACAAGAACAAAGTGATCTAGTCCTGAGACTTAGAGACCATGCATGAGGACATAAATCTTCAGTACAAGTGTAGAATATACTTTTAGCATACAAACTTTGTTCCGGTACTAGTGCAAGAATATTGCAGGAGCACAGGAATAACATCTCAGTGCAGGGAGAAAGATCTATAAAGAAGTTAGACATATTCAAGGGTCCAATTATTAATATGACATGCAACTATACTGAAGATAGACAAATATTTCTATTTCAACTAGTTAGCATTGCTTACAAGAGTTTGAAAGTTCCTTTCATTTACTTCTTCGTAAAAGTACTTTCCTTCATATTCCAGCACTAGAATTTCTTTGGGGTCATTTGTCGGGTGAGATTTTCTTATCGATTTTGAAAGATTGTAATTAAGGAAGTAGGACTAGAGTTACGAAAATTTCATATCATTTCTAGCATTGCCTGTGCTTCGCCTCTAAGTTTACAAAACCCCCGGTTTGACAATTAAGTGTTGAAGGTGGCTGCTTAACCACAATTATTGCAGCCAACAATGAGTTCAGTAAAGTTATTTATTCTATACCCCAAGCCCAGTTGGATATGGTGAAAATGATTGTCACATAAGTGCAATAATATAATCCCCCCCACGGAACCTTGATCTTGTGCGGAACCATCAAAATGGTCCCAAGGGTGATTTTAGCAAATAATTTCAAGTATCATGACTCGTACATGATGAGTGGGATCATCATCAGGAATTTCATGGTAGCGATTGATAATCTATCCAACTCATAGTGGCCCTCAGACTGCTATGTCTCTAAAGATGATTCCATTTCTATTCAACCAGATGGTCCAGCGTATAAGCAGAGGGAGACTGCGATTTTTCTGGTTCGTGGTCTTAGCCAACCAATATTTCCAAGCATCAAGTTTCTTTTAGCCATGCCATCTGATCCAGGTGGGATGTTGGTGGCCACCGACCTATCCAATTTGGATCCCCACAACTGTCTCTTTTAGTTTTTCAGTTTTCATAATTGTAGCACAATTTACTATTTTTAGTAGTTTTTTGGGTCCTGAACTTCGGGAGTCGTTTTGAGGCCCTAAACGACGTTTTTTGGGAAATCTAGGAGCAAAATGGGTCCATGGTCTAATGTTCCTCTTCCCAAAGTTATAGTCCTTGGATATATCTTTCTAACGAGCTATTGTACATGTTAAACGAAGATTGGGTGCCAAAGTTACGACCCCGGGACATTGATGTACCAACTTACCCAAAACGAGGCCCACAATTTGGCATTTCATTTTCTAGGTTTAGGTTTTGGGATGTTAAGGGTTTTCCATTATTTCTCAAAAATAAATAGGCCTTCGAGCCTCATTGTAAGACAATTCAAAGACATGTAGCCACCACATCTCTTCTCAGAGATAAGCTACCATCGACCTAGCTAGTTTATTTCCATTGCTATTTGTAAGCATATTTCAGTATTTTACATTAATGAAATGAAGTATTATTTCCACTGCATCTTTGTGTTTATGGTTACCTCTTTAATTTATTGCATTCTTGTTTAAATCTGGATTAGTGGTATTAGAGCGATATTCTTTTTCTCTATTTTCCTTTGCATGTCCCCAAGGAGTTCGGGATATAAGGAGTTAGGGCTTGAACTGGTCAAACATTTGCAAGACCAGCCCTGCAAATCCCAATGACCTCCCATGGAAGATGAAAAGAAATACGAGGAGGTAGGAGATCCTATCAAAATATTACTCGAAGAAGCCCTCGAGCGACACAGGAACGCGATGATGGATAGCTTTTCCCAAATCCTTCAGCGGCTACCCAGAGGCGACGCATCGGCTTCCAAAAGCTACTATGGAAATGGCACAACCTTTAAGGTACATGTTAATTTTGAAATCCCCATATTCGAGGGTCAGATAGACGTAGATGTCGTAGATAAATGGTTAAATCTGCTAGAGGGTTGTTTTTTTGTTCATGATTTTTCCAGTCAGGAAAAGATTATTTTCGCTCTTCTCAAAGCAGCCCCCCATGTCAAGGACTAGTGGGAAACCTACTGTGAGCAGAAGGATGAAAGTACAAAATCACTATTCTCAACTGCACCCACTTGGAATTCCTTTCGGGATGCCATCAAGGAGCAATACTACCATGTCAAAAGCTATGAGGACAAATACATAAAGTGGACCAGGCTACGATAGGGACAGACCAAGATGTGCTGGAGTTCACAAACATTTTTCATACCCTTCGCACATAGTTGGGTACCAAAGATTCAGAGCTACATCTGGTACTCAAATACCATGGCTACCTACACAGATACATCCAGGAAGAGATGGAGTTCCTGAACATTTCCTCGCTCGGCACACCGTACCAATACACTGTCAAAATCGAGCAGAAGTTCAAACAGAAGAAGCAAAACTTTGGATCTACGAATAGGAAGACCAGAGGACAAAGCCAAGGTAGGGTGACCCAAGACAACCTGTCGAAGTCGTAAGACAAGAAAAACACCATGAAGTCGAAGAAGGACACAACAAAATGGTGTGAGTTCCATAAGAGCCCCATTCACAACACAAGTGAGTGTCGGACCAAGCAGTCGTTGGTGGCCTAGTTAAAAGCTTCAGAATTAGATGCATGTTCTGACTTTGAGTCAGAACCCAACAAGGGGAATGGAAAAGGGAAGTAGATCATTGATGTATATCCTAACGTAACTGTTTCCACCACCAACATCTAGAAGAATGAGCCCGAAGATCTAGAGGAGGAGGAGTGTCTTTTCCACTCACAGATGTGGGTGAAGGGTTCACCGTTGCAATTCATTGTTGACAATGGGAGCTAAAAGAACCTCATTTCAGTAGAGCCCGTGAAGCGATTGGGCCTACCAACTACACCACACCTACACCCGTACAATATCGGGTGGCTTCACCAAGGACGAGATCTCCTAGTTTTCCAACAGTGTTGCCTTCCGTACAACATCAAACCCTTCACAGATGAGGTATTGTGTGATGTTACACCTCTGGATGTTTGTGATGTACTATTAAGCCAATCATACTTGTGGAGGTGACATGTTGTGTATGAGTCAAGTCCTTGTGTTGTCATTATTTCTATGTGTAATTCATTATACAGGATACCGGAGGTAGCCCCACCTACCGCCACCTCTTTGATCAAAGCCAAGAAAGGTAGCAAGCTCATCTCCTAGACTGGGAAACTCATTTTCTGTTTGGTTCACTCCCAAAGTAAGGGGAAGATCGTCACCACATCCCTGACCCCCGTGAAGGGTTCATCCAGGCAGCAGCAACAACAAAGGGATACGGTCATGACAGAACATAGGAACAACTTCTCCTCACCCACAGGGGTACCACACAAGCTTCAGGTGGGCAACAAAGTCTGGTTGCATCTGCAGAAAGAACGCCTTACAAGAGCCCATCAGAAGCTCTGACCACCCCAACATGGTCCTTACACCATTACCAAGGCTGTGGGAAATAATGCTTTGGAGTACAACATTCCTCCATTCCTTCACCTACACCAAGTGTTCAATGTGTGCCACCCTCGACCATGCTTCCCACCATTACTAGACACATTCGATATTGCAAAACAGATCACGAGGGACCAAGTTCAGTAGATGGAGGCACTCAATGCAATGGGGACCATTGCTTCCTGGGGGTGGGGTGGGGAATGATCCAGGTGGATGTTCGTGGCCACCCACCTATCCCATTTTGACCCCCACAACTGTCTCTTTTAGTTTTCCAGTTTCCATAATTGTAGCACAATTTACTACTTTTAGCAATTTTTTGGCTCCTGAAATTCCAAAGCCATTTTGAGGCCCTAAAGAACGTATTTTCGGAAATCTGGGAGCAACATGGGTCCATGGCCCTATGTTTCTCTTCCCAAAGTTATTTTCCTTGGATAGATATTTCTAATGAGCTATTGTATGCATCAAACAAATATCGGGTGCCAAAGTTACGACCCCAGGAAGTTGATGTATCAACTTACCCAAAATGGGGCCCACAATTTGGCGTTTCATATTCTAGGGTTAGGTTTTGGGATGTTAAGGGTTTTCCATTGTTTCTAAACAATAAATAGGCCTCCAAGCCTCATTATAAGATAGTTTAGAGGCATGTAGCTGCCACATCTCTTCTCAGAGATACGCTACCATCACCCTAGCTGGTTTATTTCCATTGTTGTTTGTAAGCATATTTCAATATTTTACATTAATGAAATGAAGTATTATTTCCATTGCATCTCTGTGTTTATGGTTATCTCTGTAATTTGTTGCATTCTTGTTTAAATTTGGATCAGTGGTATCAGAGCGGTTTTCTTTTTCTCTTTTTTTCTTTGCATGTCCCCAACGAGGTCGGGATATAAGGAGTTAGGGCTTGAACTGGTCGAACCTTTGCAAGACCAACCTTTCAAATCCTGACTGCCTCCCATGGTAGATGAAAAGAAAGATGAGGGGGCCAGAGATCCTATCAATATCTTACTCGAAGAAGCCCTCGAGTGACAATGGAATGCGATGATGGACAGCTTTTCCCAGATCCTTCAGTGGCTACCCAGAGGCGATGCATTGGCTTCCAACAGCTACTCTGGAAACGCCACGTCCTTTAAGGTATAAGATAATTTTGAAATCCCCATATTTGAGGGTCAGATAGACGCAGATGCCATAGATAAATGGTTAAATATGATAGAGGGTTATTTTTCTATTCATGATTTTTCCGGTCGGGAAAAGATTACTTTCGCTCTTCTCAAAGAAACCCCCCACGTCAAGGACTGGTGGGAAATGTACTGCAAGCATAAGGATGAAAGTACGGACTCAGTGTTCTCAGCCGCACCCACTTGGAATTCCTTCCGAGATGCCATAAAGGAGCAGTACTAGCCTGTCAAAAGCTATGAGGAAAAATGCATAAAGTGGACCACGATGTGGGAGGGATGGGACCCAGATGTGCGAGAGTTCACCAAAATTTTTCATACCCTTCACACACAATTTGGTATCAAAGATTCGAAGCTACATTTGGCACTCAAATACCACGGCTTCCTACACAGATACATCGAGGAAGAGATGGAGTTCCTAAACATTTCCTTGCTCGGCACAGCGTACCGATACGCTGTCAAAATCGAGTAGAAGTTCAAACAGAAGAAGCGAGACTTTGGATCTACAAATCCGAAGACCAAAGGACAAAGCCAAGGCGGGGTGACCCAAGACAACTTGTCGAAGCCACAAGACCAGAAAACCACCATGAAGTTGAAGAAGGACACAAAACAATGGTGTGAGTTCCATAAGAGCACCACTCACAACACAAGTGAGTGTTGGACCAAGCAGTCATTGGCAGCCGAGTTAAAGGCTTCAGAATCAGATGCATGTTGTGACCCTGAGTTAGAACCTGACAAGGGGAATGGCAAAGGGAAGAAGATCATTGATGCGGAGCCCAGCATCATTGTTGCCACTGCCAAGATATAGAAGAATGAGTCCGAAGATCCAGAGGAGGGGGAGCATCTTTTCCACTCACAGATGTGGGTGAAGGGTTCGTCATTGCAATTCATTATTGATAGTGGAAGCCAAAAGAACCTCATTTCAGTAGAGGTCATGAAGCGGTTGGGCCTACCGACTACACCACACCCACAACCGTACAGTATCAGGTGGCTTCACCAAGGATGAGATCTCCTAGTTCACCAACAGTGTCACCTTCCATACAGCATCAAACCCTTCATGGATGAGGTATTATGTGATGTTACACCTCTAGATGTTTGTGATGTACTATTAGGCCAGCCATATTTGTGGAGGCGACATGCTGTGTAAGAGTCAAGGCCTCGTGTTATCATTATTTCTTTGTGTAATTCATTATATAGGATACCGTAGGTAGCCCCACGTATTGCCACCTCTTTGATGACTACCAAGAAAGGTAGCAAGCTCATCTCCCAGACTAGGAAATTCATTTTCTATCTGGTTCGCTCCCAAAGTAAGGGGAAGATCATCACCACATCCATCAGCCCAGTAAAGGGTTCCTCCATGTAGTAGCAGTAAAATAGGGATACAGTCATGACAGAACACATGAACAACTTATCCTCACCCACAGGGGTACCACACAAGCGTCAAGTGGGCAACAAAGTCTGGTTGCATCTATAGAAAGAATGCCTTACAAGAACCCATCAAAACCTTCGACCACGCCGACATGGTCCTTACACCATTACCAAGGTTGTGGGAAATAATTCTTTTGAGCACAAAATTCCTCCATTCATTCACCTACACCAAGTGTTCAATGTGTACCACCCTTGACCATGCTTCCCACCATTACTGGACACATCCAAGATTACAGAACAACTCACTAGGGACCAAGTTTAGCAGATGGAGGAACTCAACACAATTGGGAAAGTTGCTTCCTAAGGGGGGAGGAATGATCCAGGTGGATGTTGGTGGCCACCTACCTATCCCATTTGGAACCCCACAACTATCTCTTTTAGTTTTTTAGTTTTCGTAATTGTACCATAATTTACTATTTTTAGAAACTTTTCGGGTCCTAAATTTCTAGAGCCGTTTTGAGGCCCTAAATGAAGTTTTTTGGGAAATCTGGGAGCAACATGGATCCATGGCCTAAATTTTCTCTTCCCAATGTTATATTCCTCAGATAGAACTTTTTAACGAGCTATTGTACTCATCAAATGAAGATTGGGTGCCAAAGTTATGACCCTGGGAAGTTGATGTACCAACTTAGCCAAAACGGGGCCCACAATTTGGCGTTTCATCTTCTAGGGTTAGGTTTTGCGATGTTAAGGGTTTTCCATTGTTTCTCAACAATAAATAGGCCTTCGAGCCTCATTGTGAGACAGTTCAAAGGCTTGTAGCCGCCACATCTCTTCTCAGAGATAAGCTCCCATCGCCCTAGTTGGTTTATTTCCATAGTTTTTTGTAAGCATATTTTAGTATTTTACATTAATGAAATGAAGTATTATTTCCACTGCATCTCTGTGTTTATGGTTATCTCTGTAATTTGTTGCATTCCTGTTTAAATCTGGATCACCATCGCTAAGTAATGGCCAATGAGGTAAGAACTTGATCCCATATATTGATAATAGTGGGGAAAGGGAGAAGGTGGTGATCATTCAATTCTTCGGTCTAGTGACATAAAACACACCAATAGGGACCATCAAATGATCTTTTCATCAGATTTAGCCCTAGAAGGATTCTTGTTCATTAATACATTCCACATAAATAATCTGGTGCGTGGGGGAGATTTGAGCTTCCAAAGGGATCACCAGCAACCCATCATCACAGGTGGCATGTGTGTAGCATGAATAATAGGGTATCCTTCTTTTAGTTTATATGATCCATGTGCTGCAGGTTCCCAAATGAGCTTATCACCCCCTCCATAATATGAACATGTGATTCAGTCAATGCGGAAGTATATCCCATCCAATCCTGGTGCCACTGGGCTAGAATACCCAATTGGTTAGTTGATTTCCAAGCTTGTACAAGTATGGTGGAGCTATTTGAATCAATAACATTGGAAGTCATAGATATGCATCTGTATTTCAGAAGTTAATAAGATCAAAGGGTAGTTAATCGATATTTTCGAAAGCAGTCCATGGATCCATGCCAGTGTGCATAGATGTGCTAGCTTTTATGTGCCATACAAGGCCATTTATGGTAGTGGGAAGAGTATGTAGAACAACCTACGAGATCATCGATATTCCAATTCTATGCCATGTTGGGACACGAATCCATTCCATATTATGCAAGGGCCATATGTATTTGTAATGTACCACCTCTGACCAGAGGCTGCGAGAGTTAAGTATGATCCATCCCATCTTCATAGCAAGTGCATGTGAAAATGAAGGTAGATCTTTTAATCCCCAGCCTCCCCACTTTTTAGGAAGTGAAATGTGACTCCATCCCACCAAAGAAAAGGGCTTCCCTACCCTTGTATCCATTCCAAAGGAATCTACAATATATTTTTTGTATCCTTGACAAGATTCCTTTGGGTATCCAAGCCAAGGAAATCCAATAAACTAAGGTTGCCTCAAAGAGTGATTTAATAAGTACTAACCACCCTACTCCGGATAAGAACCTATGGTTCCACTTGTGAAGTTGTTGAGGCAAACTAATTACCTATCATTTAATTGTTAACCCGAGGGTTTCGTAAAACTTTTGAAGCGTGCATGCACTGTATATGCTAGAAATTATCTTTCAATTTAGATCAATCTAACTACAAAACTAAATAACGACAAAACAAATTCACCTATTCTAATTCAACAATAAATTCAAAAGAAATTATAGTACGTTGCACAGAATTGAAACCTTAATCGATCACACTTGGAGGAATTGAGATTGCATGAAATGAAATCTACTCTAAGGGATCATGTGTGCATTATGAAATCAGGATCCTATGAAATGAATAATAAAACCCACATGACATGAAATGAAAGCAAAAAAAATCATTCTTAACCTCACACACAGGAAAAAATATGAAAGAAAATAAGAACAATTGCTCTTAACCTCTAGATATGAAAGAAAATAAAAACAATTGCTCTTAGCCTCTAGATATGAAAGAAAATAAAAACAATCGCTCTTAACGTCTAGGTATGAAAGAAAATAGAAACAATCACTCTTAACCTCTCACATAGGAAAGGATATGAAAGAAATAAAAATAATCACTCTTAACCTCTCACACAGGAAAAATTATGAAATAAATAAATCTTAATCTATGAAAGCAATAAATCTTAATATATGAAAAATAATAAATCTCACACATTGCAGGTGGCCAGTCCAAAAGCATGAGAGATGACAATTTGAGAGGCTCCCAGTGCAAGAATTACCAATCAAGGTGAACATCACTCATGAGTATGGTGTTAAACCTAAATTCAATTCAAAACATGAGTAATCTTAGCTTTCCACCTGAGTATCTCAAACTTTACACATGCGTTTGAAAGGAGAAGGCTCTCCTATTTAGAAAATAACATAACAAGCTACCTCATTAATGGAGGTCCATTATTCTATCCCTATATCCCTAGAAAATCTCATAGAGTTACAACTCAAATAGGTAATAATGAGACACATATCCTCTTTGACCTTTATCCAAATATTCTTCCATATGTTGAAGGGAATTCTAATTTCAGTATTGGAGGCCACATAAGGGTGCATTGGAAGCTTCCAAATGACCTACACATGTCATGAAACTCAAGCCACTTTTAAGTATTAGCAAGTATATGTCATTTTTCTAAGTTTTAATTATAAATTCACTTAAAATACTAGAAATCATTAGCTTTTGGAAAACCCAAAGGTAACCCATATACTTATTAAAATGGAGGCTAATGAAAGGTTATATGGTCATGGAGTTGCGACATGTGAGTGAAATGGTGGTGATAAAGGTGAAAGTGGATGATATTTTGAATACATTTTGGAGGCTCTACAAAAGTTTTTTTCAACCTTGAACACAAGCCAAATCAAATCCACAATTTTGTAACAATGAGGTTTGATGCAGAATCCAATGTATTTGAGGGCATCTTCCAAATGATGTCTTTGAAAAGGGAATTTCTGTAGGGTGATCCAAATTTCATGTGGGTGCATTCTCAGAAGTAAATAGTGGATTTCATCCAATTAGATTCCATACCAGTAGGAATTAAGAAGAGAAGAAACATGTCATAAAAAAACATAGAAATCATGAACATCCTCATTGAGGAAGATGAGCACGTCATAAACAAAGAGAAGGTGGGATATAATGCATTGGTATGTTATCTTGAGGCCCAAAATTTGTCCATCTCTTCTTACCTACAATATTAATCTGCTCAAACCTTCTATTACAAGGAGAAATAGGAGTGGAGAGAGAGGACATCCTTTTTTGAGGCCACGCTTAGAATGAAAGAAATTGGAGGCTAAGCCATTAATAAGAATGCTGAAGGACAAAGTAGTAATGCAACACATAATCCAATGAATGAAAGTGTGTGGGAAACCCAAATGAGTGAGGAACATCCTTATGTAAATCTGCCTAACCTGATCAAATGCCTTGGAGAGTTCTATCTTGAGGATGGCTCCTCTTAGCTGCTACAACTTAATGGAGTGGAGAACCTCCTAGGAAGTACCAATGGCCTCATGAATTTGTCTATTATGCAAGAGATAAAATTTCTCAAGTGATATGTGGTCAGATAGGATGGGCTTTAATCGGTTGGAAATGATTTTGGAAATAATCGTGTAGAGACAATTGCAGAGGGATATAGGCCTAAAATCATTGAAAGTAATTGGGGAGTCCACTTTGGGTATGAGGGAAATTAAAGTTGAGTTGATAGCCTCATACATATTCCCAAATGACCTACATTCCTCCACAATATTAAGAAGAACCTGTCCAATGGTCTCAAAAAAGGCTAGATAAAATTCAACAGACTAGCCATATGGGCTAGGGATTTTATCCTTTTTTAACCATTTAAGTGTGCTTTCTAGTTCCCGCATGGATATCGGCTTAATAAAATGATCTGTTGCATATTGGTCTACAAGGTGAGTGAATAGACCAAAATTCAGACTATTTATGAAAGTGTGTCCCCAAGAGGAGCCTTGAAGAGTTGTTGGAAGTAGGAGGTGCCAAGATTAGCTAGTTGGTGAAAGGTGTGGGAAAATTGTCAATCCTCAGTAGGCATCTTCCATATAGTGTTACTAGATTGTCGCCCCTTACCATAATTATGAAAAAAATTGGTGTTGTCATCCCCAGCCTAGAACCATATAGCCCTACTCCTTAGGCACCATGTCTGTACATGTTCTTTAAGAATTTTGGTCTTATGAGCCTCCAAACCGGTGAGTATTTTTGTATCTTTGATAATTTTCGAACCTTGCCCCTGCTCATCCAACAAATCAGCCAACTTGTTTTCGATGATTCTAAGATTCTATTCATCCCGATCTCGCTTGTTTTTTTCCCATTGAATAGATAAAATCTTAAGCTCAATAATATTGTGACAAAATCCTTCTATAATTGTTCCTCCCTGAGAACATGGATGTGCTCACCAGAAGTCATTGACCAGTTTGATATATTTGGGGTCCAGCAGCCAAGTAGAATTGAATTTAAATGGAGCTCTTGGTTTCTGAAAGGTACCCGAAAGCTCTATAAAAATAGGACTGTGGTCAAAGATAGCACCATATCTCACCCATTGATGATAATTTGAAAAGTTCGTTACCAAGTGATCCTTGATTAAGAATCAATCTAGCCACCTTACCAGAGATGCGTCGCCAGTTCTTCTATTGTGCCAAGTTGGTTGCAACTTATTCAAGGGGATATCTATCAAATGGTGTTTCTCCAAAAGTTGTTCCATGGTGTCTCATAGGGGGTCCAACTGAGAATTATATCCCCAAGATTCACATGTCCAAAAGAGAAATTCAGGTCCCCTCCCAAAATAAGATTTTCGGATTTAGTGAGTGATAAGTGAAGGAGTTGATTCCAATAATCAGCCTTGTTAAGACAGGGAGCATAAACATTGATAAAATTGAAATCCATACCCAGTTCTGAGGAGTAAATTTCCATGCCAATAAATCCAGCACCCCCAAAGTATGCGATAATCTTGATAGAGTGGGAATTTATGCCTAGTGCAATTCCCCCAGATCGTCCATTTACATCAAGAGCATGAAAAGTTAAACCCAACTTTAAAGAGTGTAATACAGAGATGACTTGATCAGCCATGCCTAGGCTTTCCTGTAAATAAATAATGTCGATCAACTCATAATCCAGTTGTCTTCTAAGGGCTAGTTTTTTAGCAAGGCTATTCAACCCTCTATAATTAAATGAGATCCACTTCAGGGATGAGACCAGGGAAGAGTATTCGATGCTCTAAGAAAACTGTCAAGAGTAGATTTCTTTCCCTTGATCACATCCACCACATTATGGATAATGGCTTTAGAAATATTGGGATGCCGACCACTAGGGATCTTCGTGATTTTAGGAGGGGAAATCAGACCAATCCCAACAGGCTCAGGAGGGAGTGTCACCCTAGAGCGAAGATTGTAGGAGTGAGAGTGAATAGAGGAGATTGAATGCCTAGGTGATGGAGTTGAAATAGTCAAACTAGCAATAGTGGGTGGAGTGGTCAAGTAGGATGGGGAGTGGAGGTCTAAAGGGAAAGTGAGAGAGGTGGAGGATATGCTTGGTGTTGGCTCACTAAGATGTATTTTTATAGGAAATCTTAATCCCTACATTAGTTTTCAACCCAAGGTAAGTATTTTTATCTCAAGAGTGTCAGCACAATATATGAAATGAATCTAGAGGTTATCTAATGATGAATCATTGCAATCACTAATGGCTAATTCTTCAATTCAATTCACACAATTCTGGAAAGAACTATCTATTGAAGAAATACTCTTAACACACTCTGCAACTCTATGCAACTTGTTCCAAAATCAATTGAAATTGAATGCAAATAAGAATCACACTTAGAATTGTTCAAATAGACTTAAGGCTAACTTACTCAATCAAGGAAAGAAACTATAACTTATTGAACATCACTATTAATCTATAGCAACCCAAATCAACTTGCAATTCTTAATTGAACAACAACAATAATTGAACAACAATCATTAATTGAACAACAATCAACAATTGAACAACAAACAACAATAAAGGATTCCTAAATAGAAAACGATCTATATTGCAACATGTAGAATTTAATCAGTCTTATCTCCAAGATCTATGATAACATCAATTAGAAATGAACAACAACCTGCTATTAACACTAATTCACTCATTCCAATCAAAGCGCTACTTAAGTATGTCACACGACTTCACTCTGAATCTAATTGACCAACAGTATGAATCAATATCACAAATATTTATGATAAATGAAATAACCAATGACTGAACATTAAATTAATAGCAAAAATATAAAAACTATAACACAAGGGAGAAGTAGAACTTCTCGTGACCAGGCCCAAAGTTGCAAGAAGTCTCTGCTTAATAAGAAATCTTAATATGAAGATGTATCACATGAAACATTCTTTCATTAATGCAAGTAACAACTTACAAAAGTCACTGAGATAACAACGTATATGTTTAGAAAAAGAATAATTATAGATTATCAAAGTCTGAATTGTCTCTAATTTCCTTTGGGCCCTATATAACATAAAAGAGTAACTAGATAAAAACGAATCCTCATGATCAGGGGATCCTGAGGATTTCACAATACATAATTTGACCATGTGATAAAATAGCATTGTTCAAGCTGATCTCCCGCTTCCTTGTCTACCCAAGATGCTATATCTTTTCTCTTTTATGGCCTCATGTTATTCTGTCAACTGAATGGCTCTTGCCCAGTCTGCATCTTTGCATACAAAGATAGCAAAAAATCAATTTCTTGTATTAGATTCGCCTATTCTGTCGCCAAATGCTTTCATCCAACTTTAACCGATATTTTCCTCATTTTAATTTATAAAAAAAGATAATTGTATAAGGATGAATGGTAAATGAAGCATTTTATGAAGACAAATCATACCTTTTTCCTATCCCAACATACTCTCCAGATTACCTTGTTGCACGTCCTCGTGCAAGCGAATAGTTTAGATGCAACTGAGTTAGGGAATAAGTAGGACATACTTCCTCCTTGTAATTCCTAAAACCATTTTTCTGCTTAAGGACAGCGAAAGCCTAGGTTACCTCATGATCCTTCAAGTTATAGTCATTGCGGTATTGATAAGTAGGATACCATATGATCGGGGTTATGTAATGACATCCTATCCAATCTGGTCCCATCACTAAAATCATATTACTATATTTATAGAAATGAGAAGAGGCAACTTGGAAGTTTTGATATCCAAATGGCTTTGTCTTGATGCAGACAAGGCTTCTTCCTTAACATCTTAGAAATATTTCTTTCCGGCCTGAATAATATTAGTATGAAGTGGCCCCAATTTTCCTATAACACCGGCTCACTGCATAAGCTGTTTATGCCAGACAGATAGGAGTAATGGCTATGCAGGCTCCCCTCTGAGCCATAGGTCAATTCCATACTCACATTTTATGAAAGTGTTGTGAGTGTTGGCTCACATGAGTTGGTTCGCAGAAAGTGAGAGGAATTTCTGAAATTGGATGTCTCCTATAAAAGGGCCAGGTTGGTTGTCCTTGTCATCTTCTAAAATGAAATTATGCATATAGAGTTCACAAAGGAGGTGTTGAACCTTCTCATCATGATCTCAGAAGAATTTTATAAAGTCGAGAGTGGTTTTGATCTCTACTTGTTTTACCCTTAGTGGCCTTGACTTTTAATAGGAGGTATCTTTCCATGAGAAATAGAGCATAATTTTTGGCAGGGGTTCAACAAGATAGGGTGTCTGAATTAAGAAAGCAGACAATCTCCATTTGCTCTCTAGCTTCTTGCAATTTACCCTTCAATATTTCAACCTACATATGCTCATCCTTATACTAAGAAAAGGTCTTCAAACTTCTTCCTTAACCCTTGATGTTCATGCAGAGGGACCACCTTTTCCTTGTGCTAAGACAGTTTGTATTGAACCATCAGTAGTTGATTCTTCAATTTTCTGATGATGGCCTCTCTTACCAAGGGGGTGTAAAGGGGTGTCTCATCTGTTTGGGCCTCTCCATCCTGGGTCTCCATAGGGTCTGTCTGAACAACAACTTCAGCTGCTTCAGTCATGGTAAGTGCTTCAAACTTCTTCCTTAACCCTTGATGTTCATGCAGAGGGGCCACCTTTTCCTTGTGCTAAGCCAGTTCCTGTTGAACCATCAGTAGTTGATTCTACAATTTTCTAATGATGGCCTCTCTTACCAAGGGGGTGTAAAGGGGTGTCTCATCTGTTTGGGCCTATCCATCCTGGGTCTCCATAGGGTCTATCTACACAATAGCCTCAACTGCTTCTTGAATTATACAATCAACTCGAACATCTTCCTCAACATTTGTTTGGACAACATTGTCCATAGTGGGGTGGTCTGTTTGGGTTCCCTACAAAAAGATAAAAGGGTCCTCGGTTTTCATGGTAGTGTCTTCTATCATAGCTGGCTCAGTCTGGGTTTCTTTTCGACACACCACAAGAAACTCTGTCTGAGTCAGAGCATTCTTACCAGAACATTGTTTTGTTTGCGTTCCTACAGTGTCCATTTCCACTTTCAATTTCCTGGTTTTGGTTTCCTCTTTTAACCAACGTTTCAGCTACTTCTTAACTTGCTTCTATTTTCTATACTTCCTGAGCATCCTTATAAGCCTATCTATGTAGGATTTATTTACATTATCCTCTATTTCCTATACAGGTTGTACTATGTCAGCATTAGGGATGTTCCCAATTGCAACTATGCCTTCTGGTGGAATCTCTCCTTGTAAATTGTTATTATTATGTATTTCATTTTCAGGAGATCCCAATGCAATGATATCTCCTGAAAAATTATCATTATCCAAGTCTTTTCCTTGGTAGGTCTCGTCCACAGGGGACTTCGAAAAGGGATTATCACCTTTTTTATTAGCATCTCTCAGGTTTTCATCTTCACAGTTTCCTTCTACTGGGGGTCCACTAGACCGGTGCCCACTATCTGTGTTTCTCCTCTGCTTGCTTCTCCTTCATGTACCTCGCTTCGAGGGGTGTTCCCATAGAAGGAATTGACTCCTTCTGTTCCTCCATGGCATCATTGTATGGCTGGGTTTGCTCACGACTAAGGCTGTCAGCAGCGACTGACCTGTTAGGGGTACAATTCTATTTTTCAATGCTCCCTAGTTGTTCTCTACCTTCGGCAAACATTCCCATGCTTCCCAATACCCTAGCCATTTCCTCCTCATAGTCTTGCAAAAGGGAGCCTTGCGAACTAGGAGGAGGTGCACAGGATGGTCCGGCTTCCTTTGCTTGGATTGGGATGCACTGCTGGGCTTCCACTCGAACAAAGCACCTACGCTTTGCTGATTCTAAAGGCGGCAAAGGGATTCTTTCTCTTTAGCGTTCTCCTTGGGCCTGCGGTTCTTGGCCCTTGCTGCTTTGTTTCCGCATTTTCCATGGGTGGAGCCAAGGTAGGATTTATGATACTGTCCCATGTTAATTGTTGTTGGGTCAATCTATTTGTGATAATTAATTTAATTAACCCATGACGACTGACTACACTATGTGGGTCTTTAGTTGTCCTTACCCATTAGGCGACATCATGTAACAGGGAATTCAGATAAAATGGTAAATTAACTTAAATTATTTGTTTTAAAATGGCTATAAGTTTCAGTTGTCAGGGCTTTACCACATCGTGTCAACCGTCGTTCACCCGAGTCATGTAATACTTCAATTGCTATGTATAAAATGACGCGTTTATCTGCCCATTTTTCCCCCTCCACCGGAAGTCAAGTGAATTCGGCCATGAATTCTTTAGAAATCATCATGCTTATACCTTTTACCACTGTGCTACCATTCTGCAGAGCCTGCAATGTTAACTCCTCATAAAATCCCTGCAAGCTGTTTAAATACCGCAGCCAGCTAGTGCATTCGAGGATTTCGTGAGCTTGATCCGACACCATCAGCATTGGAGGTTCACTCCGAATAGCTCTTCCACCCATGGCTGCTACACCTAAGGCTGGTTCACATATATGCAATTGTGTTTTACCCTTGTAACTCAGAACATCAACAATGTATGTTACAACAATTAACAAGGAAATGATGTTGTTTGGACAATTATTATCATTTTTAGTTAAGTCATTTGTCCTATTAGCCATACCTAACACAGGATCATAAGTTCGCATGCCCGTAAGTTCATCCAATCAGAAATTCCAGCTAATTATTACACATTCATACTCATCATGCAATTCGTACTCCGGAGCTAATTCAAATGATTGTCACACAGTTATCCATAATTGTGATACGTGGCGTGCATACGCAGGCCATCCCCCCTCTGATGATGTTATAGACATATTTTGGCACTACAACCCCAAACTCATATCTCCATAAACCAAGGGCTCCTTAGTCCCTAAAAGTTTTTTTCATACCCTAAAGGATCATGGTCAACTAATTACATCATTTCCCAGAAGTTCCACCTGAAAAACCACTCAGAACTGGCCAAAACTAGACCATACTGACTGCTCGATGGTCAACGTGCGATGCATACTGGCTGGCACACTAGCCAGGTGTGATGCATACTAAAGTGGCCTTATGTAGGGTGCAATGAGAGAGAATAGACAAATGGCAGAGTCAGTTTTCTAAGTGGAAGTTCATGGAATCTTCCAGAAACTTCTCCCAGGACACTTGCCTTTCTAAACTCGCCCAGGGATGAGTAAGAGATCAATGAAATCTCCAAGTGGAACCGAGAAATATCAGTGGAATGACACTAATCAAAAACCCAAAGCTGACTCACACCTTGAAAGACATCTATAAATGGATCCCTCATCTGAGAGATCTGGAGGTTGGAATTTTGTAATTTGTAACGAAGTATTGTTGGTTTATCTGTGAGAAAAGACATTGTATTATTGGGTGATCTTGCTTTTCATGAGGTGAAGAGGGCTTCTACGCTGGAAGGATATGCTGGATTAGATAGTTGGGTTGTAATCCTCTCTTCTACTATTAATAAATTTCTTTTAGTTTTCCTCCATATAATCGTGTATTTGTGAATCTTATTGTTTATGAATGCAATTGTATGGTCAATGTGTTTCTGATTCTGCATTCCTTATGTTGTTTTAGATAGAGATTCTTTGATGGTTTTCTGTTACTTTGACGCTACAGGTACTCTTTGAAGCGGGACAAGTAGGAGAGAAGTGGCAAATTCTATCAAGGGAAAGAGAAATCAAGCAAGGATCCAAGCAGAAGATCCAGGTTGTTCCTCTTTTCTTCCCTCTTATCTATTACACTTAAAGGAAATATCAAATTTCTTTGATTGTTTGTTTCTAATGTAGCTACCCATCTTAGTGGGACTAGCAGTTCGAATCGACACTAATTTTCCCTGAAACAAAATGGTGACTCCACTTGGTCAAACTAACAGAAAACCATCAAATCATCTCTATCTAAAATATCATAAACTATGCAGAATCAGAAACACATTGACCATACAATTGCATTCATAAACAATAAGATTAACAAATACACAATTATGTGGAGGAAAACTCAAAGAACTTTATTAATAGTAGAAGAGAGGATTACAACCCAGCTATCTGACCCAGCATCATCCTCCCAGCATAGAATCCCTCTTCGCCTCATGAAAAGCAAGATCACCCAACACTACAATGTCTTTTCTCACAGATAAACCAACAACACTTCCTTACAAATTACAAAATTCCAACCTCCAGATCTCTCAGATGAGGGATCCATTTATAGATGTCTTGCAAGGGTGTGAGTCAGTTCTAGGTTTTTTATTAGTGACATTCCACTGATAGTCCTTGGTTCCACTTGGAGATTTCATTGATCACCTACTCATCCCTGGGCGAATTCAGAGAGGCAAGTGTCACAAGAGAAGTTTCTGGAAGATTCCTTGAGCTTCCACTTAGCAAATTGTCTCTAGAATTTGTCTATTCTCGCTCATCACACCCTACAGAAGGCCATTTCAGTATGCATCGCACCTTTACCATGGAGCAATCAGTATGGTCCAGTTTTGGCCAGTTCTGAGTGCTTTTTCAGGTGGAAATTATGGGAAATGATGTAATCAGTTGACCATGATCCTTTAGGGTATGAAACAACACTTTTAGAGAATAAAGAGCCCTTGGTTTATGGACATATCAGTTTGGGGTTGCAGTGCCCAAATATTTCTATAACAGTTGCCCCCTAAAGCATGAGGTTGTAAATCTTCTTATGCCGGGTGAAATGCTTTATCATGAAGATCTGAGGTATTCGAACTGGAAGGTGACCTATATAAGATACAATATAATACATCATCATCATATTATTTTCATGATCTAGCTAAGGCCGGCATTCCCATGCTCAGCTTCATAAATTCATTTCCATGTACATAGGACAGAGTGATTCTTCTATGAAGAGTCATCTTCTTTTGCTTATATGACTATCTGTGTAGGTTCCGTGCACATTTGATGTCTTTATGTTCCTGAATATATCGCAGCCCGGATGGATGAAACTAGATCCTAGGTCTTCAAACTCGTTCAATCTTCACCCGATGTACAAGTTGATCCATGTGAAAAGATGTTCTAAAGTCGAACATGGAAAGACATCGCCTAATTACCAGCCAATAATGTAAGCTATTAAAAGGTGCGAGAGGAGTCACTGATAATGATAATGACCCTCAACGTACTACAGTACAATTCACATGGTGTGAATATATGAGCCAATGTAGAACACCATGCAAAATCTTTCGATCGAAGGCCATTGATGTAAACCTATCGCTAGAAGTGAGAAACTTGCCATTGAGGCATGCAAGCTTCAAAGTACTGAAACGGTTGGTTCTAAGTCAAATTCCTGGATAATGAGCCGATGTTGACAAGAAGTGACCCGTCGTAGGAGGGCCTTGATTTATCCCACATCTACGACACGAAATGGAGCGAATGATTTTTTTTTTTTGGGGGGTGAAAATGATCTAGTGATACAAGGTTCAGGAATGGCAGTCATGAAAAATGAAGGGTGAAGGTATTGCAGTGGATGAGGCATTTACTGGATGGTGAATTCTCTGAATTAGTTCTCTTGAACATCTCAGCGACACTGATGTGGATTGGTAGTGTTAACCCCATGGATGGTACGGAAGACCAATGGTGATATGATGAACGGAATAACCCAACCCGACTCAATCATGGTGATGGAGTGAAAGTGTCATGTTCAAGAGCGACCTGCTACCAATAAAATTCTTCAAGTTTTCTTCCCTTTTCCCCAGCCATTGCTGACCAGTACTTCCTTATTTTTGTCAAGCTTGAGGAGGATAACATATGCTTGGTCTATAGTTTTCCCTTCGGGAAAACCTGTCACTATGTTTTTAGCGAGCCTAGCGTAAGTGAGACTCGTTCTTGTCTGGGTGGACAAGTTTGTGGCTATTGTTTTAACGAGTTAAGCAACAAAGATAACTCAGTATTTTTCTTGTTTAGAGAGTTTGAAAAGGGACAAAAAGGAAACTCCAACAGTCCTTTTTCGTAGCATAATCCCTTAGGTCCAAAAAAGTATAAAATAATACGAAAGGGATGACTTTTCAATCGCTTTAACGAGCCGAAAAAGACAAGTGCTCGATCTTTTTGTTTGATAATCCCTTAGGTCCAAAAAGATTAAAATGTACAGGAGGGATGGCATTTCCTTTTACTTTAACGAGCTGGAAAGGCCAATGGCTCGACAATCTTTTTATATTTAACGAGTCTAAAAAGAGTTTAAAAGCAACTTGTTTTTGAGGAACGAGTGGTATTTTTAGGTAGCAACTCGTTCCAGGCAAGTTTGGAACTTCTCAAAACATGGCAGTGTGAAGAGGGTGGCAATCTGAATCACTCGTTGCAACTATTTCTCAAAAGGGTAAACAATCAAGTGGAAGCATATGATCAGCCAAATGAATGGAGGTGATGGTAGGAACACAACCAAGGTTCGAAAAGGCTGATAGTAGGGAAATCATGAAGGTTATTTAACGAAGGTGGATTCATTTTTTAATGAGCATGAATCAGAAGAAACTATGCTTAATGGAAGGTTTATTTTTTAATGAGCTTGAACCTTGCGGGAACATTTCTCTTACCAGTCATTTGAAGATGTCTCTTGTTGGTAGGTTTATAATTTAATGAGCTTGAACTCTACTATAACATGTTCTCATTTCCTTTTTATGTAGGCTAGAAATGACCAAGCTACAAAGCTAGAAAAACTAAAAAGCTAAAGGGTTGAGAATGCTTAAAAGCTAAAAAAACAAAACAAATTGGTCGTTTTTACTTACATTAAAAGGTTTGCATGCCCCCAGGTCTTTCAAAAAAGGAGAGTTTCTAGGTTACCATATGGAAGTTCCTGCGGTTAGGCAGGATTGTTTCTGTCAATAGACAAAAACCTCTTCCTTGGCTCTGTCCATCGAAATAGACGAAGGTGAATGGTGAGCTTCCAATCACATAACATACGAGGAAATAATTGTTTCAAATTGATCACATATCCAATAAGGAAATTATTTTTCAATCCAATCATATAACCTTTCGAGGAAATATATGTTTCAAACTGATCACATAACCTACAAGGGAATGTTTTTTCAGTCGAATCATATGACCTTCAAGAAAATCTCTCCTTTCCTCTGGGTTTGTCTGCAGAAGTAGACCAAGGTGCATTACCCCTAAACTCCATTACATTCACCGAACTACTCCCAGTAATTAAGTGGATGGAATGAAGGTTGAAGAGGCATTGTTGACGTGAAGAGACCATTTAGGCATGATGGTTGATTCATAGTTGCGTTTGAACCAGGAAATGAAAGCTGGTTGACAAGTTGCACTAGTTGGCCTTCATGTGGAAAACACATCACTCAAAAGAGTGTGGAAACAATAGCTTCCATGCTATATATATAGTCACGTCCAAGGAGTAGATTGTAATCTAGTGGCCCTTGGACTACCATCACGTTCAAGTGAACGGTTTTCCTTTTCAAAGTTATCAGAAACTTTGGAAGGATCCCTAACGGTTGACTGGTTCCTTTGTTGAAGCCTGACAAATTTTGTGTTTCAGGCAGAAGCGATGGTGAACCAAGCACTTTCCAAGTAGTTGAGGAAAGGATACTCATTGAAGCCCCTTCATCTATGATAGTGCCAGACACGATCATTTTGTAAACTTGTACTATGATCCGGAATGGTATGCTAGGTGGAAGGCAGGGTCTTGCTAGTTGATTCTACTCAAAGAAAACAACTAGAATACTTGGAGGAGGTACCAGATAAATGGATGAATAAACCTTGTGAACTGAAGGGTTTTCCTCCTATTATAAAGGAATGGGTAGATTGCCCCCAAGTTCACTGGACTCTGTATTGACAAAAAGAATTTGAATGGTGTCATTCTCATTCTCTTTAGAAATTGTATCATCTGAAGGTGGTCCTTCTGAAGGCAAGACTGGTTTGACTACCATCTCGACCTGTTGAATTTGGTCTGGTATGGACTCATAAGGTTCACTTTCAACAATAGGGCTTTTGACTAACAACTGAGTCATGTCAATCGGGTTTTCAACTAGCAATGGACTCAGTAAGAGTTTCTTGTACCCAGGCGGAAATCGGTACGGTGAAGCAGGACGATTATGCAAGATTATCTTGGCCTCATCTAGAAAAGGACAACGGGGAAGGTGATGGTCTCCCTCACATAGTACACGTGGAGGTTTGACCTTTATTTCTTGTCCAGGACTTCCATTTTCACTAGATAATGATGTGCTATCAATCTTATTGCCAGAGGTTGATGACACTAGATGGTGCGAATGGGGAGACCACTCTCTCAAGATCCGTGGAATGCAAGGACAATCTCGATGAAAAAGGTTTTCTTTGTAGATTAGATAAGGATATCTAGGAGATTTAATGTGCGGATATTCACCAGATGACTCATTGTTGCCCCCTTGCTTAACTGGCTTCTTCTTCTTTTTCTCCTTCCCTTTATTCTTCTTCTCAGGTACTTGGTTTTTAGTGTCACTAGTTTCACCAAGCGAAGAGGAAGAATGGGAGGGAGAAACAAGCGAGGTAGAAGGTGAAGGGATAACTTCAGTATCATCTGGTTGCTGATTTGATTGCTGAGGAATTACGGTGTTTTGAATGACAGAGGTCGAGAATAGCCATATCGGCAGGGAAATTGTGATTCCCAGAAGGGACACTGTAGCCATGCATGGAGCACCAATATCTTCCCAAGATGAGAAAGGACTAGGATTCCCCCCAAGAGGGGTTCCTTGATTGGACTCCATTATCTCAACCTAATATCAACGAAGGAACAAGGATGTTATTATGATTCTAAAAAAATTTAAGACACTTTGACGCAACTTTGCGTTTTCAATTTCTAAGAATCGAGGAAAAGCTAAAGGTGGCTCTAGTCACCTTCGATTTTTAATGAGCCTGAAGTGACAAGTGCTCAAATGGACCTTTTCTTTTAAGGAGTCGAAAAGGAACGAAAGTGACTACTCTCGAAATCTAGACAGAGGGAATTCCAAACCAATCACAAAACTGCAAAATACACCTTGGTGATAAATGATAGAGAAATTACCAAGGACTTATGTACGGCAGTCAATCTTCCCAAATGCTGTGTTCAGTGCATTGCGATCGATAGGGCAGCAGACATGGCTTCCTAAGGATAAATGGTATCAGCCTATTGTGGTTTCCCAATATATACTCGATGGTATGGGGAGCACAAGTCCGTACTGGCACTTGTCGTATCAAAGAGAAGGAATTACCCAACCTTCGATGAAAACGATAGTTACCAAGTTTTACGACGTCGGAACACGTCTCTAACCTAAACTTCTAGATGTGTTGTGTTAGGTTCGAAAGCGTTTTTATGTTCATTGCGATTTATTTTAGAGTTCATCTTGCTTAGAATTTTGTCTTTCAAGTTTCACCGCGTGATGTAAATGTAAAATTCCTAAATATGCAATCCAAAATGATAAACAATCATTTATTTTGTTTTAGCAATGAAAATCCTAGCTACTAAGGAAAGAAGAGTACGATTCTTTCAGCATAGAGCAAAGAGCACACACTAAATGCACTTTTCTTAAATCATCTTTCGCACATAGTCTAAAAGAAATTGCAAATGCATGTATTTTTTTTTGTTTCCTTAATGTGAGTATGCTCAAAAGAAAAACTAAATACAAATATGAACTATTTTCTTCAAAGTGACATTTCAACAATTTCTTTTCAAAATGAAAGGAAGACTAAAATGGCACTTTCAATTTCGAATGGAAAATTGTGTTCGACACTTCAAATATTAACAATTCAAATCAAATACAATGAAAAAAGTACAATCAACTATCTAGAGGAGGAAGACTTTACGACACTCTTCTTTTAGACTAAAAATGACAGTTACAACACGTTTTGCATAAAAAACGACAATTCAATTAAGCTACTTTCAACAAAGGAGGACAGTAAATGATGGACAAATACATAAAAAAGTTTACAAATCCTAATCAATGGAGGTTGACTAATGTAAAGGAAGGAGGCTTTAGCAATGGGATACTGATCATGAACAACAAAACTACTGAATAAAGCTAAAAATCAGGAGGAAAAAACCAACTTTCAAAGAGAGAAATAGTATCACTCAATCATCACACCTATCCTTAAGGGAAATAGGGATGCATCTCACCTACAACACATGGGAGGTGCGATGCATACAAGCTGCCGAGTTACAGACATTGCGATGGACAAAGGAATGAAACTAAGTTTGGTTTTTGATCAAAATTTGCAGCTAAGTTAAGTGATTTAGGTTGAGTTATGATGGACAGTAAAAGAAAAGTATAGGGGTATGATCTTATGAGGTTATTGAGCTACCACAAAGGCACTTAGAATGCTTGTAAGTCAGATGTTCAGTTCATAAACCAACCCGGAGATTGATTGAAGCAACATTCATCTACTTCGCAATTGCATAGCAAAGGCAGTTTGAAGGCTAGCTGGCTAACATTAAGCTTCGTCTGTATTTGATAAAGAAAATAGTAACAAACAAAAAAAAATATTCATTCCGCAGTGGAGTCGCCATTTCGTTTAATGGAAATATCGAATTGCTTTGATTGTTTGTTTCTAAGGTAGCTACCCATATTAGTGGGACTAGCAGTTCGAATCGACACTAGTTTTCACTGAAATAGATGAGAAAAGGGCATTCACATCCTTCCAACACGCGAAAAGCAAGAAATTATATTGATGTGAAATAAATGCTGACAACCAATCTAAAAAACACAGCATGCAAATTACTAAAGCATTTAAGAAATATTCGTCATTGGCTGTGAAGTGGCCAAATCAAATAAAAAAATGATTTTTAATTCATTATGTAAAATATCTTCACCATGAGCAGTATTAATCACATCAACATAATCAGTGGTATGTGTTTAATGAATCTCTTTTAAGGATTGGACATATGGAAGATAATGAATATAGATTAAAGTCACCATGCTATTCAACTTGTAAAAGTTCTCATCAAAGGAAATTATCTTTAGAAATAAATCCATGGGTGATAAGAGCTAAATGACATATGCAAATATAAGGTGATACTCCAATACCACAAGCAGAGCCACTACTGCCAGCAAGCATTCATAGCCTTGGCAGGGTTTCTTTTTAACCCCTCCAAATGAGCCAAAGTCCTTCTTACAGTTAATTCTTCTTTTCTTTTGCATAAAGAGACCACTATGCTAGCATGGTGACTAGATAACCATAGTGCCACTCACCATGGTGTAACAAAGTGATCAGGTTGGCTCATGATGAGACCCCTTGTTCTTCTGACATATTTAATTATTAAGAAGGTCATTGCCTTGGTTTCGTAGCCAAATTGGAATGTCACCTATTACATTCTTATGATCATGGTAGGTTGGCTCATGATGAGAATCCCTATCCTCTTTAGACAATGTTTTAAGAATTTTAATATTTTATTTTTCTTTTGGAATTCTTATTGTAGAAAAAGGGAGGCTCATTTGCTCCTTAAGAGTCAGGGATGGTGTAAGAAGTAAAAAGATGCCAATGAAAGTGTTATACTCTTAACCCCTTATCATTATATCAATGAGTTTTATCCATTTGGGAGTATAGACATAAGCGATCATGGATTAAGAATAATGAATCATTTCAAGATGTGTCCAAAAGAAAAGATGTTCAGGCAGTCATTCTAAACATACACACTATTATCTTATAAATAGCGAGAACCATCAAAAGGATTTCAGAAGTCATAATGATATTATTATTATTGTTTTTCCTTATAAGTGGCACAAATCGATTCAAATGGTGCTTATTCGCAATACAAAATAAGAAGAGAGAATGGAATAATATCAAAGAAATGAGGAAAACTCACAATTAATCTTCTTAAAATGGTGTTGTTCAATGAATTGAATGACAATCGTTGAATCATTTTCACAACGAAATCAATCAAAAACAAAAAGTGTTGTTCAATCAATTGAACAACAATCGTTCAATTGTTCGAACAGTGAAATCAAAATAAAAACGAAATGTGTTGTTCAATCAATTGAACGACAGTCGTTCAATTTTTTGAACAGTGAAAATAAATAAAAACAAATTGTGTTTTTCAATCAATTGAATGGAAATCGTTCAATAGCTTTAACAACGAAAACAAAATGAAGACCAATTGTGTTGTTCAATCAATTGAACGACAGTCGTTCAATAGTTTGAATAAAAAAAACGGAAACAAATTGTCTTGTTCAATCAATTAAACAACAGTCATTCAATAATTTGAATAGTGAAGTGAAAAAAAATAAAGGAAATTGTGTTGTTCAATCAATTGAACGACAGACGTCCAATTGTTTGAACAATAAAAACAAAAATAATAAAATGTGTTGTTGAATCAATTGAATGGAAGACGTTCAATTGCTTGAACAACATAAAAAAATAACAAAGAGAAGAAAATGTGTTGTTCAATTCATTGAATGATAGACATTCAACTGTTTGAACAACAAAAACAAAAAAGAAAATGTGTTGTTCAATCAATTGAATGACGGGTGTTCAAATTTTTGACATTCATATGTTTGAACAAAAAAAAAACAAAAAGAAGAAAATGTGATGTTCAATCAACTAAATGACAGGTGTTCAATTGTTGTTCAATTTTTTGAAAAAAAAATTGTTGCTCAATAAATTGAATGGGAGACATTCAATTGCTTGAACAAAAAAAACAAAAAATAAAATGCGTTGTTCAATCAATTGAAAGGAAATTGTTCAATTGTTTGAACAACGGAAAAAAACAAAAAGAGGAAAATGAAACTTCCTAAAAAAAAGAATTCATATTTACATGGTAATGCCTACAAAGGTATGTACATTATTTAAAATTTCTCAAGCGATTTCAATTTTTTGAAGGAAAAGTTGCTAGGTTCTCATTCCCTATAGCTAGAATTTTCATCGAGGGGTCCTCGCATACCTACTCGTGGAAAGAGTCCTTGGTAAACGGTTGATGATAGAGGCACACTCGATGCCCGTTTACCTTAGAAGAATGGCCGGATCCGTCTATGGTAGTCAAGGTAATAGTACCATTATTATGCACTTCTTGAATCTCATAAGGGCCCAACCATCTTGTTTCCAACTTGCCTGGGATGTCCTGGAATCTGGAATCATACAGAAGTTCACAATCCCTTTTTTGAAATGTTTTCTTCTTGATAAGGCTGTCATGCCATTTTTCCCTTTGCTGCTGGATTATTGCAGTTCGTTTAAAAGCAAGCAATAGAGCCTCATCTAGTTCATTAATCTACTGAAGACACTTGGTTTGGGTTTTTGTTAAATCCAAATGCACTTCCTAGGCCATTCTTAGAGTCTTTATTTCGAATTCGATTGGAAAAATTGGTTCTTTACTGAACACAAGCTAGTATGGAGAGTATCCAGTAGTATTCCTCCAAGTCATATGATAGGCCCACAAGGCCTCTAGCTGCCTAGCAGCCTAATCTCGTCGGTGTGTTGGGATTGTCTTCCTTTCGACATTCCCATTCGCTTGTGGGTGATACGAAGAAGTGATCATCTGCGTAATATGATGGTTTCTGAGAGTGGCACTAATATTCTACCCTATGAATTGCTTTCCCCCATCTATGATCACTTCTCCCAGTAATCCATACTACAAAAATAGCCCAAAAAGGAAGTTAGTCACTGCTTCCTCTGTGGCTCTTGGTAAATCTACTGTTTCCACACATTTTGTCACATAATCCGTGGCTACCAATATGTACACCTTCTGATTGGATGGTGGATGGAATGGACCTATGAAGTGCAATGCCCAACGCTCGAAGGGTTATATGACAAATTGGGGCTGCAGAGGAATTTCATTAGAATGGCCAGGGCAGCACATCCTTTGGCAACTATTCCAGGCCTAGGCATATTTTTTAGCATCCTTAAAAATAGTTGGCAAATAATAGCCCATTTGTAATACCTTTTGTCCTGTCCTTCGATCTGTGAAATGTCCCCCGCAAGGTTCATCATGGCAAGCCTTGAAAATGTCATGGATTCAATCCTCCTGGATACATATTCATATGAACATATCAGCCCCTGTATGGAAAATATATCTGCCTATCAAGGAGAACTGGGTATTGTGCTGAACAATCAGTTTTCTTTCTCTTGTCATTAAATGTTTAGGTAGCTTCCCTACTACCAACTAATTTTCCACACCTGCATACACTGGCATCTTGACTACCACGACAAACAAGTGTTCATATTGAAATTGGTCACCTACCGCAGGTGGATCATTGACCCTTGGGATTCGAGATAGAAAATCAGCAACTAGGTTTTCCTTCCCCGGACGATCTTTAATGGTAATGTCGGACGCTTGCAAAAGCAATAGCTACCATGTTACTCGACCATTTTTTATTGGTTTATTAGCTAAATATCGAATGGAAGAGTGATCAATGTACAAAAAGACTTGGTAGTTAGTTATATAGTGTCGAAATTTGTTTATTGCATAAATAACAGCTAAGAATTCTCTTTTTGTCACTCTATAATTGAGTTCTACAGATGTGATATTTTTTCTAATATAATATATAGCATAAAGTTTCTTGTCCTCCTCCTGGATGAGGATAGTGTGTATAGCTACATCTGATGCGTCCATGGGTATGTGGAAATGCAGCTCCCAGTTTGGTCCATGTAATACTCGTGTTGTTGAAACTAGTTTCTTTAAATCTACAAAAGCTGTGTCACACTTGTCAGACCAACTGAAATCAACATTTCCAGTTAGACCATATAAGGGTGCAACAATCTGTGTATTTTTTTTAATAAACCTATGATAATAACCTGCATATCCTAGGAAGCTACGTACCTCTGTTTTAAGCGCAGGGGGTAGGCAGTAAAAGAATTACCTATGTTTTTGCTAGATCTACCTGTATTCTTGCTGCGGAGATATAATGTCCTAGGATCATGCCCTCGGTCATCATCATGTGACACTTTACATTACTTAAACATAACCAGGTAGCAATGCATCATTCTAAGACGTTTTCTAGTGTTTGAAATGCTTGATCAAAGTCATCCCCATATGTAGTAAAATCATCCATATATACCTCAAGTCCTTCATTTATTAGGTCAGTAAAGATGCTAAGTATAGCTCTCTGGAATGTGGTTGGGGAATTACACAAGCCAAATGAAAATACCCTGTATGCGAATGTGCCCTAGGGATAGGTGAAGGTTGTTTTATCTTGGTCTTCAAGGGCAATCTGAATGTGATTGTAGCCACTGAAACCGTCTAAAAATGACAAGAACTGCTTCCCTTCCAACGTACCAAGGACTTGATTACTGAATGGGAGGGGGAAGTGATCTTTCTGTGTTTCCATGTTCAACTCCTGATAGTATACACAAATACGCCACTTACCATTTTTCTTAGGGACAACCACCAATGGAGAGACCCATTTAATGTCCGAGATAGGATAAATAAAATTTACATCTAGTAGCTTCTGCAATTCCTCTTTCATGATATCCTTGAGGTATGGGTTCAACCTTCGTTGAGGCTGTTGGATGGGTCGAGCATCCTTCTCTGTATAAATGTGTTGTGTACATAGCTGTGGGTCAATCCCTTTCATATCAGGATAATCCCATGCAAAAGCCCCTTTACTTTTCTGTAAGACCTGGATAAGCTTCTGTTGTTGTTCACTATCTAGATTTTCATTGATATTTAGAACTTTTCTTGGCTCGATCTCAACGACTTTTCTGTTATGAACAACAGTATTCTAAATATGTTGGTCATATGTATCCTTCAGGGGATCTTATATGGCTTCGTTATCAAGGATTTCTTTCAACATCTGATGCTATACATTACTCACATTAGCTGGTTGACTTATAAAATTATTGATAATGTCATATTCAGTCTGATATTTAAAATCCAGTGCCTCTGCTACTATGATTGGTGAATAGATGCTCTCTTCCAGGTATGCTGGCGTCTGCTTATATATTTTTAAAATGGGAAAACTTGGCCTAGCAGGAGGATATAATACCAGATTTTTTACAGCATCCCCCTTTGTAATAGTTATGGTGCCTTCTCGACATCCAATATATGCATCAACTGTTGCCAGCCAAGGTTGGACCAGAATCAAAGGATTCCCATCCAACCTACTCCTTGGGTTTATAACCAGGAAATCTACTGGATATTCCCATGAGTCAACAGAAAATATGATGTCTTGTAAAGTCCCTTCTGGTCTTATCACCGATCAGTCAACAAGTTCTAATAAAGTGGTGGTTGGTTCGAGGGATGTAATACCAAGTGCTCAACAAGTTTCACTTGTTAATATGTTAATGCCGGCTCCTAGATCAACTAGTGTATTTGGAAAAGTGCGACCATATCTTTGAACTGTTACTATGGGGTTTCCAAGATCTTCATACTTTATTAGAGTTTCCTCTCCCAAGAGTAAGTCGGATAAGGTTCCTACTACATGGATAGTGGGTGTGGTTTTTACCTTCCTCACTGGCTTCCTTACACAAAATTGTTTGATTATTTTGGCATAGATGGGGATGTCTTCAATGGCCTGGAGGAGAGGGCTCTTAATACACAATTTTTTTAGTTCCCCTACAAGATCAAAATTAGGGTAGGTGATCGGTTTAGGTATAATTAGTTTTTCGAGGAACGAAGGACAAGTGAATATAAGTTTTTCATGGTCATCATGATGATCTGTTTCTTCCCCTTGCTTTGGTTCAGTATTATTTACAGGTGGTGGAATATGTACAGGTGGTGGAACATGTATAGGTGGAGTTGCATTTTCAATTGAAGGTTGGTCCCTATTTTCCTCAGGGGTGATGACACATCCTAACCTCAATATAAGCTCATTACATTCTTTTTGCTCAATCTCATAATTTGGGTTTTCAATAATTTATACCAACTAGACAGGTCTATTATTACGATTCGGGTTTGACTGAGCTGGTAACTGCGGACGCAGAAGAGGTTGAGAGTTATGTTGTAATGTATAAGGAGCTGACAATGCGGGTTGAGGCTGAGGGCTTGTCCCCATAGGTACATTGGATATCCCTAGAGGTCTCTGCCATTTTGTAGACCAGTTCATATTTTGAGAGGTGGAGGTAGGCCACTGGGATTGATAGGGACTTCCTTACCAACCAGGAATAAAAGGAAAGTTCGACCAGCCATTTCATAGAAAAGATTGTGTTGGCCAGGATGTCATATGGAATGGCAGGCTCTACCAATTTGGGTAGGGTGATTGGCCTTGCCAGGCTGCCCCAAGGTTATTTTTTTGATTAAAGTATGAGGAAGGAAAGAATTGGGGTGCGCCTTGTGACATACTTGTAGGTTTAGCTTGCCATTATCGACACTAGTTCATCAGATATATCGGTTGTGTTTCTTCCTCGAATTCCTTGAATATTGCTTTGATCTCGTGTAATGATGGACATTGTTCAGTGTCATGATCTTTAGTATAGATGGCACATGTCTAAACCATGTCTAATGGGAATTCCCATTCGTTGTGCTTCTTTCGACAACGTGGGCGTGTTATAGACATTTTTGTGCCTTGCATCACTGAGCATGAAATGTCAATAATCTAAGGGATCCAAAGTCCCTAAACATGTTGTTCCTACCCCTAGAGGAACAAGGCCAACAAATCACAACAATTCACAGAAGTTCTCCACCTGAAAACACTCAAAAACAAGCCAATTCTGGATCATGTCAACTGCTCCACTGAGCATCTGCGCTAAATGTCATCTGCTCCACTGTCTACCTGCATTGAATGTCAACTAAAACAAAGGCTACCTACGCTGAGAGTAACTGGACAAGTGGAAGGCTCATTTCTCAATGTGTCAATGCTCAGGAAGCTTCCAAAATGACACTTGCATCAGGGAATTCGACTGGTGATGAGTAAGAGGTTCCAAATCTCCAAGTGGAAGCAAGAACCTCCAAGTGGACTCAAGAACTGAGAGAGAGAGAGGACACTAGTCAGTTTCATACCAGCCTCAAGCTGACTCATCCTCTCTCCAAAACTCCTATATATAGATCTCTCCTCCATGAGATCGGGGAGGTTGGAATTTGGTATTTGCAAAGAATTGCTGTTGGTTTGTGGCTAGAAATATTGGGTGTGTTATGCTTTGAAAGGAGCTGAAGAAGGAATTCCATTCTGCTGGGAAGGAGATGCTGGGTTGGAGCCCTATGGGTTGTATCTCTTCCTGAACCCTGTTACTTTCAATAAAGCTATCTTGATTCTTTCCTATATGCTGGTGTATTTTGTATGATTGCATTAGTATATTTGATTTACTTCTAATCCTGAATCATTTATGAATATGTATATTTGCCTTTGTATTGTGTTCTTCTCTTGTTGCAAGTAGTTGTTCTCTTGTCATAGGTAGCTGTTCTCTTATGATCTCGTGGGATTCAAGTAGCTGTTCTCTTGATCAAGCGAGGAAGCAAGTAGCTGTGGACACACAAAGAGAAGAGGATTTAGTTCGAGGGACAACCGAAAGACAACGGTAAGTCTGCCGATCTCCTCTCTTTCATATTTCATAAAGGAAGAAATCATGATAGCTGTATTCGTTTGTTGCTAAGGCACTGTCACACCTTAGGTGGACAGGATCATCCTAAATAGGCATTTTTCCCCACAACAAATTGGCGACTCCGCTGGGGAGGAACTTGTTTATTCATTTCGTTTGTGTTTCCGTCATTTGTTTACTTCATAGACTTGACAGCAACTCTTGAACTGCATCTTTCCCGGATGCAAAGTAAAAGTTGCTGCTTTGATCCAGTATGTTGGACTTGTTTATGATTTAAACTAGATCCACAAATGATTTGATTGATCCTTGTGATAGTCTTCAGTACCCTATCAAAGCATCCCTCTGTTTATACCTTGCTTGTGTTTCTGATTTGGCCTGAAACAGTTGATTTTTGAGCATTTTGTGACCCGGAACCCAAGAGAAACGAGAGTTTCTCCTTCAGCGCGACTGCTGTGAAGGCATTCTGCATTTCAGCGCAGGTCCCGTGAAGGCTACCTGCACTGAATGTCAAAACCACAGTGTTGAGGTTGCGCTGAACCAGTTTTTCCTTGTGCAGCTAGGGTTCTCTGCTGTCCTTTGCCCTATTTTGATCTATGTTTTTGCAGCCTTTAACCAGCATAGGTACCAGTCTGATAACCCCTTTTCTTTGCTTGAATTCCAACTCATTTTTGTACAGAAAGACTGTAAGTGTTTTTATGTGTTTGTGGTGTCATTTACAGTTTTCCTTTGCATGAGTAAAGTAATCATCCTATAGCCCTTGATTCAGATCTGATTGATTGATTCATTGTGATCTTAGGAGAGAGTCCATTGGCTGTTTGCAGTTTGATTATACATTTGCTTTTGCTTATTGGTTTGAGTTTGTCACTTTTGAATGTCAAAACAAGTATTAATTTCGAAAATCACAAAGTGATTGTAATCTCTTCTACCCTTGTTGATTTTGGAAAAAGTAAACTTGTTTGTTTCAGTCATTTAAAAGCAAATTCAAAATTGTACAAAAAGCTTTCTTTGTAGGCATTTATACTAAGAAAGTGGAAAACAAACACCTGCATTGTGCATTTGCATTTTGATAAGTTTGCATGCTTGGTTTAGGAAGAGTGCATTAGAGTGTGCTAATTTCTCTTTGAGAAAAGATAGTCGCTCTCTTTTGCCTTAGTAGCTAAGATTTTCAAAGTTGAAAGATTATAAAGCTTGCTTATCATCTTAGACTGCATCTAGGAATTTGTACCATACATCTCGTGGTGATCCTGAAAGACAAACTTTAAAAAGATCAACTTAAAATAAACTGAATGAACCTAACAACGCTTTGCAACATAACGCACAACATAGAGGTCTAGGCTAGAGACGTGTTCCGGCGTCATTAAGCCTAGTGACTTTCGATCTCGTGGAAGGTGGGTGATTCCTCCTCAGGGATGATAGCACTAGTACGGATTTGTGCTCCCACGTACCGTCGTGTATATATTGGGAGACCCCTATAGGCATATATCCTTTATCCTTAGGAAGCCGTGTCGGCCGCCCTACTGATCGCAATGCAGTTAACACAGCATTCACGAAGATCGACCACCCGTACCGTAAAAAGTATTCTGTGGTTTTGCAAAAAGTTTGGCACACCCTCTTCCTAGATCTCCAGAGCAGTTTCTTTTGGCCTTTTTCATACTCTATAACAGAAAAAGTCCATCCGAGCATTTGTCACTTCGGGCTCGTTAAAACATCGAAGGAGACTAGAGTCATCTTTAGCTTTTTCTCGACTCTTTAAAACTGAAAAAGCAAGTTGTGTCTAAAGAATCGTTAACAATTTATTTTAAACAGAACAATCACCCTTGATTCCTGCGTTGATCTTTGAAGTTAGTCTACCTTCATCACAAAGTTCTTGTATAATCGCTAGGAAATCTTTTGGATAGACTAAATATGTCTGAACAACCGTCGACATCCAGGACTGTGTCATCCGACATAGCAGCGGTAGAGCCTCCTGCTGCTACTCCAACGATGTTCGCTGGTATACCATCTGTCCCGGCAAATTGCCAACAACAAGCTGGAGTCCAATCAGAGACTGTTTCGACGACATGGTTAGTTCCTATTTCTTCATACGGATTATCATCTGGTATTTCTTATGTTGAAACTCAACAACTTGATCCAATGTGTATTCAAAGGGCAATCTACCCTTTAAGCACTGGATTGCCACCATATGGAGGGCAGTATGCTTTTTCATTGTTCCCCCCCGGAGAACAACCATATGGGAGTTTACAACAAAGTTCAGGTCAAACTAGAATTACATCCAGCGGATGGGTACCAATACTGCCTCAGCAACCAAGGGTTGCCTATTCAATGCAACCAGTCCACCCTGCGTCAAATGTTGCCACTATACCTGGTATGTTGATTGCGTCGCAAGTACAAGCGCTACCTGTTGTATGTCAACCCCAAGTTTCTCAGGTTGCCATACAATAGCCTCTTGTCTCGACAACTCAATCACAACCTCTGGTTAGTGCCTCCTTATCTGGAGCGACTCAGGCTCAAACAAGTACTATGACTCCTCATCTTGGTCAATCATCCAGTATTGGACGACAGCAAATGGTCCAACAATCGGAGCTGGTTCAAACTCAACAACCGCAATTCTAGCAATCATATCAAGGACCCGAGCAACAAGTCTTTGTAAGTAATGGGCAACCGTATAATAACGGTTATGCCCATCAAACTTGTCAAAGTTGCCAGCATCAAATACATTATGCTGGTATGCAAAGACCCACTGCTCAGGCGATTCCATCTTATCCTGGGTATGCTCCGCCTAACCTGAATCAATAGTTGCCCTTTGTAGCAACTCTAGAATTACCAAATCTAAACCGGCTGACGAATGATCCAATTGCTTATGCCCCTTGCTGGCCAGCGATTCCGCATAAACTTCCATCGGACATTCCTAAATTCAATGGAAATCCAGGTGAAGACCCATCGAATCATGTCATGACTTTTCATATGTGGTGTTCGTCGAACACCCTGAACGATGATTCGATAAGGCTTCGCCTTTTTCAGAGGACATTGACGGGTCCAGTGGCTAAATGGTATATTGAATTACCTAGAACCTCTTTCGACAATTTCAGTTCCCTAGCCACAACTTTCTTAACCCATTTTCAATTACCGATAAGGTATGAAACTGGAATGGAAATCTTAACCAACTTCAAGCAGACGATGGCCACACATATATCCGATCATATACATGAGTGGCGTCGTCGTCGCAGGATGGTAAAGACTTACGTTCCAGATCAACTGTTAGCTGAATGGTTTATAAAGTCGTTACTTCCTGCCATAACGGAAGATGTGGCCAAGGGGGGAGTCGTAACGGAGGAGCAAGTTATTGCTCGTGCACAATATCTAGACTTAGTATATACTCAGTCCGGCATGCTCTATGATAAAATACCTGACTCCCCTAGACTGGAATTTTCAATTCCTCCTCCTCCTAAATCAAATAGTGACTCTCATGCCGGCGATGGCGTGATTGGCGCAACAGACATGAAATCGACAAAGGCTATATCTAAAAAGGCCCATATGATTTCCAGTCAAAATGCAAATAAGGAACTTCTTGCCTCGGAAGTAAGTGCCGTGTCGGACTACAAGGGCAAACGATTGAAGCAACCAGGGGGCAAGAAGAAAAAGAAAGGGAAAATAAGGAAACCCCCTACGGGGTGTCATATATGCGATGAGGATCATTGGACAGCAGATTGTCTATACAAAGCTAAGCTTAAAAGATTCTTTAAGAGTTCGAAAACCTCAGCTGTGTTGACTGATCTGTTTCAAAGCCCGAGAACCGAACTGGTTGCTAATCAAAATTCTTCCCGATCCCAAGTGCTTATGTTGTCTGTATCAAAGCAGCAAAATGATGCTTTGACGAGGAATAAGGATTACAGGAATCCAAAGCTGTCGAACAACAAGGCTAATGAACAACCTAGTAGTTCGACAACAACTTTGACCGAAGTTGTGCCACCCATCGTCCCTGAGCCAATGATAAAGTCGCAAAAGGGAGCAGTACACAAATCGACATTTAATCCTTGTGCGAAAATAGCACAGATAGAGGACCTGGCCCAATCGCCGTCCGTTATGTCGACACTTGAGGTACCGCAAAATTGCTTCTCCCAAGAGCAAGCTTTATTATCAGCAATAGGTGGAATTGACCCAATGGATTCCAATCTTGTGGCCTTTGATCATAAACGATATGACCCTCAGTTACCAGCTCAACTAGCTTTCCTTATTCAAGTGAAAGCCCTCAACAAAACTGTTCATCGAACAATTATTGATGAGGGGGCATCTACATGCATTATGTCGATGAGTTGCTGGAAAGCTTTAGGATCTCCAACCTTTTCGAGGTCTGCGACGACGTTAAAAGCATTCGACGGAAGGACATATACCCCATATGGTATACTAAATAACTTGAAAGTTGAACTAGAGGGAAAACGGTAGAAATAGATGTTGAAGTCATCGATGGGAATCTTGATTACAACATCCTACTAGGAAGACCATGGATATATGCCATGGCAGCTGTTGTGTCGACCTATTTTAGGAAGATTGCATTTCCCTTCCAAAGAGGAATTACAATCGTTGACCAACAAACTTTTCTCCCCAACAGTTCGCAAGTTACGGGAAGCATTCCAATGATCCATGGAAGGAATCATTCGCTCCAAGATATCGGAGTAGGTCTCCTAAAAGACCCTGCCTTAATGGGTACTTTTGCCCTACCGCCTCCGAGTAATCTGGTGGAAGTGGCCACAGTGGAATATGAGACCTTCTACATCTAATGGATTTAGACTCCGAGGACGGTTCTTATCTCGTGTCAACCTCGTTAAAAAATGAAACAAGGAGTCATGAGGATAGTTCTTTTACTGTGTCAACCTCATTAAAAAATGAAACAAATCCCCTTTTCAAATCTCAAAGGTAAACCTTCATTCCAACCACCGAGTTGAATGTAATGAAGCTTGGGGGGCATGCACCTCGATTTGCGTTATTATGCTGGGGGCATGCAAACTTATCACCGAGCAGTTTTAGCACATAGTTCATGCTCGTTAAAAAATAAACATAAGTTCGAGCAGTTTTAGCATAAAGTTCATGCTCGTTAAAAAATAAACGCAAGATCTGAGCAGTTTTAACGCGGTCTTCATGCTCGTTAAAAAATAAATATAAGCAGTGAGCAATGTTTCCTCCAGAGTTTAAGCTCATTTTTAAATAAAAAATGAACCTATCCCGATAAATAACCGCTGTGATCGTAAATTTATCAGCCATAAAAGCCTTGGCCGTGTTTGCACCTGCCACCTCCACTTTCATTTGGACGATCCTTCACCTCCATATGATTGTTTACCCATTTTGAGGAACAGCTGCGAAGAGTGATTTCACCTAGCCATCCTTGTGACACTGCCGTGATTGGAAAATTCCAACCTGTACCTGGAATCAGTTGCTATCCCTGTTTATCACTCGTTCCTCAAAAGACGAGTCTTCTTTAAGCTCTTTTCAACTGACTCGTAAAATATGAAAAGATTGCCGAGTTTTGGCCTTCCAGCTCGTTAAAGGACAGGAAGAGCTATCCCTCCTCTAGATTTTAATCTTTTTGGACCTGAGGGATTATTGCACAAAAAGGTCGAGCGCTTGTTTTATTCGGCTCGTTAAAGTTATCGAAAACTCATCCCTTCTGTATTGTTTTATACTTTTTCGGACTTAAGGGATTAGATGACGAAAAAGGACTTTTGGAGTTAACTTTATGTACCTTTTCAGACTCTCTAAAAATGAAAAGGACCGAGTTATCCTTGTCGTTAGACTCGTTAAAATCACTAAATAGCGACAAACTTGTCTTTAGACGAGAACGAGTTTCACTATCGCTAGGCTCGTTAAAACATAGCGATGGGCTTGCCCGAAGGGCAGGTTATAGAACAAGCATATGTTATCCTCCTCAAGCTTGAAAAAAATAAAGAGGTACTGGTCAGCAATGACTGGGGAAAAATTGGGAGAAAATCGAGAAAACTTTGATGGTAGCAGGTCGCTCTTTAACATGACACTTTTCCTCCGTACCACAATCGGGTTGGGTTGTTTCATTCACCGGTCACATCACCATGGTCTCGCCATACCATCCATACTTGGGGTAATGCTACCAATCCATCGCATCAATGTCGCCATATGTTCAAGAGAAGTCGTTCAGAAAGAGTCAACCAGGTCCCATCCACTGCCATACATTATCCTTCATCCATTTATGACCGCCACCCTGAATCATATGTTACAGATCATTTTCACCTCCATTAAAATCATTAGCTCTGTTCCGGGTCACTGATGTGGGATTCATTAAGGCCCTCCTTTGACGGATCGCTTCCTGTCGACATCAGCTCATTATCCAAGAAGTTGATCTAGGAACAACCTCTTCAGTACTTTGAAGCTTGCATGCCTCAATGGCAAGTTTCTCACTTCCGGCGACAAGTATACATCAATGACCTTCGACCAGAAGATTTTACGTGGTGTTCGACGCCAAGTCCTTTATTCACACCATGTGAATTGTACTGCAGTACCTTGAGGGTCATTATCATTATCGACGATTCCTCTCGCGCTTGTTAACGGTTTTCATCATTGACCGGTAATCAAGCGATGTCTTTCCATGTTCGACTTCAGCGAAATTCTCACATGGATCGACTTGTACTTAGAGTGAAGATCGAACGAGTTTGAAGACCCCGGATCTAGTTTCATCCATCCGGGCTGCGATATATATTCAGGAAAAATAAAGACATTTGACATGTACATCATTGCAGCAGATGATCATCCTACTCAAAGGATGATAATTTCGCCAAAATTATCAGTCTACCATCAGACGATCGTCTGTTCTATGTACAAAAATGAATTTATAAAGCTGAGCATGGGAATGCCCGCCTCATCTAGATCATGAAAGCAGTATGAATCATAATGTATTGTATTGTATCTTATTACAGGTCTCCTCCCAGCAAATGGATGAACTTCAGACTCTCCTGGATAAAGCATTTCACCCGATAAATGACCTTATACTTTAGGGGGAAACTGTTATAGACATTTTTGTGCCTTGCATCACTGAGCATGAAATGTCAATAATCTAAGGGATCCAAAGTCCCTAAACATGTTGTTCCTACCCCTAGAGGAACAAGGCCAACAAACCACAGCAATTCACAGAAGTTCTCCACCTGAAAACACTAAAAAACAAGCCAATTCTGGATCATGTCAACTGCTCCACTGAGCATCTGCGCTGAATGTCAACTGCTCCACTGTCTACCTGCGTTGAATGTCAACTGCAACAAAGGCTACCTGCACTGAGCGTAACTGGACAAGTGGCAGGCTCATTTCTCAATGTGTCAATGCTCAGGAAGCTTCCAAAATGACACTTGCATCAGGGAATTCGACTGGTGATGAGTAAGAGGTTCCAAATCTCCAAGTGGAAGCAAGAACCTCCAAGTGGACTCAAGAACTAAGAGAGAGAGAGGACACTAGTCAGTTTCATACCAGCCTCAAGCTGACTCATCCTCTCTCCAAAACTCTTATATATAGATCTCTCCTCCATGAGATCGGGGAGGCTGGAATTTGGTATTTGCAAAGAATTGTTGTTGGTTTGTGGCTATAAATATTGGGTGTGTTATGATTTGAAAGGAGCTGAAGAAGGAATTCCATTCTGCTGGGAAGGAGATGCTGGGTTGGAGCCCTATGGGTTGTATCTCTTCCTGAACCCTGTTACTTTCAATAAAGCTATCTTGATTCTTTCCTATATGCTGGTGTATTTTGTATGATTGCATTAGTATATTTGATTTACTTCTAATCCTGAATCATTTATGAATATGTATATTTGCCTTTGTATTGTGTTCTTCTCTTGTTGCAAGTAGCTGTTCTCTTGTCACAGGTAGCTGTTCTCTTATGATCTCGTGGGATTCAAGTAGCTGTTCTCTTGATCAAGCGAGGAAGCAAGTAGCTGTGGACACACAAAGAGAAGAGGATTTAGTTCGAGGGACAACCGAAAGACAACGGTAAGTCTGCCGATCTCCTCTCTTTCATATTTCATAAAGGAAGAAATCATGATAGCTGTATTCGTTTGTTGCTAAGGCACTGTCACACCTTAGGTGGACAGGATCATCCTAAATAGGCATTTTTCCCCACAACAAATTGGCGACTCCGCTGGGGAGGAACTTGTTTATTCATTTCGTTTGTGTTTCCGTCATTTGTTTACTTCATAGACTTGACAGCAACTCTTGAACTGCATCTTTCCCGGATGCAAAGTAAAAGTTGCTGCTTTGATCCAGTATGTTGGACTTGTTTATGATTTAAACTAGATCCACAAATGATTTGATTGATCCTTGTGATAGTCTTCAGTACCCTATCAAAGCATCCCTCTGTTTATACCTTGCTTGTGTTTCTGATTTGGCCTGAAACAGTTGATTTTTGAGCATTTTGTGACCCGGAACCCAAGAGAAACGAGAGTTTCTCCTTCAGCGTGACTGCTGTGAAGGCATTCTGCATTTCAGCGCAGGTCCCGTGAAGGCTACCTGCACTGAATGTCAAAACCACAGTGTTGAGGTTGCGCTGAACCAATTTTTCCTTGTGCAGCTGGGGTTCTCTGCTGTCCTTTGCCCTGTTTTGATCTCTGTTTTTGCAGCCTTTAACCAGCATAGGTACCAGTCTGATAACCCCTTTTCTTTGCTTGAATTCCAACTCATTTTTGTACAGAAAGACTGTAAGTGTTTTTATGTGTTTGTGGTGTCATTTACAGTTTTCCTTTGCATGAGTAAAGTAATCATCCTATAGCCCTTGATTCAGATCTGATTGATTGATTGATTGTGATCTTAGGAGAGAGTTCATTGGCTGTTTGCAGTTTGATTATACATTTGCTTTTGCTTATTGGTTTGAGTTTGTCACTTTTGAATGTCAAAACAAGTATTAATTTCGAAAATCACAAAGTGATTGTAATCTCTTCTACCCTTGTTGATTTTGGAAAAAGTAAACTTGTTTGTTTCAGTCATTTAAAAGCAAATTCAAAATTGTACAAAAAGCTTTCTTTGTAGGCATTTATACTAAGAAAGTGGAAAACAAACACCTGCATTGTGCATTTGCATTTTGATAAGTTTGCATGCTTGGTTTAGGAAGAGTGCATTAGAGTGTGCTAATTTCTCTTTGAGAAAAGATAGTCGCTCTCTTTTGCCTTAGTAGCTAAGATTTTCAAAGTTGAAAGATTATAAAGCTTGCTTATCATCTTAGACTGCATTTAGGAATTTGTACCATACATCTCGTGGTGATCCTGAAAGACAAACTTTAAAAAGATCAACTTAAAATAAACTGAATGAACCTAACAACGCTTTGCAACATAACGCACAACATAGAGGTCTAGGCTAGAGACGTGTTCCAGCGTCATTAAGCCTAGTGACTTTCGATCTCGTGGAAGGTGGGTGATTCCTCCTCAGGGATGATAGCACTAGTACGGATTTGTGCTCCCACGTACCGTCGTGTATATATTGGGAGACCCCTATACGCATATATCCTTTATCCTTAGGAAGCCGTGTCGGCCGCCCTACTGATCGCAATGCAGTTAACACAGCATTCACGAAGATCGACCACCCGTACCGTAAAAAGTATTCTGTGGTTTTGCGAAAAGTTTGGCACACCCTCTTCCTAGATCTCCAGAGCAGTTTCTTTTGGCCTTTTTCATACTCTATAACAGAAAAAGTCCATCCGAGCATTTGTCACTTCGGGCTCGTTAAAACATCGAAGGAGACTAGAGTCATCTTTAGCTTTTTCTCGACTCTTTAAAACTGAAAAAGCAAGTTGTGTCTAAAGCATCGTTAACAATTTATTTTAAACAGAACAATCACCCTTGATTCCTGCGTTGATCTTTGAAGTTAGTCTACCTTCATCACAAAGTTCTTGTATAATCGCTAGGAAATCTTTTGGATAGACTAAATATGTCTGAACAACCGTCGACATCCAGGACTGTGTCATCCGACATAGCAGCGGTAGAGCCTCTTGCTGCTACTCCAACGATGTTCGCTGGTATACCATCTGTCCCGGCAAATTGCCAACAACAAGCTGGAGTCCAATCAGAGACTGTTTCGACAACATGGTTAGTTCCTATTTCTTCATACGGATTATCATCTGGTATTTCTTATGTTGAAACTCAACAACTTGATCCAATGTGTATTCAAAGGGCAATCTACCCTTTAAGCACTGGATTGCCACCATATGGAGGGCAGTATGCTTTTTCATTGTTCCCCCCCGGAGAACAACCATATGGGAGTTTACAACAAAGTTCAGGTCAAACTAGAATTACATCCAGCGGATGGGTACCAATACTGCCTCAGTAACCAAGGGTTGCCTATTCAATGCAACCAGTCCACCCTGCGTCAAATGTTGCCACTATACCTGGTATGTTGATTGCGTCGCAAGTACAAGCGCTACCTGTTGTATGTCAACCCCAAGTTTCTCAGGTTGCCATACAATAGCCTCTTGTCTCGACAACTCAATCACAACCTCTGGTTAGTGCCTCCTTATCTGGAGTGACTCAGGCTCAAACAAGTACTATGACTCCTCATCTTGGTCAATCATCCAGTATTGGACGACAGCAAATGGTCCAACAACCGGAGCTGGTTCAAACTCAACAACCGCAATTCTAGCAATCATATCAAGGACCTGAGCAACAAGTCTTTGTAAGTAATGGGCAACCGTATAATAACGGTTATGCCCATCAAACTTGTCAAAGTTGCCAGCATCAAATACATTATGCTGGTATGCAAAGACCCACTGCTCAGGCGATTCCATCTTATCCTGGGTATGCTCCGCCTAACCTGAATCAATAGTTGCCCTTTGTAGCAACTCTAGAATTACCAAATCTAAACCGGCTGATGAATGATCCAATTGCTTATGCCCCTTGCTGGCCAGCGATTCCGCATAAACTTCCATCGGACATTCCTAAATTCAATGGAAATCCAGGTGAAGACCCATCGAATCATGTCATGACTTTTCATATGTGGTGTTCGTCGAACACCCTGAACGATGATTCGATAAGGCTTCGCCTTTTTCAGAGGACATTGACGGGTCCAGTGGCTAAATGGTATATTGAATTACCTAGAACCTCTTTCGACAATTTCAGTTCCCTAGCCACAACTTTCTTAACCCATTTTCAATTACCGATAAGGTATGAAACTGGAATGGAAATCTTAACCAACTTCAAGCAGACGATGGCCACACATATATCCGATCATATACATGAGTGGCGTCGTCGTCGCAGGATGGTAAAGACTTACGTTCCAGATCAACTGTTAGCTGAATGGTTTATAAAGTCGTTACTTCCTGCCATAACGGAAGATGTGGCCAAGGGGGGAGTCATAACGGAGGAGCAAGTTATTGCTCGTGCACAATATCTAGACTTAGTATATACTCAGTCCGGCATGCTCTATGATAAAATACCTGACTCCCCTAGACTGGAATTTTCAATTCCTCCTCCTCCTAAATCAAATAGTGACTCTCATGCCGGCGATGGCGTGATTGGCGCAACAGACATGAAATTGACAAAGGCTATATCTAAAAAGACCCGTATGATTTCCAGTCAAAATGCAAATAAGGAACTTCTTGCCTCGGAAGTAAGTGCCGTGTCGGACTACAAGGGCAAACGATTGAAGCAACCAGGGGGCAAGAAGAAAAAGAAAGGGAAAATAAGGAAACCCCCTACGGGGTGTCATATATGCGATGAGGATCATTGGATAGCAGATTGTCTATACAAAGCTGAGCTTAAAAGATTCTTTAAGAGTTCGAAAACCTCAGCTGTGTTGACTGATCTGTTTCCAAGCCCGAGAACCGAACTGGTTGCTAATCAAAATTCTTCCCGATCCCAAGTGCTTATGTTGTCTGTATCAAAGCAGCAAAATGATGCTTTGACGAGGAATAAGGATTACAGGAATCCAAAGCTGTCGAACAACAAGGCTAATGAACAACCTAGTAGTTCGACAACAACTTTGACCGAGGTTGTGCCACCCATCGTCCCTGAGCCAATGATAAAGTCGCAAAAGGGAGCAGTACACAAATCGACATTTAATCCTTGTGCGAAAATAGCACAGATAGAGGACCTGGCCCAATCGCCGTCCGTTATGTCGACACTTGAGGTACCGCAAAATTGCTTCTTTCAAGAGCAAGCTTTATTATCAGCAATAGGTGGAATTGACCCAATGGATTCCAATCTTGTGGCCTTTGATCATAAACGATATGACCCTCAGTTACCAGCTCAACTAGCTTTCCTTATTCAAGTGAAAGCCCTCAACAAAACTGTTCATCGAACAATTATTGATGAGGGGGCATCTACATGCATTATGTCGATGAGTTGCTGGAAAGCTTTAGGATCTCCAACCTTGTCGAGGTCTGCGACGACGTTAAAAGCATTCGACGGAAGGACATATACCCCATATGGTATACTAAATAACTTGAAAGTTGAACTAGAGGGAAAACGGTAGAAATAGATGTTGAAGTCATCGATGGGAATCTTGATTACAACATCCTACTAGGAAGACCATGGATATATGCCATGGCAGCTGTTGTGTCGACCTATTTTAGGAAGATTGCATTTCCCTTCCAAGGAGGAATTACAATCGTTGACCAACAAACTTTTCTCCCCAACAGTTCGCAAGTTACGGGAAGCATTCCAATGATCCATGGAAGGAATCATTCGCTCCAAGATATCGGAGTAGGTCTCCTAAAAGACCCTGCCTTAATGGGTACTTTTTCCCTACCGCCTCCGAGTAATCTGGCGGAAGTGGCCACAGTGGAATATGAGACCTTCTACATCTAATGGATTTGGACTCCGAGGACGGTTCTTATCTCGTGTCAACCTCGTTAAAAAATGAAACAAGGAGTCATGAGGATAGTTCTTTTACTGTGTCAACCTCATTAAAAAATGAAACAAATCCCCTTTTCAAATCTCAAAGGTAAACCTTCATTCCAACCACCGAGTTGAATGTAATGAATCTTGGGGGGCATGCACCTCGATTTGCGTTATTATGCTGGGGGCATGCAAACTTATCACCGAGCAGTTTTAGCACATAGTTCATGCTCGTTAAAAAATAAACATAAGTTCGAGCAGTTTTAGCATAAAGTTCATGCTCCTTAAAAAATAAACGCAAGATCTGAGCAGTTTTAACGCGGTCTTCATGCTCGTTAAAAAATAAATATAAGCAGTGAGCAGTGTTTCCTCCAGAGTTTAAGCTCATTTTTAAATAAAAAATGAACCTATCCCGGTAAATAACCGCTGTGATCGTAAATTTATCAGCCATAAAAGCCTTGGTCGTGTTTGCACCTGCCACCTCCACTTTCATTTGGCCGATCCTTCACCTCCATATGATTGTTTACCCATTTTGAGGAACAACTGCGAAGAGTGATTTCACCTAGCCATCCTTGTGACACTGCCGTGATTGGAAAATTCCAACCTGTACCTGGAATCAGTTGTTATCCCTGTTTATCACTCGTTCCTCAAAAGACGAGTCTTCTTTAAGCTCTTTTCAACTGACTCGTAAAATATGAAAAGATTGCCGAGTTTTGGCCTTCCAGCTCATTAAAGGACAGGAAGAGCTATCCCTCCTCTAGATTTTAATCTTTTTGGACCTGAGGGATTATTGCACAAAAAGGTCGAGCGCTTGTTTTATTCGGCTCGTTAAAGTTATCGAAAACTCATCCCTTTTGTATTGTTTTATACTTTTTCGGACTTAAGGGATTAGATGACGAAAAAGGACTTTTGGAGTTAACTTTATGTACCTTTTCAGACTCTCTAAAAATGAAAAGGACCGAGTTATCCTTGTCGTTAGACTCGTTAAAATCACTAAATAGTGACAAACTTGTCTTTAGACGAGAACGAGTTTCACTATCGCTAGGCTCGTTAAAACATAGTGATGGGCTTGCCCGAAGGGCAGGTTATAGAACAAGCATATGTTATCCTCCTCAAGCTTGACAAAAATAAAGAGGTACTGGTCAGCAATGACTAGGGAAAAATTGGGAGAAAATCGAGAAAACTTTGATGGTAGCAGGTCGCTCTTTAACATGACACTTTTCCTCCGTACCACAATCGGGTTGGGTTGTTTCATTCACCGGTCACATCACCATGGTCTCGCCATACCATCCATACTTGGAGTAATGCTACCAATCCATCGCATCAATGTCCCCATATGTTCAAGAGAAGTCGTTCAGAAAGAGTCAACCGGGTCCCATCCACTACCATACATTATCCTTCATCCATTCATGACCGCCACCCTGAATCATATGTTACAGATCGTTTTCACCTCCATTAAAATCATTAGCTCTGTTCCGGGTCACTGATGTGGGATTCATTAAGGCCCTCCTTTGACGGATCGCTTCCTGTCGACATCAGCTCATTATCCAAGAAGTTGATCTAGGAACAACCTCTTCAGTACTTTGAAGCTTGCATGCCTCAATGGCAAGTTTCTCACTTCTGGCGACAGGTATACATCAATGACCTTCGACCAGAAGATTTTACGTGGTGTTCGACGCCAAGTCCTTTATTCACACCACGTGAATTGTACTGCAGTACCTTGAGGGTCATTATCATTATCGACGATTCCTCTCGCGCTTGTTAACGGTTTTCATCATTGACCGGTAATCAAGCGATGTCTTTCCATGTTCGACTTCAGCGCAATTCTCACATGGATCGACTTGTACTTAGAGTGAAGATCGAACGAGTTTGAAGACCCCGGATCTAGTTTCATCCATCCGGGCTGCGATATATATTCAGGGAAAATAAAGACATTTGACATGTACATCATTGCAGCAGATGATCATCCTACTCAAAGGATGATAATTTCGCCAAAATTATCAGTCTACCATCAGACGATCGTCTGTTCTATGTACAAAAATGAATTTATAAAGCTGAGCATGGGAATGCCCGCCTCAGCTAGATCATGAAAGGAGTATGAATCATAATGTATTGTATTGTATCTTATTACAGGTCTCCTCCCAGCAAATGGATGAACTTCAGACTCTCCTGGATAAAGCATTTCACCCGATAAACGACCTTATACTTTAGGGGGCAACTGTTATAGACATTTTTGTGCCTTGCATCACTGAGCATGAAATGTCAATAATCTAAGGGATCCAAAGTCCCTAAACATGTTGTTCCTACCCCTAGAGGAACAAGGCCAACAAACCACAGCAATTCACAGAAGTTCTCCACCTGAAAACACTCAAAAACAAGCCAATTCTGGATCATGTCAACTGCTCCACTGAGCATCTGCGCTGAATGTCAACTGCTCCACTGTCTACCTGCGTTGAATGTCAACTGCAACAAAGGCTACCTGCGCTGAGCATAACTGGACAAGTGGCAGGCTCATTTCTCAATGTGTCAATGCTCAGGAAGCTTCCAAAATGACACTTGCATCAGGGAATTCGACTGGTGATGAGTAAGAGGTTCCAAATCTCCAAGTGGAAGCAAGAACCTCCAAGTGGACTCAAGAACTGAGAGAGAGAGAGGACACTAGTCAGTTTCATACCAGCCTCAAGCTGACTCATCCTCTCTCCAAAACTCCTATATATAGATATCTCCTCCATGAGATTGGGGAGGCTGGAATTTGGTATTTGGAAAGAATTGCTGTTGGTTTGTGGCTAGAAATATTGGGTGTGTTATGATTTGAAAGGAGCTGAAGAAGGAATTCCATTCTGCTGGGAAGGAGATGCTGGGTTGGAGCCCTATGGGTTGTATCTCTTCCTGAACCCTGTTACTTTCAATAAAGCTATCTTGATTCTTTCCTATATGCTGGTGTATTTTGTATGATTGCATTAGTATATTTGATTTACTTCTAATCCTGAAACATTTATGAATATGTATATTTGCCTTTGTATTGTGTTCTTCTCTTGTTGCAAGTAGTTGTTCTCTTGTCACAGGTAGCTGTTCTCTTGTGATCTCGTGGGATTCAAGTAGCTGTTCTCTTGATCAAGCGAGGAAGCAAGTAGCTGTGGACACACAAAGAGAAGAGGATTTAGTTCGAGGGACAACCGAAAGACAACGGTAAGTCTGCCGATCTCCTCTCTTTCATATTTCATAAAGGAAGAAATCATGATAGCTGTATTAGTTTGTTGCTAAGGCACTGTCACACCTTAGGTGGATAAGATCATCCTAAATAGGCATTTTTCCCCACAACAGGGTGGAACATGGCCAATTTTTGTTCTGCTAAAGCCTGTTTTTGTTTAGCCTGTAGGAAGTCTAGTTGTGTTGTAATGGACCTTTTCTTTTAAGGAGTCGAAAAGGAACGAAAGTGACTACTCTGGAAATCTAGATAGAGGGAATTCCAAACCAATCACAAAACTGCAAAATACACCTTGGTGATAAATGATAGAGAAATTACCAAGGACTTATGTACGGCAGTCAATCTTCCGAAATGCTGTGTTCAGTGCATTGCGATCGATAGGGCAGCAGACACGGCTTCCTAAGGATAACGGGTATCAACCTATTGTGGTTTCCCAATATATACTCGATCGTATGGGGAGCACAAGTCCGTACTGGCACTTGTCATATCAAAGAGAAGGAATTACCCAACCTTCGATGAAAACAATAGTTACCAAGTTTTACGACGTCGGAACACGTCTCTAGCCTAAACTTCTAGATGTGTTGTGTTAGGTTCGAAAGCGTTTTTATGTTCATTGCGATTTATTTTAGAGTTCATCTTGCTTAGAATTTTGTCTTTCAAGGTTCACCGCGTGATGTAAATGTAAAATTCCTAAATATGCAATCCAAAATGATAAACAGTCATTTATTTTGTTTTAGCAATGAAAATCCTAGCTACTAAGGAAAGAAGAGTATGATTCTTTCAGCATAGAGCAAAGAGCACACACTAAATGCACTTTTCTTAAATCATCTTTCACACATAGTCTAAAAGAAAATGCAAATGCATGTATTTTTTTTCGTTTCCTTAATGTGAGTATGCTCAAAAGAAAAACTAAATACAAATATGAACTATTTTCTTCAAAGTGACATTTCAACAATTTCTTCTCAAAATGAAAGGAAGACTAAAATGGCACTTTCAATTTCGAATGGAAAATTGTGTTCAACACTTCAAATATTAACAATTCAAATCAAATACAATGACAAAAGTACAATCAATTATCTAGAGGAAAAAGACTTTACGACACTCTTCTTTTAGACTAAAAATGATAGTTACAACACGTTTTGCATAAAAAACGACAATTCAATTAAGCTACTTTCAACAAAGGAGGACAGTAAATGATGGACAAATACATAAAAAAATTTACAAATCCTAATCAATGGAGGTTGACTAATGTAAAGGAAGGAGGCTTTAGCAATGGGATACTGATCATGAACAACAAAACTACTGAATAAAGCTAAAAATCAGGAGGAAAAAACCAACTTTCAAAGAGAGAAATAGTATCACTCAATCATCACACCTATCCTTAAGGGAAATAGGGATGCATCTCACCTACAACACATGCAAGCTGCGATGCATACAAGCTGCCGAGTTACAGACATTGCGATGGACAAGGGAGTGAAACTAAGTTTGGTTTTTGATCAAAATTTGCAGCTAAGTTAAGTGATTTAGGTTGAGTTATGATGGACAGTAAAAGCAAAGTATAGGGGTATGATCTTATCAGGTTATTGAGATACCACAAGGGCACTTAGAATGCTTGTAAGTCAGATGTTCAGTTCATAAACCAACCTGGATATTGACAGAAGCAACATTCATCTACATCGCAATTGCATAGCAAAGGCAGTTTGAAGGCTAGCTGGCTAACATTAAGCTCCATCTGTATTTTATAAAGAAAACAATAAACAAACAAAACAAACTATTCGTTCCGCAGTGGAGTCGCCATTTCGTTTAATTGAAATATCGAATTGCTTTGATTGTTTGTTTCTAAGGTAGCTACCCATATTAGTGGGACTAGCAGTTCGAATCGACACTAGTTTTCACTGAAATAGATGAGAAAAGGGCATTCACATCCTTTCAACACGTGAAAAGCAAGAAATTATATTGATGTGAAATAAATGCTGACAACCAATCTAAAAAACACAGCATGCAAATTACTAAAGCATTTAAGAAATATTCGTCATTGGCTGTGAAGTGGCCAAATCAAATAAAAAAATGATTTTTAATTCATTATGTAAAATATCTTCACCATGAGCAGTATTAATCACATCAACATAATCAGTGGTATGTGTTTAATGAATCTCTTTTAAGGATTGGACATATGGAAGATAATGAATATAGATTAAAGTCACCATGCTATTCAACTTGTAAAAGTTCTCATCAAAGGAAATTATCTTTAGAAATAAATCCATGGGTGATAAGAGCTAAATGACATATGCAAATATAAGGTGATACTCCAATACCACAAGCAGAGCCACTACTGCCAGCAAGCATTCATAGCCTTGGCAGGGTTTCTTTTTAACCCCTCCAAATGATCCAAAGTCCTTCTTATAGTTAATTCTTCTTTTCTTTTGCATAAAGAGACCACTATGCTAGCATGGTGACTAGATAACCATAGTGCCACTCACCATGGTGTAACAAAGTGATCAGGTTGGCTCATGATGAGACCCCTTGTTCTTCTGACATATTTAATTATTAAGAAGGTCATTGCCTTGGTTTCGTAGCCAAATTGGAATGTCACCTGTTACATTCTTATGATCATGGTAGGTTGGCTCATGATGAGAACCCCTATCCTCTTTAGACAATGTTTTAAGAATTTTAATATTTTATTTTTCTTTTGGAATTCTTATTGTAGAAAAAGGGAGGCTCATTTGCTCCTTAAGATTCAGCGATGGTGTGAGAAGTAAAAAGATGCCAATGAAAGTGTTATACTCTTAACCCCTTATCATTATATGAATGAGTTTTATCCATTTGGGAGTATAGACATAAGCGAGCATGGATTAAGAATAATGAATCATTTCAAGATGTGTCCAAAAGAAAAGATGTTCAGGCAGTCATTCTAAACATACACACTATTATCTTATAAATAGCGAGAACCATCAAAAGGATTTCAGAAGTCATAATGATATTATTATTATTGTTTTTCCTTATAAGGGGCACAAATCGATTCAAATGGTGCTTATTTGCAATACAAAATAAGAAGAGAGAATGGAATAATATCAAAGAAATGAGGAAAACTCACAATTAATCTTCTTAAAATGGTGTTGTTCAATCAATTGAACGACAATCGTTCAATCATTTGCACAACGAAATCAATCAAAAACAAAAAGTGTTGTTCAATCAATTGAACAACAATCGTTCAATTGTTCGAACAGTGAAATCAAAATAAAAACGAAATGTGTTGTTCAATCAATTGAACGACAGTCGTTCAATAGTTTGAATGAAAAAAACGTAAACAAATTGTCTTGTTCAATCAATTAAACAACAGTCATTCAATAATTTGAATAGTGAAGTGAAAAAAAATAAAGGAAATTGTGTTGTTCAATCAATTGAACGACAGACGTCCAATTGTTTGAACAATAAAAAAATAATAATAAAATGTGTTGTTGAATCAATTGAATGGAAGACGTTCAATTTCTTGAACAACATAAAAAAATAACAAAGAGAAGAAAATGTGTTGTTCAATTCATTGAATGATAGACATTCAACTGTTTGAACAACAAAAACAAAAAAGAAAATGTGTTGTTCAATCAATTGAATGACGGGTGTTCAAATTTTTGACATTCATATGTTTGAACAAAAAAAAAAACAAAAAGAATAAAATGTGATGTTCAATCAACTAAACGACAGGCGTTCAATTGTTGTTCAATTTTTTGAAAAACAAATTGTTGCTCAATCAATTGAATGGGAGACATTCAATTGCTTGAACAACAAAAACAAAAAATAAAATGCGTTGTTCAATCAATTGAAAGGAAATTGTTCAATTGTTTGAACAACGGAAAAAAACAAAAAGAGGAAAATGAAACTTCCTAAAAAAAAGAATTCATATTTACATGGTAATGCCTACAAAGGTATGTACATTATTTAAAATTTCTCAAGCGATTTCAATTTTTTGAAGGAAAAGTTGCTAGGTTCTCATTCCCTATAGCTAGAATTTGCATCGAGGGGTCCTCGCATACCTACTCGTGGAAAGGGTCCTTGGTAAGCGGTTGATGATAGAGGCACACTCGATGCCCGTTTACCTTAAAAGAATGGTCGGATCCGTCTATGGTAGTCAAGGTAAGAGTACCATTATTATGCACATCTTGAATCTCATAAGGGCCCAGCCATCTTGTTTCCAACTTGCCTGGGATGTCCTGGAATCTGGAATCATTCAGAAGTTCCCAATCCCTTTTTTGAAATGTTTTCTTCTTGATAAGGCTGTCATGCCATTTTGCCCTTTGCTGCTGGATTATTGCAGTTCGTTGAAAAGCAAGCAATAGAACCTCATCTAGTTCGTTAATCTACTGAAGACACTTGGTTTGGGTTTTTGTTAAATCCAAATGCACTTCCTAGGCCATTCTTAGAGTCTTTATTTCGAATTCGATTGGAAAAATTGGTTCTTTACTGAACACAAGCTAGTATGGAGAGTATCCAGTAGTATTCCTCCAAGTCATATGATAGGCCCACAAGGCCTCTAGCTGCCTAGCAGCCTAATCTCATCGGTGTGTTGAGATTGTCTTGGTCAGAATCGCTTCTATAACCTTATTGGTGCTTTCGACTTTCCCATTCGCTTGTGGGTGATACGAAGAAGTGATCATGTGCGTAATATGATGGTTTCTGAGAGTGGCACTAATATTCTACCCTGTGAATTTCTTTCCCCCATCTGTGATCACTTCTCCCAGTAATCCATACTACAAAAATAGCCCAAAAAGGAAGTTAGTGACTGCTTCCTCTGTGGCTCTTGGTAAATCTACTATTTCCACACATTTTGTCACATAATCTGTGGCTACGAATATGTACACCTTCTGATTGGATGGTGGATGGAATGGACCTATGAAGTGCAATGCCCAACGCTCGAAGGGTTATATGAAAAATTGGGGCTGCAGAGGAATTTCATTAGAATGGCCAGGCCAGCACATCCTTTGGCAACTATTCCAGGCATAGGCATATT